>JAWZYV010002522.1:0-600000 GCA_038373885.1 Cheiracanthium punctorium | reverse complement strand
AGAGGCCTGTACCCGGCCTGGCCCACGGAACGGGCTTGGGCCGGGGCCCGCCACCTTTCTAGAAGTTGGGACAAACCGGACCAGCCTATGGCCTTCCTTTCTTCCTGGCCAAACCGATCCTTGAGCGAAAAAATGTTGGCGGCGTAGATTTTCTAATGGTAAGTGTATAAATATAAAATCAAAACAGGAATTCAATTCAAGAACAGACGCTCGATTTCCTAAGCAGCTGCAAAACTGTTTGGTCTACTCCCATACAGACAAGAGCACTTTTTTTGTCTACAGATAACACTTTCAAAATAAAGTAAATGATGCATGTACTTTATTTTGAACTGGTTTTATTTAATTTTTTTTTTTTGGGGGGGGGGCTACTGGGAATTAGTTTTGTTTTGATTATCAAGTATGAGGGCCGGGCATTGAATTGTGATTTTTGAAATTGGCCAGGCGGCCGTTCCTAATTTTTTTTTATTTTAGCTATGGGCGTCGCCGACGGTCATACGGGCTCGGGCAGGGTCCGGCTTGAAATTTTCGGCCCGTGAAGATCTCCAATCGATCTATTTGGTCGTCTTTATATTTCTTTAAATTTCTGGAATTTTCAAATTTTTACTCCTCAACTATTCCTGGCCAAACCGATCCTTGAGCAAAAAAATGTTGGCGGCGTAGATTTTCTAATGGTAAGTGTATAAAATATAAAATCAAAACAGACACCGGCCTCGTCGCTTTCCTAAAAGTCAGGCCGGGCCAGCCTATGACCTTTTTTTTTTTTTCTTCTTTCGGGCCAAACCGGGCCTTCATCGAAAAAAGGTTGGCGGCGTACATTTCCTAATGGTAAGCGTATAAAATCAAAACAGGAATTCAAATAAAGAACACACCCCCTATTTCCCCTGGTCCCAGTATACGCATGACCAATCATAGTAGTCTGGGCTGTACAACATAATTTTTTGGATCTAATTAAGTTCAATTTAAATTTATACAGTTTTTCAGTAAAAGTTGTTGCTATATAAGTTAATCACTGTCTTTATATTATTACATTTTATATATATATATATATATATATACATACATACTACATAATCATACATATATAAGCAGTATTAAAATATAGTTTTCTTAAAAACAATAAATTTAATTAAATTAGTTCGAGTCGGACCGGCTGAGCCAAGCTCTAAATCATGATTTGAAAACGGGCCTTGAATTACGATTTTTGAACTGGCCAAACCGGGGTGTTCCTAATTTTTTTATTTTAGTTATGGGCCGGGCTTGAAATTTTCTGCACGTGCAGATCTCTCTTCTAAGTCGCTACATTCTTCTAGCGGTCCAGTTGCTTAGAAATTTTAACATTTGCAGAACGTTTCAAATTTTTCTACCGACAGAGTGGTGTATCTCGAGTGAATCGCCCTCACTTTTAAACACGCACTAGCGAAGAGAAACTAATCTTTCACAAAAAAATACATACCTAGAAGTGTTTCCTCGAAAAATCAAAGATGTCCTTAGAAAATCTTTACATTACAGAAAAAACTAAGTAAAAGGGGCTTAAAACAGGTGTATTGACTTTTTGATAATTTATGAATACAACGAATGTTAAATAGTGGCAGCCTTAGGCTGTTTCCCAGTTTTACACTTCTTAAGGACGATTCCTTAACGCTTAGGAATGATTAGAATTTGTTTATATATCATTAAAATTTTGTAGCCCATATCAAAAGTGGTAAAACATAATTTTATCAGCATTACATATTTATGGTATTTTAGCATTATGCTGCAGATCATTTTGCTGAATATTTATGTAGTATATCCTTGTTTTCACTTATTTATTATTGTTATTGTGTAATTTTTTTTAATTAGATAGGAATTTGTACAGTTATTGTATACATATGTTCATCTATATTCCAAAAAGAATATTTGTGTAGAAGTTAGATTAAGGATTAATTTATGATATCGAATTAAATATTTGTGTGAAAATTTGATTTATATCATTTATATCTTAAATTTCTCGAGGATGATTCCCTTTCCTAAAAACATTACATATACCCAAAAATGAGAGGATTTTCTTAGTTTTATTTATTCTGACTACTTTTCCCCCTGTAGAATATAAATGTTTAAGAAGAAATAATGGAAAAATCAAACTGTAGTTGAATGCTGGAGCGAGTGTATATTATGTATATAACAAATAAATAAATATAAAGAATATTACTGTAAAAATGATATATCAAGTGTATGAAAATCGAAATACAATGAATAATAAATTATATAGAATGAATGGAATGGAAATTATAACCACTGAGACTCTCGTCAGGAGCCATAACCAGAAGATTATAATTAAAGACAAACAAAATAGCAGAATTTCGGTTGTGTGACGTACCAAAAGATATATTAATTTAAATAGATTTTTTTTATTATTATTCCAGACTTTTACTGATTATTATTTCATTGTGGTTCTTAGTAAATTTATTTTAATATACTTCAGAGTTTCCTAATATTATATTTTAGTGTTATGTTGCAAATGAGTTTGCTAAATATTTATGAATTATTATTAGTCTTGTTTTTATTTATGTATTTATTATTAGTATTATCATAAGTGACCACAAGTGAATTTAGGTAACCATTTGTGCAGTTATTGTACTCATATGTCCACCCATAAAAAATATTTCTGGGTAAGATCAATTAAGAATTAATTTAAACTATCAAGTTAAATATTTGTGTGAAAGTTAAATTTCTGATTGATTTACATCGTTGATAATTTAATTTTCTCTAGAATGATTCAGTAAACTTCCATCAAAACATTATATATATCAAGAAATAAGAGAATTTTTTTAATGATGACTAATATTTTTTCCCCTGGTCAATATAAATGTTTACAAAGAAATGTACAAAACGAACTTCCACATCAATAAATGAACTAGATAAAAGTTCCGTTGTAAGATTAATAATTTAAGTCTAATTATATGCATAAGGAAAATTAAGTAAATGAACTAAAAATTATTTTATTTATATGTATTGAAAATTTTTTAAACCTTTCTGTTAAAACTATATTCATAGCGAAAAAATGAAAACCGTAACTCAAAATTCCATCGCAGCTCTGCCTGCAAGAATAAGTAACTCTGACTTTTTCATAACTTTCCCCATCATTTATATTTTTACTATTTTTATTTTTTCACCATGGACACGGGTGTGCATTATTTTGAATAAAATGTAAGTAGTGCTTGTAATATATTTGTATGTGTGTTTAGAATAAAATGTAAGGGATGCTTGTACGTATGTTAAAATAAAATGCAAATAGTGCTTGTAATATGCGTTCAGAATTGAATGTTAGTGGGCAGTGGCGTAGACAGAAATTTTTCATGGGGGGGTGGGGGGAGTACGACTACCGCAACTCATATAGTATGCATATGTGTTTGTGAAGGGAATGAAGAACGTACATTTTGTATGGCAAAAAAATTCTCATGGGGGTTGACCCCCCTAACTCCCCCCCTGGCTACGCCACTGTTAGTGGGCTGCCGTTTACCTAAATTTCCCGGGCCGGTGTGGTCGGTTGTATCCGGCCCTGTTCGACATGTATGTAGGCCAAACTGCCAATAACTTTTAAGTGTTGAACGCTGCATTTCTTTTGAAACAATAAAGTGTAAGGAACTTCATTTGCTATGCTTCTATGAGGAAAACGATTATGCAAATAAATGAAAGTATGGGCTAGTTCAGCCCACAAACCTTTCGGTAATTCGGCTTCAATTCTCATGGCACGAATACCATCAGATAAGGTTCTATTGAGCCTCTCTGCAACGCCATTCATCTCTGGCAAGTATGCATTAGTCCTTTGATGGACGATCCCCCTATTGTTGACAAATTTTTCAAATTCGTCAGAGCAGAACTCAAGGCCGTTGTCTGACCGAGCAGCCTTTACCGGCTTGTCAAACTGTTTTTCGACTTTCCAAATAAAGTTATTAAACTTTTCAAAACAGTCACTTTTATACTTGAGAGGAAAGACCCAGGCGTATCTTGAAAAATCATCGACAGCCGCATTGGTGTAACTGGCCTGATTTTCTAGGGTGGGCTACAGCCCCCTTTATCTTTGCGGTAGTATATTATATGTAAGTGAGCATTACTATATTGCTATTAATTAGTATTGGTTTAATATAAGTCCCGCAGTAGCTAGCCCATATCGATGGGGTGCATTTGAGGGGAGCCAATGCCCCACCCAGAAAAAAAATTTCCGCCCCCTGCGACTACCCGTAGAATATAATGTATCGAATTCTTTTAAGTGCACCTGTAAAAAGTTATCAATCTTATATACGACATACATTATATAATAAATTTTGTAGCAATCGATGCAAATTTACGGCAGTTAGGAGCATAGATGGACAGACAGACAAACCAAAATCATACACACTTTAGCCTTATTTGAAAGTCTTAAAACACACCAGAATCACTAACAATAGTTAAGATATCACGATAATTTCATAACAAAAAATTAAGTCAACCAGAAAACATTGAGCGTGTGCACTGTTAAGGACATTCTGCCACCACTGAAATTTTATTAACACACGCAATTAGTAAAAAAATAAAAATTAAATAAAGTAGTCAAAAACATGTTTTCATAACACTTAAAAGACCTCTGAGGACGGGGGAGAAGAAAACAATTGAACATGCATACTCATACTGGGTGCACTGCCCCCTTTGTTGAATCATCTGGCTACGGGCCGACGAAGTGGCCTAGTCACTAAACTGCTGCATTTAAAATCTGTTAATGGGTCCAAAGCCCTCCATGTTCAAATGATACCTCTGAGGGTGCCGATTTCAGGTGCTATGTCTCTCGTCTGGAATTGGCTCAAAATTAGACCCGGAGTTAAGATCAGTCTTCCTTCCACTGGAGCTCATTAAAATGAAAACTGCCCCCTTTCGCTGATCCCCGTCCTATTGGGGGATTTGGCACCGCTCGGCTATTGCTAAAGGGCATTTGAAACAACAACAGTTTATCACACTTAATTATACATTAAAGTTTAAGTTGATAAAAAGAAAATCCTCCATCTGCTTGACACAAAAATCTGGACATTTGATTTGGTTTTAAAAAAATGGTTGGTTTGGTTTTTTTGGTTTCCGCTTTTCTCAGAATAATCAGGAATGTTAATTTATTTTTACCAACTAAAGTTAGCGATTTTTAACAGTTTTTATACTTAATATCATGTCTGTACATTTATTTAATGTTTAGATGGTAAGTTGTTCGATTTTCTTGCAATAATATTAAAACCAGTAAAATTTCGGTTAAAAAATTTGACCATACAGGGAGAAAAATCATTACTTGTTTACTTTTTATTAAATAAAAACATTTTGAAGCACTGCTACTGTCGTTAAACAGTAGAAATTTTGTTCTTATAAAATTTATCAGTTCTTAGAAAAAGAAGCCTGAAATTAACAGATTTTATTTGATGATAAACTATAGTTACAGTTCTTTTAAAACTTCTTAAATTCTTAATGCTTATGGTTTGGGTTAAAAAATTATTATTATTACAGAGCTGCCAAGTCTCCGGCTTTTTTCGGGATATTTTCCACCACTAATTTTTACTTACAAATTTATGCTTAATATAAGTCCACATATTTAATGGAAAATAAAGCTGTCTAAAAATTGTGGTGGGAAATCACCCGGAAAAAGCCGGAGACTTGGCACCTCTGTTATTATTATTATTATTATTTTTTTTTTTTTTTGCGAGGGGAGAGTAGAGAAAGAAAGCATTTCTCGGAAGGGTTTTTAAAAATAAAAAAATTTAAATTTAAAATATAAAAATTACTGATTACTCTTTTTGTCTGATGTTGGAAAGAACGCACAAAAATACATGACCTTTGTGATTTCAATGCCAGATCGCGCATTCGCTTTTCCACCTAGCCCCGAAGACCACCTTTTACAGGTGGTTTAAGTGTGCATCTTAAATTAATGGTTCCAAAAGTCCTCTGCCCAATTAGCAGCTTTCAAGGGGTATTACCAACGTTAGAAATCTCTTAACGTCTGATGAGGGTCTAAGCAAATATATATATATGTATACAGTGTGCCCGCTAAAGTCCGCTATCACGGCAATAATTTCTGAACTGCAAGAGCTATAGTAGGGTCTAGGTTTAGTAAAGTTGCCTTGCGCTAAGCAAGGTGCAACAAGTGGCGCTCATAGCGCTACTTGTTGGATAAATTCGGACTTAACGTTTTCATCACAAAAACGATCAGAGATACGGGAAAAGTCATCTATAAAGTTGTTAAAATCATCGATTGAGTAAGAAAAGACACCTTAATATTAATTTGTACGAGGTTCTCTTTAGTTCTCACAAAAATGTTATGCATGAAACGCACATTTGCTAGGTCGAATTTTCCAAAACTGCATTTACCTGACTTTAAACTCATTTATCCTTCTATACTAAAAATGCTTTCTGTCAGCAACAATACACATCTAGACGCTGATCTGCAATTCCTGCCCTTAAGATGTTCAATATGGTTGGTGACACACTGGCAAAAGTATCAGTAATTTTATCACAGTTGGATTTTACCCCTTCAAATTTTAACATTAATTTGGTCAAAATCATAGCAGTATCTCGTAGTTACCCAAGCAGCAATTCATCAGTGGCCAAACTTTGGCCAAACATCGCTCACCGAGGAAGTTGACATGGGGCCAACATCGCCGGCGATATGGGCGATTGATTGGGCATGTCTCATCAGGTGAAGATTGGCCAATCTTCTGGCGCCAATGGATTTGATCGTCGGTCGAACAGTCGCCAAACAGATACCAATGGCTTTCATCACCGGTCGAACAGTCGCCAAACAGATACCAATGACTTTCATCGCCAGTCGACCAATCACCAAACAGTTACTATCGACCGTCGATCAGTTGCCAAACGGTTATTATCGACAGCCAACCAATCGCCAAAAGTTAACCCAAGCAATCCCAGCCTTTATACCCCAGTTTCTATTGTATATATATATATAAATTATTCGCTCTAAAGGTAATTTTATTATTCCAGGTATTTTATTTTTCAATCTGACAAATAGTACTTTATATATATGTATATATTGTCACCTTTAATAAAAAGTGGCACTGCCAGAAGGGGAGGGGGCAGTTAAAATATCAGGATATGTATTTCTGCCCCCCCCCCTCATATTTTCACTTTACTTAGTATGAGCTCTCAGATATTTACACTCACTTAAAAAAGTATTTGAGTGCAAGGCAAAATTTCCTATTTTGATTTTGTATAAATACCCAGTTTAAAACACACTCAAGAAATAAATAAATAAAATATATAAATGTGTGTGTATATACAGTAGTACCTCGACTTAAGCAATTTTCAAATCTCATCAATTCGCCTTTTTTATTTACTAAATAACTTTGGTTTATGATTTTAATAATGTAATTTGCTATATTATCTTAAGATTTTTCTAAATAAGAAAATTAGTTAAATTATTCTTTGAATATGCAATATTAATCCCCCCCCCAAAAAAAAATATGGCTATGCCTGTGTATAATGAAGTAACATCCTCATACTTTAAAACAAACATTAAAAATGTTACTTTTTATTAATTACTTGTGGGCGTAAACACAAAAATGTATAGAAAATGGCATCACTGATATTCATCCCCCCTTTCTGCATACTGTTACATAGTAGGTTTAAAAAAATGCTCCTATATAAAACTCTGCCTACACTCACACTAATTTTAAGCTGATCAAGTGTAAAAAATAAAAATATATGTAACTTATGCAATCTGTATGTAACTTAAATTAGGTAAAAAAAGGTGGAGTCAGTACCATATGGAAAAACAGATTTAAATAAATAATTATTCTCCAAGTAGAGGGTTCCTTTTCTTTTCTTTTCTTTTTTTCATGCACTAAGTACTATTTTTATACTCTAAACTGACATATTTGCAGTCCCAGGTTAACGTATACAAAGTTGAGAGTTGATCAGTTACTTCATATTATAAAGTTTTATTGTACTTTTT
The DNA here is from genome assembly GCA_038373885.1 of Cheiracanthium punctorium. Taxonomy (NCBI): domain Eukaryota; kingdom Metazoa; phylum Arthropoda; class Arachnida; order Araneae; family Cheiracanthiidae; genus Cheiracanthium; species Cheiracanthium punctorium. The sequence goes on along the minus strand of JAWZYV010002522.1, from coordinate 592,043 downwards.
TCTTGGAACCTTTAAAATGGCAGCTTCTCCTGCAGTAGGTTTTCATTTTGTCGAATGAATGCTTATTAAACCTATTAAAAATATTTCACCACCCGTTACACCGCCCCCCCAAAATTTTTACACTTAAACTGGTGCCCCCATTATGAAATGGCCAGTAGTTCAGGCATTTGTAGCGGTGAAAGACTTGATTATTAAGTACCCTCCAATCAAAAATTTATACTTACCATCTTCTTCAAAAGCATTTATCATTAAATTTTTATGAACTGTTGCTAATCACAAAACATGTTTTTAAAACCCCATTCATAGTTTTCTCAATAAAAAAGATTAATGACACAGATTTTAATGATATTCAAGGTAAAACATAATTAAAAATAAAAAAGTTTATTAACATTCTTTATTACATACAAAATAAATCAGTATTTCATGAAATAAATAAATATATATGCAATGTTTTTTCCCTCTTTCCATCATTTTCCATCAACTACTTGTTCGTTGTTCTCTGGATAAAAGTTGATAACCAGAAACTGGGAAAAAAAAAAAAAAAAAAATGTACAATTTAGAATTTATAAAACATTAGAATCTCAGAAATGTCACATTTAAGATAAACAAGAATAAAACATTAAGTACTTTCAGATGCAGTAGTATCTTAAAGGGTTTCAGTCAAAAGGAGGTATATAATTTCAGTCAAATTGCAAAAACTCCAGCCGGCAATCAGACATAATTTAGTTGCCCTCCCCCCCAAAAAAAATAGTAATTTTAGAACATTAATTAAATTACATGAAATAATCCATTAACACCAAGTGCACACAAGTAGTTCATAAAATAACAAAAATAAATTCTTTAATTTCTTAACAAAAATAATAAGTCTATTTAAGGAAGTTAATTTTTTATAAAAATTTATTTAAAATTAAATGCTCTATTAGTTTTTATCTATTTGAAAGTAATGACAATTTATCCATGTTGTATTTAGTGAAGAAAATTTGGAAAACTAATTTCTTATTAACACGTGAGAAACCTAAGCTTACCTTTAACAGTTTACCTTTGTATAATAAAATGATATTTTTCTTGTTACCGTATTTACTAGTGTATAATGCACACTTTTTTTTTTTTTCAAAAATTTAGGGCAAAAACTCTCTGTGTGCGCGACATATTTGGAATAATTTTTCATTGCTGCATATAATCACACGATATAGGTTTGAATCAAAAAAAGTACTCAAAGAAGAAAATAAAATTTGAAAAATCTTACTTAATAGAAGTCATTTTTTGCTACATATATTTTCCCCTCCTAACACTTCTTTCATACAACAGTGCTAGAAACATTACATTAATATAACTAGCAATCCTTATTGGTGCTACCTTGCTCTGGTCACAGTCCTCGTCATCACTGGCACAGTCAATGTCCTCGTATATCATATCGTCTTCTGTTCCATCCATCCGATTGGAAATTCCAGTCACTTTGAAGCTCTTTCTTATCGGCTGAGATGCAATTCCAAGCTTCAAATATCCCTTCACATATGGTTGCGAGAGAAGCACGCTTCATTCTCCCGCTTGGAGTGAATTTGTGATCTGTTGTTGTCATCCAACAATTGTAGGCATGCTGAAATGCAACCTTAAATGGTCGGTAGATGACAGCATCTAAGGACTGCAGCACTTTCGTCATCCCACCAGGTATCATGACTAAATCACTTGAGTGACGAATTTGTGCTTTTATTTCACAGGTCCTGTGTCCACGGAAGCTGTCCAGAATCAGCATTGATGGCCGACGTAAAGCAACAGCCCAACGTTCCCACACAACTTTAATCCAGTCTTTCATGAGCTCCTCTGTCATCCAACCCTTTTTCCTGGACTCTTACAATTATCCCGACTGGAAAAGATACCTTAGGGATAGTTTTTCTTTTAAATCACATACGGTGTCAGCCGTAATGGACAGCATAATGATGCATCATTGCTTGTCTGCTCCTGTTATGCGCATTTGAATGCTTCTGTCTCCAACAGGATGAACAGTTGTGGCTTCTGGCATGTCAAACCACAATGGAGTCCGATCTGCATTGCCAATTTATGACATCTGATATCCCTTTTGTTTTCGCAGCCTTATAATGTATTGGGAGAATTTGGTACGCTGTTCTTCGTATTCTTCCGTCAGCTTTTGTGACAGCGTCGTTCTTCTCCTGATAGACTGTTACAGATCATAAAGCGTTGCACTCAGCCATGGCTCCCCTTGATGTCTTCTCTTGGAATATTCATTTTCTTAGCTATTTTACAGGCCTCGAACATCAATATTTCTACCGAGACTGAGTATCCCAAATGCCGCAGATCCATTACATAATTCAAAAGCTGCTGCTCCACTTGCGGATATTTACACGACTTCCCCCGCCCCCCCAAAAGCACATTTTTTAGATGGTGCTTTCTTCAGTTTCTCTTCAATATGCTGCCACTCTCACACGTTTGACTCGCCAACACCGAATTTCTGACTTGAAACATGGTTACCATTTTCTTCTCCAACCCTTAGGTAATTACTGAACTACTTTCAACTTAAATGCTGCAGTATAACTAGTTCGCTTTACCATCTTACTCCCACGTTGTCAAAAGACTCTCACAAATAATGAAGGAATGGACAATATTTGTGTGACATTATTTTGCAACCAACACGTGACCCACCAACTGCTGTGATTTGTTCCATAACGCAGGGAGACCGGGTTGGGTTGGTCCATTTTTGAATGGGGGAAGAAAATCCAGGATCATTCCTCTTTATCTTTTTCTTTAAGCTAAGTGACGAGCATAATGCCCAGTCCAAAACTGACAAAAAAGAGAAAGGAAATGCTGGTAGTTTAGGTATTTGGAAAGCTGGACTAATAATTTTGAATGGAATGCTTAGGTTACGAATCTACAAAGTCTTTTGAATGTCAAATTTATGGTGCGCGTTATATACGAGGTAACAAAATTTCTCGATTTTTTCTTGTTAAGTATAGGGTGCGCGTTATACATGTATAAATACTGTATTTGAACACCATGCATGTTATGATGAATAAAACTTCAACCATCAATAAGCTTGACTTACTTTGAAGAAATGATGTAAGCTGATGAAGTTATCAAGTAAAATTTAAGCATAATGCAAATCCGGGATACTATGTTTCTTAATATACATGCATAAGATTTTGCCTATATTTTAATTTCAGTGACTGAATTTTGGTAGGGCTTAGGATGCCATGGGGCATCCTAATAGGGCTGAGGTAGTGGATAGGAGGCAGGGTTGTTATAATTTTGCCCAGCGCGAGGGGAAAAAAAAAAAAAATTTCAAATGGGGGCTTTTTGTGCCAATCATTCGAATTAAATGATTAAGGATGTTTTATCTTAAAAAAAGTTATAAGTTCTAATTTAGCACTAGTATAGTACAGTGAAACCTCCTGATTATTCCATAATAAAATCTATTTGCTTTAAAATTTGTTTTTTGTGTTTTCCCAGAACAAAAAGCTCTACAGCCTACTTCTATGAATTTCGCTTTTTGTGTGACTCTATGTGTTGCTCCAATGGTAAAATCACTTGTTACTTAGACATAATCTCACGTCAACTACAAGATTTGTACATTACTTGATAAACAAAAGCAATTACCTTAATTTCGTCTTTCCTTTTTTATCAGAAGGGTGGGGGGAGGGATGGCAATCATCTTCCACAACATCTACCAAACAGGCCGAGCTTCATCCATAAAAACAATTAAAACAAAAATTAAGCACCATGGAAAAATAATGAAAGCAAATGCAAAAACATATGTACAAGTGTGAAACTAATTATTACAGAAGACTTCATCTTAACCTGCATAAAAATAAGATTGGAGATAAGTCAAAGTCAGTTCAGCAAAATTCTGGTTAAAGCCAAAAAAAAAAAAAAAAAATCAGAAACACTTTCAAATTTTAAATACGCATTAAAGTGCTATATATTAAAAGCGTATCATATGTTATTTATGGGTCGTCCCTATTTTTGTTCCTTATTCCATTAACTTAGAAATTGGGGTTAATGGAATGATGAATAATGTATCATTATTCATGATAGTGCCGTATTTTTCTCCCTTATTCCATAAAACACATCTTTAGAATCGAAATCCATCTAAAAATTGCCGACTAAAACTGTTTTAAAATTTTCGCCAAGCATATTCCAACTGTACTTCACCATTTTAAATACTATTTGGAATGGGCATCATAATCCATGATTGTGCCGTGTTTGTCTTTCTTGGGTTGATTTTTACATTAACGCCTGGACTCTCGCCAAGGTGATGATAATTAAACATATGCAGTTACCACAGCGATTTTTTTTTCTACAGTAGAAGACCCAAAATACGCCGGGCTGTAAAATCCGCACTGTCTGTTCAATGTAAACAAAGAAATCTGCCCTGCCAGCTGCAAGTTCAGAAAACTACAGTATAACCAGAAAGTAAAACTAAATAAGCTATTTCCACTTGAAAAAAATTTTTTAGGAGTCTGTGAGCTCTAATCTTAACATTGATAACTTTCAAATGACTGACAGTGACATAATTGACACTGAATTATGACCACATGATGCAGACTCTGACACAGTAACAAGTGAGGATGATCAAAAAGTTGATAAATTAACATTTAATGAAGGTTAGGCTGTGAGAAAGAAATATCTCAGATTTGTAGAGCAACAAAGCTGTGTTACAAACAGGAAATAATTGAAAAAAAAACTATAATTAGAACATCCCAGTCCTAAACTGTTGAATATACATGTTTAAATAAGTTGTACTATAATCTCATAATTTTGTATATTGCATTAATCCTCTGTATTTTTATATTATGATTCTAATTATAAGTAACATGATTTGCTTCCCTTGATCTCTATTGTATATTTTTTTCTATTATTTTCTGAGGGGAGGGGGGTGGAAATAGAATAAATTTCCTATTATGACCCAAAATCCGCAAAATTCTAAAATCTGCACAAGGTCTGGAACCAAGCTGTGTGGATTTTAGTTCTTCTACTGTATTTATGTGGTAACCATGATTTTGAATTAAATGGCGATTTGGAACAACCTGTAAGTACAGCATTCCATTACTTATTCATTTATTTTGGGTTGCCAATTAATCTAGTTTTAATAATTGTCTTCAAATTCCTTAACGGGTGCGTTCATCGGTAATTTGTTCACTTTCATTTTCATCTAGTTCTTTTGGGAGAGCGTTGAAACTCATACATAACTCTTAGAGACCCATGACTACAAAGCTTGCCAAAGTGAGGTTGGCAAGAGTAGGGGTGTTTTTAGGTTGGCAAGAGTGGGGGTGTTAAAATAGGAATCAATTCTTTCTTGTTCCATTTTCTATTTACAATGTTTTGAATAAAAGAAAAAATATCTTGAGTGACTCCATTTGACTTTCCGACCACTTTATCTTTACCAAGCATTTAAATAAATTTCATTTAACTCAATCGGATGCAGTGTTAAGGCACTAGAGCACCATGGGTGATCACTCACCCTGGTGACCATGGTTTGAGTGCTGTAATATATAAGAACGCTTTTTTGTAGTCCTGTAAAAAACTAAGTTATACACTTACTAAACTTTATGCAGTATGTAAAACAGAGACCTATAATATGCATACCTAATATGAGCTCAATCGAATGCACTATATAGATACTAGCTCACTTCCTTAGGCTATAATAAATAAGAATTACATTTTACAACCCTGTGAACAAACTATCGGCTCTACACACATCAAAATCTATGTAAGTCATGTCATAAGACCACGATGTTACCCAATTTGAATTACATCAGATGCACCATACTAGCAGACTTTCAAGAATTTCTGACTATAGCCCAAAAAAGGAAAAAGAAAACAACTAATATTTGCCCCGTAGAAAACTACTAGTCTTATACACAACAAAATCTATACAGGTTGTGTAACGGTGACCTATAATATACATCCCCAATTTAAACTTACTCAAATGCACTATTTAGATGCTAGCTCACTTTAAATGATTTATATTCCATAGGCCATAATCAGGGTCCGACAAACACCATGAGCCCACTCGCCTGGGCGACTACAAAAAATCTTTTGGCGACTAGATTTTCCTGACTGGAAAAGAAAATACTGTCATCCCAAGCATTTATGTTTTTTTAATTAGGCGCATTTTTACGGTTTTTCTCCCTCCCATACGTCACGGTAATGTTTACCAAACTGAATCCCCACCAAGTCAGTGGATCGAGATCTCATCTCACTCACCTTGAATTGCAAGCTAAAGCTATCTCAGGATCACAGGATGCTCAGGGTAGTTCTAAGAAATAGCTCAGTGATGTCACGTAGAGTTAAGCCTATTGGTTACTTGCCCCTACTAGATGTCCCGTAGAATACGCCTACCAAGATTAAGTGTGACGTCACACGCTACAAGCCTATTCATTTTTCCTTCCCCATAACACTCATTTACTTAACTCTCTATAACTGACCCTTCCACTCGCAAATTCATTCAATCTCCGAATGCAAGTGTTTCGCTGCATGGCGATTTGCAGAGGTTGTAATTTCTTCAGAAATACTTCTACTTCCACTCACATTTTTAGTTGACAGCATGGTTGACGGAGATTAGCCTATAAATATGTGCAGTTTACTGTGTTGCGAGCGTTATGTTTTTTTTTTTTTTTTTTTTTTTTTTTCAGTCAAGCAAGTGACTTTAGTTAGAATTTTTCTCTGAAGTCTTATAATCAAAAAAATTAAAATGAACAGAAGTATCAAACAGAATTCACTGTTGTGTAAGCAAAAGAAAATAGGGGGATTTTTTATTTCAGATAAACTTGATCATAAAAAGGCAGATGGATTGGATATACAACAAAGCTTCGGATATACAACAAAGTCAAAATATGATGGAGGTGCATGAAAATTTTAAAATGAGCACAAATGAAAATAAAACTGAAACTGAGCATAAAAATTTAGGAAAAAGGAAATTTCAACTGTCTTGGCTGCAAGATTTTGATTGGTTAGAATATGAAGATGGAATTGCAACATGCAAGGTTTGCAACCTTATTTCCCAAATTAAGTGACACTACCTCAAGAGTAGTACAAGGCTACTTGTCCAATTTTAAATTGGAAACTTTAAAAAAACATTTTCTGATTGCCATCTTCATTGTGAGGAAGGAAAACATGCAAAAGAAAAGCCATGTGACATGCCTACATTAGCTAAAAGCCATGTGGCACATAGCTTTTAGCTAAATGCCTAAAAGCTATGGATAAAAAAACATTTGATCGCTTAACAGCATTATTCGGGCTATATTCTGTATCCGGTGCTGTTTACACGTTTCAATTGGTGATCGTTCTGGCGCAGTCGTGGGCAATGCACAGTGGGAGTGAAGTACCCTGCCGGTGGTAGTTCTGACTGACAACCATAAAGAAACGTGAATCATCTCGTCAGTCTGGGAATTCGTAATTGTTTCATGTTATGGATGGAAAGAAATGAAATATGTTATGTTATTGTATGAAAAGAATGTGTGTGTGTGTGTTTGTTAGAAATATGGTATGAATATAAAGCTAAATAAAAGGAAGCATGTTGGTTTCACATTATCAGCCGGTGTGTGTATTTGTTAGAAATGTAGTGTCAATATAAAACTAAATAAAAGAAAGCATGCTGGTGTTACATTATAAGCCGGTGTGTATTAGAAACATTTCTGAGCGGTTAATAAAAAAAAATAAAGGTAAGTGCTTTTTTTTAACAAATACTTGCAACGTTTAAGGTTTTTAATGTGAATTTTAAATTGATATTTAATGTTTTTATGTTGTCGTAAGTGCTATTTACATGCTATTCTAATCATACTGCCTTCTTATGAGGTGTACAACTAGGTTGTTCAATTCACTGATGCTTTTTTTAGTTGTAAACAGGACAGTGTTTGCCCAGTTTACATTAGCTGTACAACTGGGTTGTTTAATCCACTGATGTTTTTTTGAGTTGAAAACGGGACAGTGTTTGCCTAGTTTACATTATCTGTACAACTAGGTTGCTTAATCCACTGTAGTTTTTTTAGTTAAAAACGGTCCACTGTTTGCTCATTTCAAATTGCCTGTTACTGAATTTGCAGACTTTTTTTGGTTAAATATGGATGGTGTATTTTGTTTTAATGTTTTTGTTAGTAGAATATATGTGCTTAAGTTGTGTGTTAAGTAATGTGTTAAAAGACTTTGCCGACTGTGCAAGATGGTTGGCGACAGTCGCTGGGGCTTGGCAACCGCCACGTGAACGGAAGTGAAAAATAATTCTGCATAGGAAATTCACAATCGCAAATTACAGAGCTGGAGCCCATCTCATCTGTAGTGGGGGGCGGAACAATAATGTTGATCGATGGGGTCAAAGATGCAATGTTGTTATTTTCAGTATTTATATACTTCATTAATTATATGATTAATAAAACATTTATTTCACATTTAATGATTTATTAATTTTATTTGCATATATGAAACGTATTGTGCAGTCAAAGAGGTCCCCTTTCCAATGTGCGCCCCCTGGTAGTCACCAATTCTCTGTGGCACCGAGTTTATATAAAAGTGTAAAATATCATTACCCCTCCCAGACTGCAACTCTGGAACCGCCCTTAATACTATCTATCAGGAAGATGCACAAAGCATTATTTCTATAAGTAGTTGAATATTTGTTAATTTTGCCTGTTACTCATTTGGTTATTTTTACATGCCGGGTCGGGCATGTAAGGGAAAAAAATGCATGCCCGATTTTAATTTTTACATGCCCCGGGCATGTGGGGCAATTTTCGAGCCCTCCTGGATATGAGACAGGCTCAGCCCAAGTCCAAACCTCGCCCAGGCTCTCTCTCTGTAATGCAAGATTGCCTTCGGACTTGGGCTTGCCAGAAATTTTTAATATACTGATGTTTTGGATTAAATTTGGGTACTTATGTATTATCAGCGGCAGTCATTCCCACCACACTATTTTTCCATCAAATGAGTTGCCAAACTGTTACCAATCGTATTCAAAACCATTAGTAATTTCATATGCCCAGCACTTCTATTGGCAAAAAAAATCACTCGTCTTGGCAGACCACCTCGATAATATGTAATTCCTAAATTTGTTTTCATGTTTTTAGATCTCTAATTAAACATACAATTTTAAAACGTTATTATTTTAATAATTTAAATATACACTGTAGCAAGGCTGTGCCCAGGGTGGGGGGACCAGGGAGTCTGGTCCCCCACTCTGAAATTTTAAATTTTGTTAGCAAAATAATAATGATGAAGTTTTTTGTGAAAAATTCGCTTTTTTCACCATTTGGTCGCTCCCCTCCAAAACTTTTTTCTGGGTATGGCCCTGCACTGAAGAATGGGAATAGCCTGTGTCCTGATAGAACAGTCACTTTGTAAGGAAATCATTGTGTTTAAGCAATCAGTTTTTTACTTATTGTAGTAGTTTGGAATCAAAGTAGCACAAAATCAGTGGTGTATGCAGACTTCCTTCAAGGGGTGGGGGGTGGGGAGGTTATAGACATAACTTTGTATTAAAATGCGTAATATTTAAGTTAAAGATTCAAAACTTATGAACATTTTGTCAAAAAATTTTTTGACAAGAGCAGGGTGTTGAACCCCCCCTCCCCTGTATACGCCACTGCACACAATTATGTAAAATTTGTAAAGCTAGATATAGAATATGGATAGACCACTCTTTTATTTTTTTAAATGAAAAGAGTGGTTGATGGTGGTGGAAAATAAATAACTTTACTACTAAAACAGTGTTGTTATATGCTAACTGAACCAAAATATAAACAAACATATTTTATGATTTTAGGATGCATTTTTTTAGCTGGCATCACAAACGCTATTATGACACTAGAAAAGGTGTCATTTGTATATTTTAAACTATTATACTAAGATCAGCTTTAATGAAGCATCTTCCATATCGAACAGCTTTGAAAGTAAATTCCTTTATGCTAAATATACTCAACTGTACTTCCCCCTCAGAATTTTACGTTACGTGTAATGCTCTAATGACGGTCGAACATTGTTAAAATAGAAATATTTACCATAACTTTGAATTACTTAAAATGGCAGTACAATGCGTACTCAGAGCATCAACCACACTTCATTATAAAGGATAAAGCTGTACCGATCTAACAAATGATACTTTTTAAGTTGTTTCAATAGGATCATTAAAGCAATATTTCAACAAACAAAAAAATCAGAAAATAGTAAAAGAAATAACTTACCCTAATTCGAAGAAAGCACCATAAACAGTAAACACCGGCCGAGCCGCACCCGTTGCCACTGAAAAGAAGTAAAATGTCCCAGATTCCGCAGCGCCATCTGTTATGTAATTTCAAAGCGAATTTGGGCCGATGTCAAACCCTGAACGATTAGCGGCCAGTTTTTAAGTGATCGTCGGTCGATATCGCCTCAAACAAATTCCGAAGTCTGCTTATGATGTCGGAAATTTAGCATCGCAAGGCGACGTCGCGCCAAACAGATGACGATGTCGCATTCTGAGGACAAAATTTTAATATCGGAAGCGATGATGGGCCAATGTTATTATGATATTCTTATAATATGACCGAACAAATCCCAATCAAATCGATGTTTGGCCAATCGTTTGCCAAACAGTCGTGCTGCTTGGGTAAGTGCATATTGTAGTCCTAATCCTGCACACATTACTGTTCCTGCAAAACTAATCCTACTATGAAACCACCAAAAATTCTGAAACGCCAGTTTCCAGTGTCAGGTCCAGCGGAGGGACAAGGGGGCTTCATCCCCCCTCCCCAAAAAAAGAAAAGCTTAAATGTGACATTTTACTTTATTGTACAATTTCCGTATGTCAAATAAGCTACAATTAGCCCTTCCCAAAGCAAATTATATTGGTTTAATGTTACATTTTTCTTACATATTGTATAGGTCAAATATCTTAGAAATTAGCCCCTCCTCCAAAAAAATTCTGTATATGTCACTGCCATTTTCTAACAACCGAGTGCCAGAGGGTGGGCTGAGGGGGCTACACCATACCCCCCCTCTCGAAATGGGACCCTTTACTTAGCTTACAGTTTTATATATGTCTTAGAATTGAACTTTAGCTTACAATTTCATATACAGCCCCCCCCCCCAAAATAAAATCCTGGCTACGCTACTGACAGTGCTGAAATCTCTTCACCTGCAGAAAGAAGATACTCCTAAATATAGACAGTATACGAAAATATGATTTCTATTTCTCGCTAGCGCCTCACTATGGGACAGTGGTTGTAACACTGAAAATGGTAGACGGCCGAAGTGTGAAGATCCCGGGTACGGGTCCAATTGCGCGGCTGTCGATCTAACAGTCTAGAGTTTTGGTAGGTTTTCTCCAGATGTAACGTGAATACACGTTAGAACCCCTTAGAAAGTCCTCCCACCGAGGCAGCCCCCATTATCAGATCGCCCTAGTGTAGCGTTGCCATAATCACACACAACCAACCTATTTCTCGCTAACTGTTAATGACCGCAGAGATGATTTTGCCCTACAACCTCCTTTTGGAGGTTACAACCAGGCGCCCATAAATGCGTGGGTACTTGGGGCACACATAAAAATAGTCCAAAAAATTGTGGTTAAAGCTATGTACAAGGGCACAAAAATTGAGGCAGCTATATACAGGTGCCTAAAATTTGAAAAGTGTCCTGGATGCAAAAATTTGATAGTCAGGCCACGCTTACAATACTCCTATTCTTAGTCCTGGTAAAAGCATATTCACGGTAAGCATGCGCACATAGCAAAAGTCTTCTAAGCAAAGTGATGTAGATATCTCATTGATGAAACCATACTTCACCGCTCTCTTCCGTCATTTCAATGAAAGTCCCCCACCACCGGTGAGCAAGAGAAAAAAAAAAGTAAAAAGATGGGCCCGAGATGGGAGTTTCCTTGACCTCTGGCCCTCAGTCTAGTATGGGGAGTAAAAATTGCTTGAAATGGAACAGCTACTTAGACCTTTTCAATATGATCTTTTGCAATTGTTTTTCCAGCTTTTCACGTTAATGAATTTTTTGGTGTAACTAGTTAATTCTTACCACTTATCGGGAAAAGGTTCACATTTTTCTAGGGTGGGCTAAGCCCACCCTAGCCCCCCCCCCCTGTTACGCCAATGGACAGCCGTGAGGAGATATTTCGCTTGGCCAAATGAGGGACCAGATGTGCTACTCCATATGTCGGTATGGATTAATTCCAAAGGTCTTTTCGACTTTCGTTCACCATAGCCTTGAAATTGGGCACGCGTCATTTTCGCTTGTACGCAGGGGTCACAAAATTGCGGATTACCACTTAACTTGGTCAGGCCGTAAACTAAATTCTTCTTAGTTAAATATTTCAATGCCTTCACGTTCTGGTGACCAAACCTGCGGTGCCACATCATGATGTCATTTCGACAATTACTTTTATTGCTGACCAAAGCTTCTGCAGAAGGGTCTGAAATGATCCTTGAATGTAATAAATACAAACTTCCTACTAATGGGGCTATTCCCATGACGTCACCTCTCGAATTAATAATGGTACATTTTGAATTTTGGATAACCAACCGATGACCATGTTTATCCATCTGACTTCCTGATATTAAATTTTTCTTTAAAGACGGGCCCCAGTAGACTTTGAGAGAAGTCAATACTTTGTTGTGGCCATTCACGTCTAAGCTCTGAAATGGAACCATAGCCCTTGGCTTTAATGGTTGTATCCCCTATACCTTGCACTTCAACATCACATGACTGAAAATTTTTCAGAAAGGACTTATCAGCGATGAAATGGTTTGACGATCCTGAGTCAACTACCCAGTCAACAGTTTTATCCGAATTGCTCAACAGACTTATTTCTTGATCAATTACGGCAAAAGAACAATTATTGAGCTTACCTTTCGGTTTCTTCTTACTTTTGGGCAGGTTTTTACATTGGGGGGAGAGGTGTCTAGGTTGTTCACAACGGAAACATTTTCTGACTTCAGGTTCGTCACCTTTAGGCCTCGGGAATCTTGGTCTAGTCCTGCTTCTTCTGGAAATTAACACATTTTCGCTCCGAGTAGTTGTCACTTCTGCGGCATCACTGGGCTCGTACTTCAACCTATCGTATTCGGCTAAGAGCCGTTCTTACACGGTCGTGGGGTTGAATTTATCGTCGCTCAGCATATATAGCTGTTGCGCGACGTTACTGTACTCTGGAGGTAGACGACTCAGCATGTGATAAGCCATCTCGTCGTCATCAACCTTTTTCCCAACAGCTTCTAAATGGTCACGAGCTTGTTTTAAGCGACTCAAAAAGACGGCGATTGTTTCTGATGCTTCAAACTTGATTCTGATAAATTCATTCCTTAAATGAGCAATACGCGCTCTACTAGTAGGCTCAAAGGCGGCTATGAGGACGTCCCACATTTCTTTGGGATCTCGAATGCCCATAATTAAATTTTGCTGGTCAGGTTCAATGCTGAGGGCAATCGTGGAGGCGGCTTTCTGCATTTGTTTATTGTAGACGATAAGTTCTTTCTCCGAAGTCGATACACCAGGCGAAGGGTCGGTTTTCACTTCTGCGCTAACTGGTGCTATGGTCGACAAACCCGAGCAAGCCTTCATGGCAAAGCAGCATTTGTACGTGAAATTTTCATTGCCTCCAATTGGTACCATTTAGTTTTGCAAACGAGAACACTGAACCAAGCACGGGCGCATCAGCCATGACCAAAAGGAATTATGGTCAAAAGATAGTCTAAACGTGTAAAGGTTTTTTTTTTTTTTTTTTCACAAACGAAAGACCGAAAGATCAAAAGGTTGAAAGTCAAAAAAATTCAATCTCTTAAAGATTAAAAAAAGGTCAATTTGAATGACCAATTAAATCTTTGAAATCTAGCTGCCTCATCAAACTAAGGTTAATAACCAGACTACCAGGTTTCAAATTATCAAGAAACATCCCTAACCTTAAATGCAACTTTAGTTTATACTTAACATTAATTCAGGCAAGCAGTTAGCCATGCTCTGCTACCAAGATGTTGTTCCTGGGGAACAAAACATCGTGAGGTCCTAAGTCTGCTTACCATTAAATTTGAAAAAAAAAGACAAAGCCATAAATAGGCTAAAATATTTTTATTAAATAACAAGTTCTACTTACAAGTCATGACAATAATTATGACATTTTACGGGACACTGAATATAAAACATTTCTACAGTCTCATGAGCAATCAATTATAAGAAAACATTTAAAGCATTTTTAGTTAAATTCAAAACTAACATTTGTAATTTACATTTCTGTAAAGCTCACGCAACTAGCCTAACAAGCCGATACTACGGCCAAAAGATCCATATAACTAAAAGATGTCTGCAAGTCGCAGTATAAATTAAATTAAATTACGTTACGTTACATTGCTTTAAACGCGGCTTACAGCCGCTGGCTGAACTTCGCCCTACACGCCCGGCTCCCTCTCTGCTGCTGGGCAAGCAACTAAGATTGAGAGCTTTTATACAATGGTAGAATGCGGCTAGCGGACGTGGCGTCCAATCAGAGACCGCTGCACATAAGAGCGAAGATATTAGCATATGGCGAAATCTTGAAACATTTGTATACGATTCGCACGTGGCGAAAGAACGACTTGCGAGCTAGATCAGCACAGAAAAGAATATTGAATTACGGCCAGCAGCACAAGCGCTGCTCAACTTTGCCGATGAAACTTGTTTTGATTTTAAACCGGAGCTCATGTGGCCGTTTACAAACGATGCTATTGCTCCAATTTGAACAGCTGTTAAATCTTTTTACGACGACGGGAGAACGGATTATTGTTTTGAAACTGGGAAAGGTTTTTATTTAAATTTTAGTTACGTTTTATTTATGCTATTGTAAATAATTAAGTAATTTAAGTTAGAACAAATTAATTTCAGTTTCATAATAATTAATCCCTACACCTTCCCAGCACTCCGGCAGAGAGGCAGCTCTGGAATCTGACATCCATCTAGGGCACATGAAGTATTCCGCAGACCGGGGCTCCAACGATTACAGTCCAGCGGGTAGCCTGACATCCAGCGCTGTGTCCATCAGAGGGTCCGCAGGGGGGCCGCCACCGAAGGCATGGACTGGGCACCATGTTTTTTTATGGGGAAGCTTTCCCCAGGTTCACATCCCATATTTTTTATGAAGGCGAAACCCAGGCCGTGAAGAAAGAACAAGATAGTGGCAATCACATTTTATTTTAATATCAACACATAACGTTAAAATTATAAAGTCCTACGGTGGCTGAGCAGACACCTTGAAAAAACGCAGGTTCACTTGACAACTGCTAAGGCGTGAATGATGACGAGAAACGCAAGCCAAGAGGTTAGTACAGAACCAAAACACGCCACAAGGGCATGCCAAACAAAATGCAAAATTAACTTGACGCCAGTAGACGTTAAGAACATTTCTATATAATTATTTGGAATTGTATGGAATTATTGTTATATAATTGTATGTTATATAATTGTATGGAAAGGAAGTGTGTATGTGTGTGTGTGTTAGAAATGTGGTGTGATTATAAAACTAAATAGAAGAAAGCATGTTGGTTTTTTATGTGTTCGTTTCACTGGTGGGTGAAAGAGTGTTAGGGACATTTCTGGGTGGTGAATTAAAAAATAAAGGTAAGTGCTTTTTTAAAATTAATCTTTGCATTTTTTAAGGCTTTTAATGTGAATTTTAAATTGATATTTTTATGGTTTCGCTAGTGTTATTTATATGTTATTGCATTCATGTGGACTTTAGATTAGCTGTATAGCTACGATGCCAGGGTTGAGTTTTTGACGTCAAAATCTGGTTTTTGACATGACACGTCAAAAACCAGTTGAAAAGTGTCAAAAACCTGTCGAAAACTGTCAAAAACTGACGAAAACCTAATGTTTCTTTTTTATGGTCATGAATAACAATTTTAAATACATTATATTTCACAATTAATGTAATTACATTAAAACTACATATCACCCTTCATATTATTTGTCATGTTAGAACTAAATATCTGAAAAGGTAAAAAGTATTTGTGTAAGTACTTATACGCATCTATTTTTTCCTCCCCTAAGTACCCAGCCAGGGGCGTAGCCACGGGGAGGGGGGGGGGGTTATGGGGGTCATAACCCCCCCCCATGAGGAATTTTTTGCCATACAAAATGTATATTCTTCGCTACATTATCACACCCATGTATACATATAAATGAGTTGTAGTAGTCGTAACCCCCCCCCATGAAAAATTTCTGGCTACGCCCCTGTACCCAGCTATTTCTAAATGTGTTAATATAAATAATTATATGAATTACTTTATGCATGATTTAATATTAGAAGTGTTACTAAAACTATTCCTTATCCTTTATTCAATGAATAATCCTAAGTTATTTAAATATTTTCAAAAAAATTCTCCGAGTCCGTAAAACGGAATCAAAACCACAAAGGAAAATCAAACACAAACTTACTCCACTCTATCAGCAGCCACAAGCACCAAACTACAATCCTCATTCAATAAGCACTGAATGAAAAACCCATACTTCAAACACCCTGCGTTTCTTTATGGTTAGGGTCAGGTGGGATAAAATGACCATAAATTTGGCTATTTTCAACTTTACTAAGCTACACATCTAAAATGATACAACATATTTAAAATTTTTTGACAAATATTTTACATTGGACTATCTGACAGTAACTACAAATTTTTGTTTTTTTCTTTTACAAACATTAAAACTGTTTGATCATTAATTTGTTTTGGCTTTTTATTATGATCATTTTACCCCATGGTGTGGGGTAAAATGATTATACATGAAAAAAAATGAAACACACTCATAGAAAATGATATTATATGAATAAGATCATTTGGAAAATATATAACAAATATTTTATTAAATAGTTTTACATGGAATTTTAATTAAGCTATCAGAATTTATAATGTCCTCTACTATCGAAATTTGGCTCATCCAGTATTTGAATTATCTGTTCAGTTTGAACTTCCTCGACATCGTCATTTTCTGGCAATGTACATTTTTTCAATTAAAGATTTTGCAAAGTATTAAATTGTAAATAGCTCCTTTTCTGCAGACAAGATCTGTCCAAAAATGCTTAATACAACTTTTACCACAGCACTTAAGAGCTAACAGATATTTTGTCCGAAAGAGGCATTACAGTATGCCATTTTGAAATCTTCTTTCAACTCTTTTTAAATAAGAATTGGGATTTTTTTTTTCACAAAATTTCAAGAATAGCATACTTTCTTTACTTCATGGTCTTTCTTATTTCATGCTTTCCTTCAAAATGTGCAGCAAACACATCCTCTGTTAGCATTTATTTATAAATTTATGATTCCAGTATCGTAATTTTGGGTTATTTTTCTTATTTCCAGGTAAAAATAAAAGTAGAATAGCGGAATCTATTTAATATTTATTCACGTTATTACTATTAATACTTTATAAAATATATTACAGATGAAAAAAAGAAATCTAAAATGATACATGTGTTCTTTAAGTGCAAGCCTAGCAGTATGATCATTTTACCCCACTTTCTTTGAACTACTCCTAAATAAAAAATAATACGAATACAAATTATCTTGATACAGAAATGTATTCCTCAAGAATGACAGTAGGCTTTGTATCATCAAAATTTCAAGAACTTTAAATCACAAAAATGCTACAGCAAAGTAAATTTTAACCTTATATAGATAGAGTCAAACATGAAACTCTTAAGTGCTGCCATTACATATTAAAAGAATATTAATAAATCAAATAAATCAGTTTAAAAATATTGCTTGTAATATAAATGAGCTAAACAAAAATCAGTATGCTAATAAATCAATGCATTTGACATTTATTGTCTGCTTTTTGTAGACTGTTCATTTTACCCCACCTAACCCTACCAGCCTAAACTACCACCGGCGGGGTACTTCACTCCCGCTAAGCATTGCCCACGCTGGCGCCAGAACCAACGCCAAATCAAACATGTAAACAAACATCAAAATGTAAACAGCACCGCATACGGAAGATAGTCTAATTATTTTATACTGAAATTGATGTTTATATCGGTATTTGTTAGTACAATGTATTGCAATTTTAACTTGTTAAAATTTTTTAGTTAGCTCTGTTGATCATGCAAAATGGTTGGCGACAGTTGGTAAAATCAACCACGACAGGACGTGCCCAATGTAAACACGGCGACAGTTGCTTGGAAACCGCCAAGCCCCAGCGACTGTCACCAACCATTTTGCACGATCAGCAAAGCAAAGAATTTTAACACATTAAAATTGCACATAAATTCCACTAACAAAAACATTTAAGACAAAATACACCGTCCATATTTAACCTAAAATCATTGAAAATTCAGTAACAGGTAATGTAAAATGAGCAAACAGTGGACTGTTTTTAACTAAAAAAAAAACTACAGTGGATTAAACAAGCTAGGTGTACAGCTAATGTAAACTGGACTAACACTGGCCCGTTTTGAACTCAAAAAAAAAAAAAAAGCAACCCAGTTGTACACCTCATATAAAGACAGTATGATTAGAATAGCACTAACGAAAACATAAAAACATTAAATATCAATTTAAAATTTACATTAAAAACACCTCAAACATCGCAAAGATTCATTAAAAAACGAGCACTTACCTTTATTTTTTTTAATTAACCACTCAGAAATGTCCCTAACACCCACTGGCTTATTACATAAAACCAGCATGCTTTCTTTTATTTAGTTTTATATTCACACCATATTTCTAACAAACACACACACACTTTCTTTTCATACAATAACATATTTCATTCCTTTCCATCCACAACATGAACCAATTTCAAATTCCCAAACTGACGATACACGTTTCTTTATGGTTGCCAGTCAAAACTACCACCGGCAGGGTACTTCACTCCCGCTGTGCATCGCCCACGATGGGTTCAGAACAATCACCAAATGAAACATGTAAACAAACATCCATATGTATACAGCAATAACGTAAGTGGGTGTCCATTGCCAAGCGAGATGCGTCGCCAAAGCTTACCATATGTGGTAAACAGGCATGGCAGCGTTGCCAATCGAGATTAGCTATTCAGCAACCCTTCAGCAGAGTTGCGTTGTTTTATGATGTCATGAGAAATTATGCTGATAGAAGGAATTATGTCATTGGTTGAACGAATTTCAAGGTAACTCGCAAACTATCTGAACTCGAAATCAGCGCGAATTGAAGTAGTGTCATCTGCTTGTGCTGATGCTGAAGTTATATTTTTTATAATGGTTATTTTAGAAAAGTGAAATTTCGGCTTGGTTTTATATTAAATGTTGATAATTTGTGTAGAGCTGTAATGAAATCGGCTATTTTTACCATGAGATGAATATGTATCAAGCGTGCGCTGAGCTAAAGTTGTTGTTATGCTTATTTGAATGCTTGTGATGGATTCATTTTGTGATAAAGGCACGTTGTTAATGCAGGGTTTCTACAGATTTCACAGCTTTTACTTCCCTGACTTTTCCTGACATCTATCACGATCTTCCCCTGACTTTATCTAGCGTGCTTTCCCGAATTTTGCGTTTCTATTTTTAACATTACATCCTTCAATTAATAACTTTTTACATATTTTGCCCCTTTTTTTTTACAAATAATAATAAAATTAATATGTACAAGAATTTTATTTGACATCACTGGATTCTATGTTTGATAATAATTTAGGATAAAATTAAGCATATTTCAACTGCACAAGACAGGCTCATAAAGAATGCATTTTAAAATTATTTATAAAGTTAAATGAGAAAATGAAAATAAAACAATTTAGATTCAAACAGCAAATATTTTCTTGATTTTACCGCAAAATTCAATTTTTTTTGCATTTCCCTGACCTTTCTTCAATTTCTTCTAATTTCCCTGACCTTTTCCCCAAATCCCTGACCAAAACTCATTTCCCTGACTTTCCAGGTCTGTAGAAACCCTGTAATGAATAAAATTTGAGGTATGCGGTGCTTTTATTTATTTAAATGTTTATTCCTTGCTTTACAGTACACCGGTGTATAGTTGAGAATATTTATGGTCTGTGTTTTTATAATTATGTAAGGTTTTTAGTATGTTGTGTTATTTTTTATGAATTCAGATGAAAAAATAAAAGTTTTTAAGGTTTTAAGTGGGATGGTTAATTTTATTTTTTATATGGGTTTGCTCCTGATTTACAGAATTCCTGTGCAATTTTTTGGTTTAATATGAATAAATATGTAAAGATTTTTGAGTTGTTTGTATTCAAATTTGATTCTATTCTGATTAATAGTGTAAATTTTGTGTGTTTTGAAGGTATTAAATTGCAAAAATCACATGGGGGGAGGAAGTAGTCGGTTTATTATAGTGGTTTTCTGTTATTTATAAAGAGTGGGTAAAATCATACAAGCCGGTGCGCACCCCATGTAAACATGGCGACAGTCGCTGGAGCTTGGCGGCCGCCAAGCTCCAGCGACTGTCGCCAACCATATTTCACGATCAGCACATTAAAATTGCACATATATTCCACTAAAAATGAGCAACCAGTGGACCGTTTATAACTAAAAAAACCTCAGTGGATTCAGCAACCTAGCTGTACAGCTATCTAAACTAGGCAACCAGTGGCCCGTTTTTAACTAAAAAAACCTCAGTGGATTCAGCAACCTAGTTGTACAGCTATCTAAACTACGTCAACCAGTGGTCCGTTTTTTAACTAAAAAAAACCTCAGTGGATTCAGCAACCTAGCTGTACAGCTATGTAAACTATGCAACCAGTGGACCGTTTTTTACTAAAAAAACCTCAGTGGATTCAGCAACCTAGTTGTACAGCTATGTAAACTACGCAACCAGTGGACCGTTTTAAACTAAAAAAAAAACAACAGTGAACTAAGCAACCTAGTTGTACAGCTAATGTAAACTGGGCAAAAACTGGCCCGTTTTCAACTCAAAAAAAACATCGGTGGATTAAACAACCTAGTTGTACACCTCTTATAAAGTCAGTATGATTAGAATAGCACGTAAATAGCACTTACGAAAACATAAACACTTCAAATATCAATTTAAAATTCACATTAAAAACCATAAACATTGCAAAGATTCATTAAAAAAGAGCACTTACCTCTATTTTTAAAAAAAATAACCGCTCAGAAATGTCCCCAACACCCACCGGCTTATAACGTACTATATTTCTAACAAACATACACAAATTCTTTTCATATATTAACATAACACATTTCATTCCCTTCCATCAATAACGGAAACAATTTCAAATTCCCAAACCTGACGAAACACGTATTCTTTATGGTTGCCAGTCACAACTACCACCGGCAGTTGGCGGTGCATCGCTCACTCTCGCGTAAGATTGTTCGCCAATGATTTGTAAACAAAACATTGATATGTAAACAAAGCACCGTGTACGGAATATAGTCCAAAGAGTGTTTTCATAAGCGGGTGTCGCCTATGTTTGGCGACTTTTTTCTGTCGCCAACATCACGCAATTTGGCACTTTTTTCCCATCGCCAAATTTTTCACATATGAAACACCATTTTACAAAACTATAAAATCATACAAGACGGTGTGCACGGTCAGCAAAGTCAAAGTATTTTAACACATTAAAATTGCACATATATTCCAATAACAAAGACATTAAAACAAAATACACCGTCCATATTTAACCTAAAATACGTCTGCAAATTCAGTAACAGGCAATTTAAAATGAGCAAACAGTGGGCCGTTTATAACTAAAAAAACTACAGAGGATTAAACAATTTAGTTGTACAGCTATGTAAACTAGGCAAACAGTGCACCGTTTTTAGCTAAAAAAAACTACAGTGGATTAAGCAACTTAGCTGTACAGCTATGTAAACAGGGCACATACTGGCCCGTTTTCAACTCAAAAAAACATCGGTGGATTAAACTACCTAGTTATACACCTCATATAAAGCCAGCATAACACTTATGAAAACATAACATCAAATATCAATTTAAAATTCACATTAAAAACCTTAAACATTGCAAAGATTCCTTAAAAAAAAGAACTTACCTTTATTTTTCTTAATTAACCGCTCAGAAATATCCTTAACACCCACTGGCTTGTAACATAAAACCAGCATGCTTTCTTTTATTTATCTTTATATTGACACTACATTTCTAACAAACACACACACACACCAGCTGATAACGTAAAACCAACATGCTGTCTTTTACTCAGCTTTACATTCGCACCCTATTTTTAACAAACACACACTTTCTTTTCATACAATAACATAACATTCACTACACCTTTAAGCAACGTACGACGTGACCAAATAAAAAAAATACATCTAATAATCCCCGTAACAACTACTCACGTACCCCTCACCAAACAAAACAAAAAATTCTGCATCAAACCTCAACTCCCACTCTTATAAAACTTCGGTTTACCGATTACAGTTAAACTGCCTAAACCAATCACAAAATTCCTTTACCAAACATCCTGCGGTACAGCTTTAGTATTGGTCCTTTGGCACGCTTTATTTTTGGCGAGATAAAGGATGCCAATATGGTAACGCCGCTGTCGGTTGCTCCGGAGCGGACAGCATGGTAACCTAAACCCGGCGATTCGTTTCCGGAAAATGGCGATTACAATGTGTGCTTTATGGTTTTATTTTTAAAAAAAAATATTATCTAATTATTTTTGAAATTTAAAATGGATGTTCCGGTTCACACTGACTGTTTATATGCAGTTTTGTATGAATAAACATTCTTTTGATAGTACGTTTCAGGTTAATATTTTTGTTCTCGATTGTTTATTTGTTAAGGGTAGAAGCAACAAATAATTACGTTAGTATTTTATACAGTGAAATAATTTTAGATATTTTGATTTTATTATTTCCATATTGCAATAATTTAGCGATTTTAATCAAGGTATGTGATAAGCATTTGTTTTTATTTGTGATGAATTCCTTTGTTTATTTGTTAAGGATAGGAGCAACAAATAATTTCGTTATTAATATAATATTTGATATTTTGATTTTATTATTTCAATATTGCAATAATTTAGTGATTTTAATTAAGGTATGAGATAAGCATTGTTTGTTATGGTTTAAACTAGTTCTTTACTTTTGCTTACGTAATCTTTTGTCAGAATGCTAAAATATATTTTAATATTTTGTCTTTTTTATTTGTTATTTTTGTGAGGTATTGTCTTTAGAATATTATTTGTTTGCATTATTTAATTTAATCTACTAAAAAGAGAAAGGGGGGGGGATTGAGGGGGGGCACAGACCCCGTCATATAAAAAGAAAAGTAATTAAGTTTTATTAAACCGAATCTATATGTACATGTAAGTTTGTTATCTGTTTAATTTTTTTTTTCATAAAAATATTTAAAAGCCATTAAAATAAATCATAGCAAAACTAATGGCAGCGATCAATTATCTCGGAAATCAGCACCATCCGATCCACCATATTGTTTACAATTGGCATCGGCAAGGCAAACTTGGGTTGGCGACAAGATTTTGTCGCCAAATCAAAAAATCGCCAAAAAGGACCTATACTAAAGCTGTTCCCATCCTGCTACCATTGAATCAATCAGCCGATCATTTTTTCGGTACAGCTTTAGTATGGTCCCTTTGGCGCGATTTATTTCTGCCGACTTTTTTGGCACGATAACAGCGCCAATATGGTAACCCCTCCGGCGGATGCTCCGGAGTGGAGGAGCTGGACATGGCAACCCTAGCTGCGTGACGTCACGGTTTCGCTAACGTTTTCCTTCAGCGAATAGGGAGCGTTTGTTCCTTTATTAAACTTTTGGAGACCCCTTTGCCAGTATTTCCCGCGGGAGCTTTGAGTGGTGGAACCGCCATTATGCTTTATGGTTTTATTTTAATGGATTTATTTTAGATTAAATTTTATTATTTAATTATTACTGAAATTTAAAATGGATGTTCAGGTTCATACTGACTGTTTATATACAGTTTTGTATGAATAAACATTCTTTTGATAGTACGTTTTAGGTTAATATTTTCGTTCAGGATTGTTTATTTGTTAAGGGTAGAAGCAACAAATAATTACGTTATTAATATTTTATACAGTGAAATAATTTTAGATATTTTGATTTTATTATTTCCATATTGTAATAACTTAGGGATTTTAATCAAGGTATGTGTTAGGTTGAGCCTGTAGGTAATGTGCAGAAATTTGTATACAGCCCCAATGCAGATAAAAAGCCTTTATTAAGAAAGTGCGATTCCAGAAAAATCTGCAGGTGTTAAAAACCGTTCATTAGTGACCACCTGAAGGCCGACTAAAACATGCGGTATTCTCAAAAGAATTTAGCACAAAAGTTGCGCCAGGAGTTTAATAAAAGCAAGTCTCAAAAATATACGGAATTGAACAGAATAAGGGATAATGTTGGAAGGAATGGAATTCATGCACGTGCAAAAGTCATTGATATCATAGAAAAGTGTACTTCAGCTAAATGTCAGGACAGGAAATTTATTAATAATTTTAAGCGTTGCGCTCGGAAGAGTTAAAAGAAATCTTGGTGAAAGTCGAACATATAAATTTCATCTTTTGGCGTTCTTTGAAAAGAGTGGGAAAAACGAATGTCCGCTAGCTAGAAATCATTTTTGTGTATCGCGGGACGCCTTGCAGTTTTACAAAAAGAGCAACCGCGACAGAAGCGGGAGCCATTGAATGCCTGACCTTTGTGGTCAAGACGTCAGCGGCCAATTTGCGGGAAGCTTTTGATGTTGGTCGGTGAGAATTCGTAGGCAAAGCTTCAGAAAAGGAAAACATATAATAAATATCAAGGGGAGAAAAATTGAAAAATAAAATTTAAGAAAAACATGGAGGTGTTGACGATAAGGCTGTACAAATCCAATGAGAAAGTTTGAGATTTGAGGAATGACCAATGGCAAGTTAGAGAGAGGTAAATTTCGGGCAAAAGAGTTAGTAACTGGTCGGTTTAGGAGAATTAGGAGCCACAGAGTGGCTAAACTAATTATTTACGAGTTTAGGGAAGAAAATGGGGGACGAAGATTTGAGCAAAACTGGACTGCACAGCCAGAGAAGGCAACTTTCAGCAGATTTTCAGTAGATTTTCTCAGATTTTGCTGAGATTTCAGCAGATTTTTGCAGATTTCCACATTTTATTAGATTTTTCCAGAGTTTTACATACGTGATAGTGGATATTTATATAAATAAGTGTGTTTAGAAAATAAATCTAAAATGATCATCACTGCTCTGCACCGGATTACAGGTAACTTCCAATTGCCATCCTTTTCATATTGAGTGACTTATTTTTAATAATTAATAATATTGTTTATTATTGCTAAAGTAGTTAGAAGGTGTTTTTGGTAAACAATAATAATTTAATTGTTCTAAATTAAACCATTTTCGAGATCAGTTTAAATATTTTTTTGTAAATGTAAATAAGATTTTATATTTAATAAATGTTTGTTATAGTTAATATTTTAAATCCATTTATTTCTTTCGTCAGAAAATACACAACGCAATGTCAAATTTTATTTTATACTTATTTAGAATAGTTTAAATAACTTTATGAGTTAAAATAAATTACCGATGGGTCTTTATAACAATGAATCCAATTATTTCATATCTTATTTCACGGCCAAACTAAGGTTTAAATTATTTCATCTATTTATTACATGTTTTAATATGCCACGCATCGTAACATATGTGATAAGCATTGTTTGTTTTTATTTGTTATTATTACTTTTGTTTATTTGTTAATGGTAGGAGCAACAAATAATTCTGTTATTAATATAATATTTGATATTTTTATTTTATTATTTCAATATTGAAACAATTTAGCGATTTTAATTAAGGTATGAGATAAGCATTGTTCGTTATGATTTGAATTAGTTCTTTATTTTGCTTACGTAGTCTTTTGTCAGAATGCTAAAATGTATTTTAATTTTTTTATTTGTTATTTTTGTGAGGTATTGCCTTTAGAATATTATTTGTTTGCATTGTTTGGAACAGCTTTAGTATGGTCCCTTTTTGGCGATTTTTTTATTTGGCGACAAAATCTTGTCGCCAACCCAAGTTTGCCTTGCCGGGGAAAAATTCGGTTAGCGGGTGTCGGCTATTTTTTTTTTCGCCAACTCCCGTAATTTGGCATGTTTTTTTTTTTGGTCGCCAAATTTTTCTGCGAGCGAAACACAGTTTTACTAAACAATAAATACATAAAATATTCACTCACCTTCACATATCCAAAACACTGATTCAAATATTCCAGTAAATGCATACAAAAAAAAAAAAAAAAAAAATTGGCTGTGGGGTACATGAGTTCCTTTCCCACTCCAAAATAAACTCACAAAACGTAATATTCGAACCACGAAACTACGCTAAACAACTACTTAAATTACCTTTTAAACTTACAAAAACTAACATGAAAAGTGCATTCTTCGTACAAAAAACCCCCCTCAAAATACAAATTTAGCAAACTAAACCCCCCATCCCCAAAAATTTCAGTACTGTTCCCAATCACTTTCTTCAATTTCTTCTACATCAATTTCAGGATCCTTACTACTACCTGCAGTAATTACTCCTTCTATATTTTCCGATTTTACCTTTGGAACAATAAATTTTCTCATTTTCAACCCTTCGTTTCTGGGTCCTGGATATACCCTCTTTATGTCACTCAAAAATTGAAATATTTTTTCGCCGTTTGTTAAAAATTTATTAAGTTGGGTACGCCTATAAAAATATAATGCCATAAACTGAAAAAGGGTGTTTTTAGGCCTCCTTACTTTTAACAAACTTTTAAAATGCTTATTTTGGTTCTCGATATCATTTATGGTATTTTTAACGTCTTCTTTTGATACAAATTCCCCCTTCGAATGGTTAGTTGTCTTATGAACTGCTTGATTAAAAATTTTTTCAACCCCCCTGTACTGTGGCGCACTATCTGTACAAATAATCGACGTATCAGGGTGAACAAAGCTCTTAACATATGGCCATAATTCCTGCTTTCTTTTACTATCAACTTCAAAAAAAAAACCCTCTTTATCTTCCCTACAATAAATTCCAAATACCACTATTTTACTAGATTTGTAAATTCTACCTTTGCAATATTTCCGCTTAGTCAAAAAAGTCTCATCCAAAGAAACAGTCTTCCCAGGACCTCCCAACTTCTTATCTTCATGTGAAACAACGACTTCGCAAACCTCGCGACAAAACGAAAAATAATCAGTAGCCGTACCTGACGACATACCCTTTTCCCCCCTCCTTGCACGCCAAGAATTAATTTCAGTTAATGTAAACGAAATCGGAAGTTTCATAACAAAGCAAAAAATAATAGCCAATATATCTCTTATACTAATGCGAGTTTTCTCAAAAAAAGTATTACTTAAGGGATCTAAAGTTCCGGAACACTTACTCTTTTTTCTATTCTTGCAAACAAATCGATAGCCCACCTTCCTTCCACTATCATTCCAACAAGCCATTTCCGAACCACACAAATCACAAAAAAAAAACACTCGTCCTTGCCGGGATTAAACCCACATCAATTAAAAAATCCAATACCTTTTCATCACTTTCTAAAATCAAAAACATGCTAAAAATACTAAAATTTACCAACAACGGATGCATCATAAAATTTCTAAAACCACACAATCCAAAACATTAAAACCATTCACTAAAATTCTAAAAAGCAGACGAGGTTCTTTAATATGTCAAAATTTCGTAAAATGTTCCGGACAAATAACTCACGTACCCCACAGCAAACTAAACTAAAAATGACGAAACAAGCTCAAAACATCCCCCTTTTAAAAGTTCCGATCACCGGTTACAGTTAAAAACCGTCAGCCAATCAGAAAATTCGCTTAACAAACATCACAATAGTGTTCAACGCAACAACCAACCAATTTCTTCCAAACAACAGCATCATCCAACACCTCAACTCAATCCACACAGGTTACAACGGACATCGGACTCTAAAGCTAAAGTAAACAAACTTTCGACCAAACTCCAATCTTGGCGACTCATCACCGCTTGGCGACGACACCCGGTAACCGAAGAATCCCCGCTATGATTTATTTTAATGGCTTTTAAATATTTTTATGAAAAAAAATTAAACAGATAACAAGCTTACATGTACATATAGATTCGGTTTAATAAAATTTAATAACTTTTCTTTTTGTGTGAGGGGCGGGGGTGTGCCCCCCCTCAACCACCCCTTTCTCTTTTTAGTAGATTAAATTAAACAATGCAAACAAATAATATTCTAAAGGCAATACCTCACAAAAATAACAAATAAAAAAGACAAAAAAATTAAAATACATTTTAGCATTCTGACAGACTACGTAAGCAAAATAAAGAACTAATTCAAATCATAACGAACAATGCTTATCTCATACCTTAATTAAAATCGCTAAATTGTTTCAATAATGAAATAATAAAATCAAAATATCAAATATTATATTAATAATGGAATTATTTGTTGCTCCTACCATTAACAAATAAACAAAGGTAATAACAAATAAAAACAAACAATGCTTATCACATACCTTGATTAAAATCCCTAAATTATTACAATATGGAAATAAAATCAAAATATCTAAAATTATTTCACTGTATAAAATATTAACGTAATTATTTGTTGCTTCTACCCTTAAGAAATAAACAATCCAGAACGAAAATATTAACCTGAAACGTACTATCAGAAGAATGTTTATTCATACAGAACTGTATATAAACAGTCAGTATGAACCTGAACATCCATTTTAAATTTCAGTATTCATTAAATAATAAAATTTAATCTAAAATAAAGCCATTAAAATAAAACCATAAAGCGTAATGGCGGTTCCACCACTCGAAGCTCCCGCGCGAAATACTGGCAAAAGGGTCTCCAAAAGTTTAATAAAGGAACAAACGCTCCCTATTCGCTGGAGGAAAACGTTAGCGAAACCGTGACATCACGGATGAATCTACTGCTCCGGATCATCTGTCGGCGGGGCCCTCACACAAAAAGAAAAGTTATTAAATTTTATTAAACCGAATCTATATGTACATGTAAGCTTGTTATCTGTTTAATTTTTTTTCATAAAAATATTTAAAAGCCATTAAAATAAATCATAGCAAAATTAGCGGCGACGATCAATTATCTGGGAACCAGCGCCATCCGATCCGCCATATTGTTTACAATTGGCATCGGCAAGGCAAACTTGGGTTGGCGACAAGATTTTGTCGCCAAATCAAAAAATCGCCAAAAAGGGACCATACTAAAGCTGTTCCATTTTTTCTTCAAACTACAGCACCAGCCAACAACTCAACTCCATACACAGGTTGCAACAGATAAATGAAACTATCGCTACCGTAAACAACTATTGAACGAACTCCAAACTTGGCGTCATATCAAGCTTGGCAACAACACCTGCTTACGAAATTTCCCCCAGAAATTTTGCTGTATAATTATGTGCAGAAACATATTTTAGCATTTTGCATATTTTGAAGGTTATGGTTTATGTACATTTTGTTTATAATTGCATTTGAAATATGTCGACAAATGTTTTAATGTGTTTAGATAAGTTTATTGTAGTTTTGGGTTCATTTTGTTCCTTATGTGTCTACGTATGTTTATGTTTTGTTTGGATGAAAAAAAGCTTCCAAGGTTAGACGTTGGCGACAAAGAAAAAGTCGCCAACTCAACCGGCACCTGCTTACAGTATTATTCTCAATTTTGACATAAGCTCTATGCCTTTTTTTTGCCTCTTTCCATTGTGAGCTTTTCTTCTGAATTTTAAATATCAGGTTTGTCAGCAAAACATTTATTTTACTGTTTTCTTAACTAACTAAATCACCCTGAACCAATTAACACCATTCTCGGGAGCTCCAGAGTGATGACATCCATAATTTTTCACATTTTTCAGTATTAGTAATGCAGACTAAGTAAAAAGGAAAATAAACGGACTCACGGACAATAATTCGTGTAGGCTTGACCTTTATGTTGCATGCCCATTAAAGTGGTGCTAGTATTTTAGTTCATTCTTAATGTTCGGTTTATGAATGAACATCCACTCATTTATGAAATTCAAGCATTTGTAATTTGGGGGGGGGGGGCAGACGAGGCACCGTCCCTGGGCCCCGTGTTCAGTGTAAGTGCGTCCGTGAATTTTTCAGAAGGTGTTACGAATTTCATTTATAGATCCGTAATGAAAATCTTTTTTTCTAAATAGACTAAATTTTGAATACATTATTCTAGAATGATTTAGATGGCAGAAATGTTAATTCTACCATTTAAATATTAGTATTTTTTCAACCTTCGAACATGAATTAGAAGTACCATTACATATCAGAAAAACTGCCCTCCCACTCACTCTCCTTTTAGCATTTTATATGAAAATGATTAAAAAGAGCAGTTTTACAAAAAAAAAAAAAAAAAAATGCTTCCGTCCCTCCTGTTTTTTTTAAACTTTTGTGCTTTACGAAAGGGGCCGGGAAGATTTTCGCCCCGCCTTATAAAATTTTCTCGGAGGCCCTTGCTGGGTTTGCTCATTAAATGCACGTATTTCTTTTATTATTGTTCGTTTCACCTTACATAGTTACTTACCAACTTATCTCCCGTAATAGGGATACGTGTAAAAACATGATATTTTGTCAAAATTATTAATGAACAGTGATACCAAAACTGATAGAATTAGCAAAAATAAACCAATTAGAAATCGAAAACGAAAGTGAAAATTACATCACTACATGATTCTTATGAGTTAACTTAAATCATATTACATATGCTTGATTTCTGTTACCTCAATTTTCGATGTATATTTGCAATACAGAAATTTATATTCTAAAGAATCAACTTACTTTAAATAGTGTATGAAGAAACAAAATAAAAAACCACACTAAGCCTAAACAGGCCAAGAAGACTAGCATTATGCAATCAGAAGGGGTTTTCAATCTAAATCAAAAAAATTGTTAGTGTATAGTAAGATATTTAGAATATAACATCAGATATAAAAATACTATAACAGCTTTAAACCAACCGCGAACACAATCGAATGATTTCTAAACAAGAATGAATGTTGCCACATATAGGAAGACTTTCTTAAAACTCTTTTCACTTGATTGTCAGGGAGTTAAGAAGGTGTGGAGATAAAAGCGCAAAGGTGGTTAAAAAAAACCATAGATATAAGAATATCTTCCTTTAAGGGAGCGTTCCGTTGTGTGGCATCATTTTTCTGATCTCGTTAACCCTGATTTTGATAGAGATATCAAGGCTCAGATTGAGGACTTTCTAAGTCGTCCCCCGACTCAGTCCTTACCCCTTACTACTAACTTAGAAGTAAGCGAAATAATTAGCAAACTTAACAATAAAAAAGCCCCCGGCATAGACAACATAACTAATCTTATGCTTAAAAATATCCCATATAACATTCTTGATCTTATAACTCAAATCATAAACACAATTCTCGATCTCAAAGTTTTTCCTGATGTTTGGAAAACGGCCATTGTTTGTGCCATTCCTAAGTCTGGTAACCTGGCTATCCCAGAAAATTACAGACCCATTAGCCTTCTGAGCAGTCTCAGTAAAGTAGCTGAAAAAATTATCCTGAGGAGACTTAGCTCCCATTTGCGGTATAACAACATCATCATTCCTGAGCAATTTGGCTTTAGGCCCAAACATGCTACCACTCACCAGCTCCTCAGAGTAGTGGAATTTCTTTCTGAGGGCTTTAACCTCAAGGAATCCACCGGAGCAGTAATGCTGGACATTAGCAAAGCTTTTGACCGCGTCTGCCATAACTCACTTATTTACAAACTAATCACTATAAACACGCCGGACGCGTTGATTCATTTGATTAATTCTTATCTGAGAAATCGAAAGTTCCCCGTCCGCATCAACAACACTTACTCCAATCACACTCCTATTGAGGCTGTTGTACAACAAGGATCACTCCTTGTTCCTACACAGTTCAACATCTACATAAATGATATTCCAAGATATTCTCACACATCTTTAGCAGTATATGCAGACGATACGGCTATAATGTCCAGATCCACGCACCCTGACACTATGGTCAACAAATTTCAGCACCACATTGACACACTTGAAGATTGGTTTGCCACTTGGAAATTAAAAGTAAATCCCTCTAAGTGTCAGGCCATTCACTTCACTAGATCCCGCAAGATTGCGAAACCAATATATATTAATGACCAAAGAGTTGAATGGGACAGGACCTGAAAGTATTTGGGAGTCATGCTGGATTCCAGACTGACTTGGAAGGCACAGGCCACCTACGCCCGTAACAAAATGATTGCGGCCGAAAAATATATCTCAAAGTTACTATACCAAAGCAAACTTAGCATTCCCAACAAACGAAAACTGTACAACATGATTGTCCTCCCTGCAGGTACATACGCTAGCCCCATTTGGGGTTATGCTGCGAAAACAAATCTAAACTTAATCACAACTCAACACAACAAAATACTGCGAAAAATTAGACATGCTTATAGATACATGAGAAACACGGTTATACGTAGAGATCTCATGATTCCCTCCATGTACGAAATTATTAAAAAACAAGCCCAACACTTTTATGACAAAGTCTATAACTTACCAAATGATCTAATTGCAGAAATCCCTGATTATGACTTCCGCGATTCAGACAACCGGACACGGCCTATAGGTTTATAAAGCTGTCCTTCTATACAGCTTTATAAAGCTGTCCTCCTGCTTAATGAGTAGGATTATAGCACAAATTCTCAGTACCTTTTCTTCCAAATTACGACTTCCCTATTTGTGAGTCCTGATCTTGTCCCCCCTTGACATTGTCTTCTAGAGTCCCTTGTATGTATTGTATATAATTTATTTTCATTTTGCACTATTCTCATACTGTTTTGCTCTAATATATATTACTATTTACCTTTTCTATTATGTATGTTCTGATACTGCATTTTCTCTTACATGTCCCATCGATGTATAACTACTCATCAAACAACTGGAGTTAAACCGTCATGGAACAGGCACTCCTTTCAAGAACAATTCGATGATGATGATGATGTGGCATCATTTTAAGGGCTGCATTCGTTAACGACAAACTCGTTGCACGAGTTTTCATAAGAAAACTGGAATGCGTGTGTTTAGTGCTGTGAGTGGTTATCAGTTTCTTTTGCCTTTACGAACAACTTCAGTTTATTTAGTTTCGTCGCCTAGGAGACGTGTTTGTTTACAATTCGCGAATGCGTTAACTTTGTTGAGGAGAGATTTTAGCACATACTCAATATAAAATCAACAGGATTTTTAAAAGAAAGAGTGGCCATAATTGAAGTGCACAGATCAAAATTTAGAAATTTCAACTTAAACTTCATGCTTTCAAAAGTATTTAGCAAGAGAAATTCAAATTTCGCAAATAGCTGTTTAAATCAACTTCAATCTCAACACTAAAACATGCATTTTTGAATTTACTAAAATTAAAAATACAAGAAAATGATTACCTTTGAAAAAGTATGTACCTTCGTAGCAGTTTCTAACGTATGCCTCAATTTCCTCCTCGAAAAACTAATATTTGCAGCTTCAGCAAACGTAAAATACTTTTTATAACATTACTATTCCATAACAACGGACGCCATGTCTAAACAAAAAACAACGCGCAGAAAGTAAAACTCAACGAACCTAATTCATTCTCAGTTTACTTCGTTTGAAACTAATTGCACTCAGTTTTGTATACGAACGCTCTAGTTTTTAACATAGATATAGGAATAACTAGATCACGCATCCGTATGCTAGTAAGAGGTTTTTCTTGTTGCCAAATATCTTCGGTGGCATCGCCCAAGATAGTGGCAGAAAGCAGTGTCTTGATCATGGTTTATGGTTATTTTCGCCACTAGTCCAGCATCTTATTTATTTATTTATTTTTAATTAACTTTAACCATCATCATGCCCAAGTCGTGCTGTGCGTATAGTTGCACCAACAGGTTTAGGAAAGGATCTGGAATATCCTTTCACAGGTAATAAATGCTTGAAATTGGTGGTATTGAAAATCAAATATCAATTGATGTTCAATAACAGTAGTATTTTTAAATTTCCTATTTACCTACGCTTTTCGTTCACTTTGTGAAGTAATTGAAGGAGATATTGTACATCCTTCTTGAATTAAAGTAGACATTGCTTAATTCATGTTTCTATATAAATATAATCGTAAAACATTTGACCGTACGATATATATATATATATATACTTATTTTTAAATTGTATACTTGGCACTTAAACTATAAAAAATGAGATAAATAAAGCATCGTAATTTACTTTTTACGAATAATTATTAATCATATTTTACAGGAAATGATTAATTTTTCTATCATTTTTCAAAAATAACTCTTGAATTGGGGATATTGAATTTATCTTATTTATTCTAACTAGATTTTCCACATTTGAGCATTTTTTAATGACTTTTAAAATTACTAGTTTTAATATTAAATTCATTTTTTTTAGTTCAACGTGATTGTTTGTTTAAGTCTTTATTTATGTTTCTTTATACTTTTGTTTAAGTAAGCTTTATTAAGTTAGTGTTTTATGGTAAGTATTTTAACTTTTTTTTTTTTTTAAATGAGCATATCAGCTCTGTAGTGTTGTATCATTCCACAGTTTAATTAAAAGAAAAAAAAACTGGCTGGTTACGCAATTTTTAATATTAACTGAAATTCTATTAAATCAGTGCTTTAATTGAATGTACGTTTAAGTTTACACATCCCTGTCTGAACAAACAATAGTACACTATAAAATGTATTTTTAAAAAGCCATAAAACAGTTAAGTTATGCAAAGCAAAGTTATCATGGGAGGATTATTTCTGATGCTTTTTGTGCAATGTTGTGCACAAAAAGTGCACATGCTTTGTGCAATGCTTCGATGCTGCAAACTGTCATTTTACTTAATTTTTCTAGATGACTTTCTGATTTTAATAACTTTCTGATTGTTTAGGTTTCCACTATCTAATAAAGAATTGACAAATAAATGGATGTAAAAAGAGATAATTTTGTTCCTAATATACATACATACATATACATACCTTTGTTCAGAACACTTCAGTGCTGAATGTTTTGAATCAAATCATAATCGGAAGTTGCTAAAAGATGATGTAGTTCCAACTATCTTTAATTTTCCAAAGCATTTGAAAAAGGTAAGTTCTAAACGAGGTACTTATTAGGGAGGGATAATGGGAATGGGATATTGTCCCCACCCCACCCCCTCTCAAAAGAAAAAAAACAAAAAAAAACAGCAAAAGCTTTTAAAAAGTTTTTATTGTACACAGTAATTAATATAATGCCTTTATATATATATTTCATGCCTTAGAAATTGATAATATACACCCTCCAAAAAAAGTATTCGAGCAAGAGATTAAATTTCCTACGTTGGTTTTGTATATTAAAAATTATTTATCATAGAATATGAATTAGCCTATGTATAAATATGAATTTCCGTAATTCTGTCAAGTTGTGCGTTTTTCAAAAACTCAATTTTATTCGCAAATCTAAAATATAGGAAATTTCTCTCTTGCACGAATACTTTTTTTGGAGGGTGTACTTAATTTCAGAATGCATATTGTTGTAAAAACGAAAATAAAGATAATCGTTATTTTTTTTTTAATTGCCTTTGAATTTTTTTCTTCCTTTCCATATTTTGTTTCCACATACACAAAATAAGACTCATAGTACATCTATTTTGATATATAGCTATAATTAATATTTAAATTTAAAAAATCCAATTATTAAATTTTGTTAAATTGACATTCATGTGTTAAATTCAATTATAATTATGTATTGACAGATTTGGCAGAATTGTTTTAATGATATGTTTGTATTTTAATTACTTCTTCAGGCTTGATTGGAGTTGAACTAGGTTTATAATCAGACATTTTATATTTATTTGACAATCTTCGAATCTAACATTAGATAATTGTTAGATAAAGACTCTTTATCTAACAAGTAAACTAGTAGAATTAATAAAAAAATGTGTTACTATGTACTACATTTTATTATGTTCTTTCTTTGTGAACATGATTCTTTCAGAATATATTTCATTTTATAAAGAAAAACATCCATTTCAAATCTTATACTAGTTATGCATTTTACTGTGTACATACTGTTACATATTTTCATGGTTAAGTAAATAATGAATGCCATCTTAAATTTAAAGAAACATTAAACAACTGCTAAACCATTAACAAATTTTAGTAAACTGTTTCTAAATGTAGGTATTTTAGAAAAGTAGTGACTAGGCCAACCCCTGCTTACACAAATTCAATGAATTATTTTTTTTTAATTCTGTATCCTGTTTCTTTAAATATTCATTTAAAAAAACAAAAGATACATAAACAATTTTATTTCATAGAAGTAGATTAACTTGATATTTAAAATAAAGTGATTTCAATCAAGTAATATTTTAAAAAATCAATTGATTTAAATTAATGCAACTCTGTTATATACATTAAAATATTCTTTTACAGAGAAAGTTTTTTTTTATTTACTTTTAGGAACAAAAACCAAGACCTCCACCTAAACCACGAAATTTACATTATAACATTATTACATTATAACATATTAGAATATAACATTATAACTTTTTGGAAATCGGTTCCTTTTTAAGATATAAAGGACGTGTAAAAAACACATTTTGGACTCCCACTTCAAAAGGGATAAAATTTCCTAAGTATAGCCTTTTTGCTTAAAAAAAAAAAAAAAAAAAAAAAGGTAGAAGAAGGCGTATTTGAATCTCAAGAACGTTAGAAATACATTTACGAGGGAAAGAAAGATCCAAATCACCAAACTATGCCACAATATTATGATTTTCTTAAAATGTAACACGAAGCACAATCCCCCCCCCTTGATATGAACGTAGTTTTCTCTTACGAGATCTATGACACCTCGGTCTTTTACAGTAGTACTTCCAATACACAATTGATACTTTATTTAAGTTCACATCGTTGTTCAGAAAAAGTTTTTGTTTTCCTTGTGTGCAAAAATAAACATTTAATCGATTATTTTAAAGTGTTACATTTTTAGACCATCTAACAGCAAAAATAAACTAAAAATAGCTAGCAAAATATCGTAACAAAATGTTTTTTCGTTGAATTTGGTTCTGAATGCGTATTCTCAATGCTTGAACGAATCATCAATTCTGTATTTAAATGTAAATTAATGCTGTTGCATAGCAGTCGTAAGCAGCGACGTTTTCGTCTTTCTGCCACTATCGTGTCGTCTGCTCCGGAAGTGCACTGGCAACAAGTTTCCTCCCTTGTGCGCAATCTAGTTCACTATTCCTATATCTATGGTTTTTAAACTGAAAGCACTCAGTTTCCTTTACGAACACCTTAGATAGAAACTCGTTTCGCATTTACGAATGCGGCCGATGTTATTCCTAGCCACGGACTAAAGGTGGATTCATATCTGCCGCGCCGCACCGCAACCATGCCGTACTGTTTCGCCGTTTTGGACCGTTGGCTGTCCTCGCGGCGAGCTTGCGGTGCCGCAAGTAAATACACCAATGCTCTTCTGTAATTGGCTGTAGCTGTAAAAGCTCTTCTGTAATTGGCTGTAGCTTTGCGGTCGCTGCGGAATATCTGTTCTCGCCAGATAATGAGCAAACCCGCGGCGCTCGCCGCGCGGGCTCCGTGTTGCTCCGCCACGTGACGTCATTGCGGCGTCTTAGCGGTGCGGTACGGCCAGTATGAATCCGGTTTAAGAGGGTACAGGACAATCATCCAAGCATTGTGAAAGAACTAAATGAAATTTGCCCAAAAGGTGGCGCTGGGAGTCGTATCAATTAATTTTTTGGCGCATGCGTCGTGTGCTAGTAGCTAAAACGTAAACAAATATCAACGGAAGCACCCCCCCCGGGAGATGCTTACGCCGTGTGTCGTCAGAGGGCGCCCATGCCGTTAATCATTAAAAGGGGGTCGCATATTTTCCTTTCAGAGGTAGACGCAGTTTCGCCCGTCTGCCGCTTCCCGATGATCGTCCTAAAGCCGTACATACACCATTTAATACCACACCATTAATACACCAATGTCGGAGCGGACCAGTGGCGGATCCAGCGAGGGGGCAGTAGGGGCAATTGCACTAAAGAAATAAGAGAAAACTAAGTTTGTACTTCATAAAATGGTAAATTAGACTAACAGAAAAAAATTATAGCTACATATATATATTTCGAGCTTATTTATTATCTTAATGCAAACTTATTTCGAGCACTCGTAAAACACACGAAATAATCCTAAAATTACTGTTAAAATATTCTTCAGACGAGCAATTCTTGCTAAGTTTTCAAACCTTGGAGCAAAATTTACTGCAGTTTCTTACATAAATTTTTGCTAAGAGGTAACTTTTGTTAAGGTAGAAAAAAAAAGGGCGGGGGAACAGAGACGGCCCGAGGGGCGTGCGGGGCCCCAGGCGAAGCGCAAGAGCGGGGCCTCTTCTCTATCATGTCTTATGAGATAGCAATAAAATGGCCCAGGAGCGGGGCCTCTATAAGCGCGGGGCCTTAGGCGACCGTCTACATTCGCACCCCCTTTGGGCCGGCCCTGGGGGGAAGCCCAGCCTATCGTCAAATACAAGAATTTTAATGGGTTAGAAAAATAAGTAAATAAAATAAAATAAAAAATCCGGGTTTTATTTATTTTCAGGAAACTTTTAAATATTGTTTTAGTTTAAATATTTTAACTATAAATTGGTCAATCACAAATGTGATCACATCAAAATTCTTAAATTTGAATTTCAGTGATTAATACTAGTTATCACTAGCATTATTGATTACTGCATAGGCTAATGCAATGCCGCTACAATTAGACTTCTTTCAAGGGATTAGAAATTTATCATAGTTAGTTATTACATACATTATTAAAACTACAACTTCCCAGAATTAAAATTTTTGTTTGAAAAAAAAAAAAATCGAAACCTTCCCTATCATATTTACATGTATTTTATTATGTAATAAATATAAAAAGTATCAGATATTTCTGAATGGAAACTGACTTTCTTACTTTTAAATAGAATAAAACATCAATAATATTACATTGAATATAAAGATTTCGTCAGTCTGGAATTCTGAGGGAAGTGCACAATTTAATTGTAAATGACTATGTACTCTTATGAGTTTCATACTGTCAGCTCCTAGGCAATTGTGATTTAAACTAACAAATTTTCTCACAAGATTTACGAAATATACTTAAATTCCGTTATTATCACAAAATCATGAAAAGTTGATTACTTTTAAAATTTGATTTTAATGAACAACAGAAAAATTAATTGTACTAATTTTTTAATTGAATAAAAATTGTTGAAGCCCATAACAAAGACTAGATGATTTTCAATTTTGAAGTTTGATAATGAAATCTTTATTCACTTTAAATTTTTAGCATACAGGGTGTCCAAATAACATAGTTGCACTATTTAATTTTTTATCTATTAGAGATAAGAGGACGATGTAAACTGAAAAAAATGTTCAAAACAAGTTAGAAAAAGACTACGTTAAGAAAACGTTCCACTCGTTAATTTTTAAAAAGTTACACATTTTAAATATGTGCGAAAATTCCCATATTAGTTAAATGTGCCCCCTGCACTCATGAGGGGATGTACAAAATTCTAGAATTATACCCTAAGAACTGTCAAATGTATGAAAAGAAATATATTCTGATTTAAACAAATTTTCAGTGGCTCTCGAAAGGGAAGGGGGAACCTCACACCAAATGATCGCGTTTCTGGAATTATACAAATACTGAAAAAAAAAAAAATCGTTTTTTCAATACTAGTAATAAACAATTACATTCAAGTTTACGTAGTCCCGATCATTTTTGTTTAAAGATATTTTTGTGACGGTTTACGATGAAAAGCTGAAATTTTGTTTATCTCTTCATTATTATATGGGGAAAGGGAAACATTTTACCAACAGGGAATTTTCCGTAGAGGCAACGTGCACAAATTTTAAAACTTTAGCTTTTATAAATTTAATGAGACAAATTCTTCCCGTATATTTCTTCTTGCCCTGTTTTAAACATATTTTCATTTTAGATTACCCACTTATCTCATTAGATACTTATCTTTCCCACTTACTATATCTTATTAGATAAAGAATCGATGCTTCTTACTACCTTTTTGGGACACTCTGTATATAAATAAGTGCACCTATACACAAACAGATGACCTAAAATTATTTTTAAAAAATGCTTTAAGTATATTACGTTTTACTAAAAATTTCTTGATGAAATGAACTAACAGTGCGAAATTGTACCAAAAGCCTAATGTCATGAAAATTCAGACCTTGGTCTGGTATTGACAGTAATTATTATAATCTTAATCAATATTATAATCATTTTTGTGTCTGTAGTAAAAGCTGTGAATGTAGATAAATTTTGAAATAAAAACATCTTTACAAAATTGTGAGTATTTTCAAATGGACCCGCCAGAAAAAACAACAAGGGTTTTTTGGGGCTGAGGAACAAATCTTTTGGCAAACCTTTATTTCTGTACTACTAAAAACATCAATGGATTGTACTGAAATTTGGATAAGCTAAATGAAAAAAAGTTTAACCCTTAAATGCATGAATTTTAAAGACGTTCACTAGATAGCCACGAGTGTAAGCTAATTTTCATGTATCGGTTTTGTGAATAAATAACTAATTCATTTTTCCAAAAGGATTGCAGTTTGAAAGAAGCACAGTAATTTTTGAGATTTTGAGAAACAAGTAAATGAATTGTATAGTGGCTCAAATTTAATTTTGGTTGTTCTTTTCTCAGTAATAGATCAAAATTAAATATGTTCTGTTTGTAATTATCTCTATGTAAGTTTAATTTACATTTCAGTTCCATACACAGTTTTGCATACTATTTAGAGCAGCGAATCAATTGATTTTTATGGTATAGCGAAAAAAATAAAAAATAAAATGTGACATAAGTGATTCATTTATCTATTGTTGTTCTTCTGGTGAATCAATAGAAATCCTGTACACTCGTCACTTTATTTTTCTCGTCGTAATTACATTTGTACTAACATAAGTTTAATTGTAATCAAAGTTTTTGAAATTATTGGCAACAAATGATACAACAGAGACACAAAATTGGTAATAATTACATATATCCTTTAGAGTTAAGTAAATGTGTTGAACCCTCCACCCCACACTCTTACAAAAAGCTAAACAAACACTACAGTTTTATTACACGTAGGTTTGCCATGACCCTATAACTAATGTACTATAGCACTTATCTCAGGAAGATTAATAGAAAAGAAATTTTCAACATAGTGTTTCACAGTTGCCCCCTCCGACATGGAACTCTGGATCCTCTCCTGTCGTAGCCTGCTAACATATGTTGGTATTTTGCAAGGTACGGTAGATCTTTAGTTGCAGATTCTTCCTGCCACATGTTTGCATTCTATTCTAGCATACGTTTCAAGCAGCCAAGTAATGTGCTTTTAACAGTCCGCTTAGTACAGAAGCTTTCACAGATGCTATATTTCTCACACAAAATAATACACTTTCACAGGCAAAAATTCAGTGGAAATATACGAGGGATATCGTACGAAGCCCCTCAAGAAACAACAATGAAGAATTTACACACAGCACTTAAAAACAAAGCTTTGAAAAGCAAGCAAAATATAGCATAATTCACAGCGTAATGCAGCAAACTCACTCAACGAGAGCTCGATGAACACTGAACTGGGGGCTTACATGTCTGTTTTTATAGGTCACGCAGAAGCTACAAGGAGCTACCAGAAGAATGTATCTCTCGAAGATTCCACATAAAGCGGGACTTTTGATTACGTCATGGAAGAGAAATATTATTCTATTAGGGGAGAAAGGAAGGGAGATCACGACGTAATGTCTGAATGAGAGGGAAAAGAACGAGTTCTGAGCTTGTGGGATGTTACAAATACACATTAATCAACACAAATATGTACACTGAACATGCCGTAAGTGCTGAGTAAAAGAGAGTTGCAGAAAGAAAGAAATGAAAGATGGAGAAAAGGCAGAATTACACCACAGTGACCATATGGTCTGAACTTAAAATACAGTAGAACCTCGATTATCCGAACCTCGATTAACCGAAACTCTCCGTTAACCGAATTCGGTTTCTTCTTCACTTTTTTTTTTCATCAGAAAATTGCTTTTTGAAGGAGATTCTGAATCTGGTTCAGTTTCAATAATTGAGTTTTGGAAAACTGTCTATATCCAAGACTGCATTTATACGATGGATGACGCGTGGGAATCTATGCTGCAATCACACTTAGTTGGTGAAAACTTTTGCCGAATTTTTCAACTGGCTCAGATGAAAACGCTACAGGCATTGTGAAAGGCTGTGTTACTGAGTTTTCAAACCTTTTTAGCACAATGAAAGGTTTTGAAAATTGTGGGGATAGAGAAATCACAGATTGGTTGCATTGTGAAGTGGAAGATGCAGGCTTCCAGTTGCTCAATGATGAGCAATTAATAGCAGAAGTCCGAAAATCTGCAAAAGAAGAAGATGATGAAGATGAGAATGATTCTGGAGTAAATAAGATCAGCAACAATGATGCTTTTGAGTGTTTCTCAAAAGGCCTTCTTTGGTTGGAACGACAGGAGCAGTGTGATTCCCCTTAAATCATGCTTTTAAGAAAACTTCGGGATAGAGCTGCACGGCAAAGGATGGCCAGATACACCATATGAAGCTTAAATTTAAATCATTGTAAGTTTTTGTTTCAGAAATAAATTTATTTTCATTTATAATTTTAATTTATTTAACAGTTAAAATAGTCATAATAACAGTTCAATGACGATACTACATATTTAACTAGATGATTATTGATGAATTCTCGATTATCCGAAGTAGGTTCGGTCCCAATTACTTCGGATAATCGAGGTTCTACTGTAATTAATTACAACCACGATAAATGGCTAGATGACCGTAGTCTACGACTCTTGGTTTCGAGTTAGGTGACTTACGAATCCGCACGACGACATCGTTCAGTCTGTTTAGGTGTGTAAAAACCGCCCTACGGCGATTACAGTTTGGGAGACAAAGCCTTTCCGTCGAGTTAGATTCCGTAGACAAACCTTGTCACCTTCGTTGAAATCATGTTCCGTAGGCTTTGCATCGTAGCGAGTCTTCATCTTCTCCGTGCTCAGGTTGATTCGCTC
The DNA here is from genome assembly GCA_038373885.1 of Cheiracanthium punctorium. NCBI lineage: Eukaryota > Metazoa > Arthropoda > Arachnida > Araneae > Cheiracanthiidae > Cheiracanthium > Cheiracanthium punctorium. Next base: position 549,025 of record JAWZYV010002522.1, on the reverse strand, counting down.
TCGAGCAAAATGATGCACGTCTTCCAACCGTGTCCGAAGATTTTTCATGTACTCTACTGGCGATCAAACACTAGATCGGCGGGAACACGAAGTTCTCTACCAAATAGCATATCGGAAGGTGTAAAGCCGGTAGTCTCATGGACAGCACTCCTAAAAGCCAGCAGGAAGAGGGGGAGTTTCTTATCCCAGTCCTCTTGATTCCTCGACGCCAGGAGCGAGAGGTTGTTCAAAATAGGGCGATTAAACCTCTCCACCATACCGTCAGACTGTGGATGTAAAGGTGTAGTCTGGGTTTTTCCGATTCCGAGAAATTGACAGTCTTTTGAAAACTGCAGAGGTAAAGTTCGTTCCTTGGTCGGAATTCAGAGGGGTTCCATATATGGAAATGCATTTTTGCACCAATACCTCTAGTGCGGCCGTAGCTTCCTCATCGGGATACGCTTCGGGCAATTTTGATATACTTGATCGGATACGCTTCCGGCAATCTTGAGGAATAATCAATGACAAGTAGGATGTACTTGTCATCTGTAGCTCGCGGAAGAGGTCCCAGGATGTCAAGGGCAATTCTTTCAAAAGGCGCTCCTACATTACAGCGTTGTAGCTTTCCACGGCTTCTTTTCTTCGGGTCTTTACAGGCGGCACAGGCGTTAACAAGATTTTAACATCACCTTTCAACATCGTCTCGAGCGCTAGCCCAATAGAAACGCCCACGAAATTTCTGCAGGGTCTTCATTATGCCGAAACGGCCTCCAGTTGAGCAATTATGTAGCTCTTCTAGAACCTTCGGTATCCTCAAACGAGGAATTTCTAACTACCATCGGAGTGTTTTACCTTCGTCTAACACCCATTTACGGTACAGGACTCCGTTTCTAAGGTGAAGCGAATCCCACAAAGCCCAGTATTGATTAGTTGTCGGAATACATGACGATGTTTTTTGCCAGCTGGTTTTAACAATGGATTTTCCTATTAATTCCTAATGTCGCTACCAGCTGTTTGGTCCACCCGGATTCGTTCGTTACTCCAGGCATCTTGAGATGGTACCGATGATGTAACTTGGCGGACAATTGCTATTCCAGATGGTAATTTTTCTCAGTCCTGGAGCAATAGCGACAACTTTCTATTCAGGGAGTTCTCGGTACATCATCTGCGCTTATATGATATGCCCCTTTTCGATGACGTATCTCTATGTCATATTCTTGTAGTCTCTGTATCCACCTGAACATGTGACCCTGCAGATTTTTACATTTAAAAGCCAGGTTAAAAAAATATTGTTCGTACGGAGCAGGAACCTCCGGCCATGCAAATAATGCTCCACGGACTTCACGATAGCAAGAAGTTCCTTTCCTGTAACACAATAGCTACGTTGTACCTTTGACAGGCGTTTACTCCAGTAAGTAATGACGTGTTCTTGGCCATCTATCTCCTGGGACAAAACTGCTCCGACACTCTCCTTACTTGCTTAGCAGGGCCTTATTATCGCATGGGCAAATCGGGACTTTGCCCAGGGTCCCAGCTCTAAAGAGCCCCCAATTTCAAATGTTTTTTTGAACTATTCTTTTTTATATCGATATTTTATGAAAAACAAAACAGATTTCATAGATGGGGGCTCCGAAATTCATCAATGCCCGGGGTCCCTGTTGGTCATAATCGGTTCCTGTTGCTTAGTTCAAATATCCACGGATAGGGATATCCAGCACATCTATAAGTAAAATTTACCGAGCTTTTTATGCCTCAGTCACCTGTTATTTGCATTTGTCTCCCTTCCGGCTTCCTTGTCGCAAAGACGCATGCAGTTCACCTGTTGTTTGAGCCGGTTCTCGCAGTTGTTGGTCCTTATAGTCGCCATCAACAGACGTCGAACCTTCAACAGCCACGAAAAGAGTCGCTTGTTTAAAGGCGTAGCCTGCAATACTATACTGAAAAAATAAAAAACCCTTGAGAGAATGAATTAACTTTAATTCTATAAGACCTGATTTTCAAAGGAGGCACAGGAGCAAATTCTATTCCTTTTATATTAATGAAAATCTTATTCTTTGCTACCAGATATGTTCGTTATGAATAATATCATGGTACGTAAGTATTAAAGATATTTCTAATGATTGGTCGCCCGATACCGTAGGAGGAATATAACCGGACACCATACGAATAGCTTCATTGATGCGCCCGGCTGCTTGGTGCCTACAACTGCCATTTATGTTTCAGTTTCCTCTATTTTTTACGTCCCTTGCTTCAGTTCCATGTATTTTCAAACTGAAGTACTTTAGAATTAATACTTTGCAGGAGAGCGACATTCAGCATAAAATTACTATACCACTTAACGGTCGTATTAATTTCAAGAAAATGGTCATAAAAGAGTATCCATTTTTTTTTTTAAAATTCAAAAACTATTGTGTAAAAATAATTGTATGTACAATCTATGCATTCATTTTAAGTTTTTGAAATTTTTGATATAAAAAAATTTTCGTGCATAAGAATTGAAATGCTCTAGTATTTCTGGCGCATAACTTTTGAAATCTCCAGCCCGGAAATATCATGGGATCTAGACGGAAGGAATTAAAAGCCTTTAGTTTCACCAGAATTGAAGTTACATCCTTCACTAACATTGGATTATTTTCTATTTTGTTAATAAACTGGTCTTGCTTTATTTTAGAATGTTCATTACTGATATTGAAGTACAAATAATTTCACTGAGTGTTATGTTTTCATTTCGAAAATTCAGCGCTCCAAGACTAGTTCTCGAAAAATATACTTTTAAGTAACTCGAATGCAATGTTTTAAGTAGCAGTACAAAAATTGTAATATTAAACTTCAATGAGGTCTCATTTTTCTAAAGACTGAATTTTGAGTGTTACAATTTTCATATAGCAAAATTCAGTTAATACAATATATTTAAAACATAATTTACATTAAAAGTAGAAATGAGATAACGTTCTCAATGATTTCAATGAAACAACATTAATCTGGAAATAAAATTATTCAGGGAAATTATTCTCTCGCTAACATTCAATTTCATATGTAATCGTTACAGAGCTGAACAGTGAAATCACATTAAAAATACTGCAATATATTTCTCCGTATTTTTATTAATAAATCATGTCTTAGAAAATAAAAGCAATCTCTATTTGTTTTAAGAAACGTCTTTAGTGGAAAAAAAAATTAGTAATGAATATACTTAATTCATTTTACATTCGAGCAATTTTTTCGTGTATTTAAATTAATTATAAAACTGCAAATAAATATTTTCGTCATAGTGTCTCATAACCTATATGTATATCGAAAAATTTTCTCTCGCCGATTTCCCAATCCTTGCTAGCCCTCACTGTTGCAGATTTCGAGGGTTGAATTAACTCTAGCGCCTTATCGTGCATGCTGCAGAAAAGCTTCAGTCGCTTAGTTGGAGGCACTTTGCTGTTTTAAACACCTAACCTCACGGTCAGGGTTACACGATAACTACTGGTGTCTATTATTACAAGGGAGGTAGAAATGGTTTTTCATTTCATAGAATCGTCCTACTGAAATTTCTGGTTGAAAAAAATTTCTGTCTGTTTTATAGAAGTTTACTAAAATGACAGTCTTGAAAATGTAATGCACCTTAAGTAGTTTGTTTGAATGTTTTTAAAACTACATTATATCTCAAAAGACAAACGGAATTATTATTTGAGCGAAATTTTTTTTCTATAAAATTATACTTGCTTGCGTAGTAAATACGCTGATAGCTTTTGCATTTGATTATGTTTTCAGTTCACTTAAGAGAATGATGAAATTGTAACGAAGTATTTTCATCATTATGTTACTTCGTTTTTAAACGATGTACATCATGTCATGATGTCATTTTAATGCTATTATTTCATCCATAGGATGCTTTGGATGCTACAAATAATATATACACTCCTTCTCAGAAAGGTTGTCAGATTTGCTCCTTAGTACCGTTGTAGGATCGCAGTATTAAAATTAAGTTCAATTGTGTTCAAAACCTCTCTCATTAAGCAAATCTTCTCAACATGGTAGATGGCCGAACCGTAAAGGTCTAGGGTTTTGACGTACCACGCGGCCGTTGATCCAACGGTCTAAATTTTTGGACGGTTTTCCCCAGATGTAACATGAATACGCATTAGAGCAACTTAAAATGTTCTTCGGCAAAGGCACCTCTCCCCTAGGAAGACACACCTAGTGCAGGTTTTAAAACACAATTCATAATACACAGTAAATAAATATTGTATTGTACATGAATAATCAAATCTAAGTAATTGTGTCTGTTGAAAAAAAAAAATATCACTGTCGATAGATATTACGATATTTCAGAAAATTTCATTCATAAAGTACTTTCTGAGGGTGATTATGGATAGAAATATTTCATTGACATTGCAGTTATCCATTATACTCCTGGATATGCATAAAGAAAACAATCATATTGGAAAAGTGTCTTCTAACCGAAGCTTCTACCATAATATATCTTTCAAATTACTTTTTCTCTGGAAAACATAGCTTAGACTTCAGTTATTTTATGCTTCGCTGTGGGCGTACTCAGCGAAGGCGCTTACAGCGTATGGACACCGCCCACAAGAGGTAAAGAAGGATCAACTATGCTTTGGATTCAGGACCTTTGGTTTTTCGGACAGAAGCACAAGATTGCCGCCGTCGTCCTTTTAAGTTTCTCAGATTTGAATGTAGGGCAAAAACTTGAAGCTGTCCCATCGCTTACACCCCTTTAAGTTTCTAACACTTAAATTTGTCTCCGACCGAAATTGCCGCTGGTTATTTGATGCCGGGTTGCGCTACACTGCATTGGCCACTGGGTGCCCCCCCCCTCCCCCAAACAGAAAGGCTTTTGATAATTATTAAAGCGTTTAGCTCAGGAAAACTATGTTTATTCTTCTAAGCCATGAAATTATTTTTTTAACATTTAAAATAATTAAGCGTTTCCAGAGACGGATCTAATGGGATTTGTTTCTAAAACAGTAGGGGGGTGGGGTTTACGAGTTGTACCCCACATTGGATCTGAAAATAAAATAGATAAGAGTACGATGAAAATCAACTTAAAAATCTGTCAACTCATTTTTTTTTTTATCCTACCGATATATACTTGTATTACACCCCTTCACACGCGTAAAGGAATGCTCAGCCTTGTTGTACCGAATAAGTTTATTTTAGAGTTTATTTCATTGTTAAAAGTTTTTTTTCAACGGATTAAGCGTGATGATTGTTAAAAGTCATGGAAAATGAATAATAAGTGATATCTATAGAAATATTTTACAACTGATATTGCATTCACAGTACTGAAAATTTTAAATTGCGGGTAGAGGAATGTTGAGGGAGAAGACCATTTTATCACACCTTGGGTCCGGTTTCCATTTCTGGCTTGGGCTTTGATATTTGCTTTTCCATCTCATCATACGGGCAACGCTGGCTGCCCCCATAATAAAATGGCCAGTAATTCCGGGTCTTTGTAGTGGCAAAATGCTTGATGAGCAAAAATGTCAGCCCATTGGGAAGAAAAAGTAATTTGCAGATTGGAAATTTGGAAAACACTTAATAAACGACATTTTTCCATTTGGAATGTGAAATTGCCTTCAGGTCTAACATTCTAAAAAAAATTGCTATACATTAATAAATTTTTTTATTTATTTTTAAAATACCTATAGAACATCCAAACATGAGCATGTATGGGTGTAGTGGCTTTGAATGTGAATAAATAAGGAATGTATTAAACATTATTAGCTAATATACTTCCTAACTTTTTTTTCAGAAAGAAAAAATACGGCTATTTATGAAGCTGTTTTGAAACGTTCAGGATATTTATACTACTTCATGGGAGCGTTTCCCAAATTTTTTATATGTGTAAATCCTTCTTATAACTTCCGTAACACTAAGTATCCCTAATTAGTTGTAATATGGAAATGCATTTGTTTACTCTAAAAGTGGGATATTATTTAGTAATTATTATTATTATTATTATTATTAGTAGTAGTAGTAGTAAAAGGTTTTGTTGAATCTGGTGAAGAAAGAACCAGTTTGACAGAAAAATAGCCGAAATTTGAACCAGTTTAATATGCCCCCAATTAAATAATTAAAAAAAAATTCTATGTTTGTAATCGGAGAACTATGATCACTTTTTTTTTGTGGTTCAAATTAGAATAGGTACATATTTCTTTCACCTTCTCATTTTGTAAACCATATTTCAAAGTTTTATAAATTAATACTTAAGTAAGATAATTAGCATTTTTTTTTCCATTCGTGATATTTGCCCATTTTCTCAACAAAACTTCCATAAACTAAACAAAATATAAATTAAGTAGCATATATCTGGTAAATTGTCGAAAATAATTTTAAATGTAATAAACTACCTTGCATTTTATAATTATTTCTTTGATGATATAATGACAAATTACGGCGAGGATATTAGGATAGTATTGTTATTTTCTTTTGAGAGTGATATTCTATGTAAGTGACCTTCCAGTCTGAAAAGGAAAAAAAATCTGTTTTAAAATATATATGTAAATTTATAATACGTTTGATGATAAATATTAGTAAAATTGTAACCAGTTCCAAAAGAAATATATGGTTCCATTCATTGCTTTAATTCTAAGCACATGGAAGACATAATTCAGTAGTTTGAATACATGCGTAACATTTGGAATTTACTGTATTAAAAATGAAGGATCAGTTTAATATTGTGACTGTGCGTAGATCATATTATATATGTAAAGGAGATAATATATTTTCTGAGGATGATGATTATTTGTTTTGTGCGATGCAAAATAAATAGTTCCGGACCACTAAAATCTTTCATTTCTCAGTAATTCTAAAAATTTTTCTAAAAGTTCACACCCCTTCAGTTTCTACCCTTTCAAAGGCGTATTAAAATTAAAACAATTGTTTTAAAATATCTGTACTTTTTAAAATATTACACTTTACTTTCACAGTGTTGCAAAAAGCATACATTTAATTATGTTTCAGCTCACTGGAAATAAATAAGTAATAGTAACGAAACATACTTATTTATTAAATTTTTTAAACGGAGATACATTCACTGTAAACCAGTCTTATTTCCTGGAGCTGCATGCTCATTTATATTTACTATCGTATTGTTGTTGAAGTTTAATAACATGAATAAGTGTTTCAATCATTACACAAGTCAAAAATACTTTAAATGCCATTTTCATTTAACATAACAGCCTGAGGTATAGGGGAGAATGGCCTAAAACGGGTAGGTTAGCGCTAACTATGCAAAAATAGTTGTTTTTGGGCTTTTATCATCAACATGATTTATTTATTTCTTAGAAGTGATCTTAAACTTCAAAACAAAAAGGAGTATTGCGTTATTTTATTTATAATAACTGTTTATTATCAAAAATTAAACATGCTTAAAAAAACCACTTTGCCCTACAAGGGGGCCTAAAGTAAATAAGCCTTTCGGGCAAAGTGGGTAAGTACAATATATTTTACAAATCTGAGCACATATTAATTTCCTTAAGGATTACTATTGAAAGTTTAATTGAACATTAAAAATAACCTTCACAGAACAATTGTTGACTTCTTTTATCAGCCTTATTAAAGGTCTCAGTCAGGGGCGTAGCCTAGGGGGGTCATAACCCTCCCCCTCCATGAGAAATTTTTGCCATACAAAATGTATATTCTTCACTACATTATCACACACACATATACATATATATGAGTTGTAGTAGTCGTAACCCCCCCATGAAAATTTTCTGGCTACGCCCCTGGTCTCAGTGATATAAATGATTATCACATTAACTTATTTTGATTTGGTACATTTGTAATTAAATATAAAGTAATAAATGATTAAATTATTAGATTAGTTAACTGTCAATATGAAAAAATAACCTTTCAAGTTATACTTATGTCATTAATGTTCAAAATCTCATTTGGTATGTCTATTAATAAAATAAAAAAATAAAAAATTACTAAATCCTCAGACTAGTTAACTGCCATTATAAAAAATAACTTTTTAAGTTATACTTAACTAATTTAAATTTATACTTATTTCAAATCAGTCTCCACTTATAATGGCTTATTCTTGACATAAATCACAAAAATAAGATCCTCTTCCTGAGTAAGTAGTACAAGTTTCATGAGCCCACTCTTGACAGTCTCCACATTGGATCCAATCTACTTTAGGTGGGTCTTTATACGATCCACCACAAACAAGACAAAAATATGCTTTCTCATTTTTTTTCTTCGATACTCTTTGCTTTCTAGTTTAAGCGGGTATCTACCCAGCAGATACCCGCTTTGCCCGAAAGCACATTTTTACTTGAAGAATAATAACCTCAAATAAAAAAATAAAAAACCCCAGAATCATCATGGTATTTTATAGGTAGATAGCATCAAAATAATGTAGTAATATTGGCAATAAAAATAATAAGCTGGTTTTAGACTAGTCAAGAATTACATACCTTCAGTTTTTTTAACGGATTCCCCAATTATTTTATTTTGTGTCTCATTACGCCATGTTGCTTCGCCGGTGGACCGTTGGGACTGGATGAAACTCCGGAGGGTTCGGGTACTCACGACACATGTCGATATTAGGGCATGCGCACTATGCGGCAGCATACGAAGGCCTACCCGCTTTAGGCCACTCTCCCCTATAAAGCATTCGTGTATTTCATTATGTCCTGCATTTTCGTGTTGATAAATTATCTATAAAATGAGACATTTTATTTTTTCTTTCATGAAAGCGGTAAAAAAAAAATATGTTTTTTAATAAGCAATCTACTGATCTACATGTCATTCGACCTATTGCGTATGAAAATAAAACATTCTTAGACTAACAACGCATTTTACGGAATCTATTGTATGGTAAAATTTATTTATTTAAACTAAAGGTATAAATAAATGTGAAAAATAAAAATTCATAAATATGTAAGATATCTACAGATTTAAGATTAACTTTTTTAATGGTGTTCGCTTTAAAATATTTATAATTATTATTTGAGCATAAACCTGCTCTCTCAGATTACTCTCTTGCTCTATTGGACATTAAGGAAAATTTTCCAAGTTAAACATTAAAGGAATGTACGTACATGCACGTACATTTATTTTTAATTACAGAGATTTACCACCGAAAACTTCTGTTACAAATATTTTGTCACTATATAAGGTTATATGAATCCATATTACATTGGTGGTCCGAAACTTAGAGGCATGTTAAGAGAGCCACTAATATTGATAATACTCTGCTTCTTGGTGATTATGACCACCTTTTTTTGACACAATTTCCTGTTTCCTTTTCGAATATTTCTTTTAAACTCTTATTTAAAAAACTACATTTTAATATCATACTTAATATTTTTTTTCTTGAATTTTATATTTCTTATGAACTTAAAATTCCCATTTTGTATGTCGAGTGGGATTTCATTGTAAAATCCTACATTTTATTTTGTACGAAAGTCATTTTACGTACAAAAGTTCTAATTTAACTAAAATATAGGAGAACTTTCAAATGGAAAACGTAACCATTGTGCAACCGATAAGTTCGAGGCACATGGCATACCCAACAATATAAGAACAACCAAGTTTCTAAGGGTTTGAAATAAATGGTTTTCAAAACAAAGTTAAGAAGCCATGGCCCCACCCCAGGTAGCACAGAGATATTGCCCAATATCAAAATTACAATATTGGGCAATATTAAATGGACCCCCCCTAAATGATATTCCTGAATATTATTTTTTGACATTCAGAGATATCAGTTTAACATTTCTGAATATTGTTTTCAGATATCCAGGAATATCTTTTTTTGATATTTGTAAATATTATTTTTTGACATTGAGCAATATTAGTTTCCAACATTTCTGAATATTGTTTTCAGATATCCAGGAAAATCTTTTTCTGATATTCCTAAATATTATTTTTTGAGTTTGAGCAATATTAGTTTCCAACATTTCTGAATATTGTTTTCAGATATCCAGGAATATCTTTTTCTGATATTCCTAAATATTATTTTTTGACATTGAGCAATATTGGTTTCCAACATTTCTGAATATTGTTTTCATGTTTCTCCAATCAGCCCTATAAGCATCAGGTCAATATTGTATGCTTGGACTCCTATTTGTGAGGTAAAATATTGATTGTAAAAGAAATGGAGGGGGGGGGGGGACTTGACTAATTAATATTTCACATGTAGACATTTTTTTGGTTTGAAATTACAACTCAAAAGAGAATTTTTTAATGCTTATGTTAAAGCATTAAAAAATTCTCTTTTGAGTTATAATTTCAAACCAAAAAAATGTCTACATGTGAAATATTAATTAGTCAAGTCCCCCCCCCCCAATTTCTTTTACAATCAAAATTTTTCCTCACAAACAGGAGTCCAAGCATACAATATTGACCTGATGCTTTAATAAGTTAGCGGAAACATTTTTTTTTTTTTTTTTAATGACTGGGAAAAAAAATTTTGTACGAGTTTGCATTTGATGGTGCTAAAAGATCGTTCTTCACACACATTCTTGACTCACCTTTTGGAGAACGTAAAGGCCTTTAATACTCAAATTTTGCAGCAATTTATATTGTAGAGTGCAATTAAAAGCTTGAACAAATAGTTGAAACTTTTACTATAGGCAGCTATTTTATAATCACCTATAGAATATAAAATTTACTTTGGATTTTATAGTAGCCACTACTCATAAAATCCACAAAGACAATATACTTTTAATTAATACAGCTCTGCTATAACAACCTCAGTGTTAAATCAAACTGCATACTCTTTTCTTTGGTCAACACAGTTTATATAGAATTTTTCAGAAAGATTGTGGGAGTTATGACCAATTTCAAAGTATACAATAAATGTTTGCCATATGTGTAAAGGGAAAAGGGAGGGGGCAGGAAGTATAAATAGAGCTTTTCTTCGAGTAAAATAATAACTATTAAAGAAAAAAAAATTCCAGTAATATGCTCATATTCCTTTTTTTTTACTCTGTACTTACCTTGAAACGTTTCCCACAAAATGTAATTTGCCATTGGAGGTTATTTCCCCCCCCCTAATTTATATTAATTTCAATGAAGCACTAATGCATCTTAGATACAATGAATTCATTTTCAATATATTTGTATTGAAAGTTAATCTCTTAAGCCTTTGGATTTCATTAAAAATTACAAGAGGGGTGAATGATAATTCCAGTTACGAGTGATTAAATACATTTCTTTATAATGTTTCAAAGTACAGTAGAACCTTGGTTATGCAATGCTCCATGATATTCAATGTGACACCTTGGTTAATGTAAAAGATTCATGATCAGACTTCGGATGATTACACATCCATCTGCAATTGATTACAAGAATTGATAAGGATTACGACTATGGCCAATTCCTAAAAGGATTATGACCGGTTACTGTTAAATTTGCAAAAAAGTAGTAATCTTGATCTTAGTGAAATCAAATATTCCGAAAATTCTGAAGTAATGCAATTTTATTACACTATTTCTGTAGAATTTATAAAATAGCATTCTTATAGCGAATTACATTTGACTGTAATCGTTTCGAAGTCTGGACATGATCTGCAGTATGTTTAAAACTGTAATTGTGATTATGATTGTCAGTGTTATCCGAGGCATGTTTGATTCTGACCACCTTGGATAATCAGGGTTCTACTGTAACTTGATCGAAAAGCAAATATTATTGGTTGTAAACAACAGAAGAAGAAAATATTAAAATAAATAAATTTTGATTTGAAATAAATGGATTAAAATCTTTTTTGGGCTATATTTTAAGATTTTCATTAAATTGGAAATGCTATTAAAATTGAGTAATGCTTAAAATTGCACAATTGTGAATTTTAAAAACTAATTTAAGTTTTAATTCATGCAAAACAAAATGCGCTTTAAACAGCTTACTGGAAAAGGATTAACACTTGTAAAAAATTAGTACTGTACATTTTTAATATTTTAAATATCCCTAATTATAAACACACTTCAAATTAAGTTTTCTTTCCAAAAAATTACATGAAACAGATTTTCATATTTTATTTTTAAAAACAAAATTATCTTTATAAGTTTTCAGTATAATTGTCCACAATATTAAATGTTAAGGAACAATCTGAAACACGAATCTTTTTTTTATTCTAATCAGGTGCTTCAGCTAAACTTCGACCAAACATATTTGCCAAAACCTCCTTGTCCTTCTTAAACTTCAAAGCAGCAGCAGCTACAAAAGAAAGAAAAAAGAAAGCTTTTCAGACATGTAATTGCTACACGATAAAATTAGCTAAAATATTTTAACCACATGGTTTGCTTAAAGGTTTAAATTATCAGAATGAAATTAGTAAGTTTCCCCCATCAAAATCAGGAAATTTTGCATTTTTATATTAATAATTAGCGGAAGAATCAGATTTGACTTTTTGTTACTCTCTTTTACTCTTAAAATAATTGACAGTAGAAAAAAAAATAAAATTGATGAATATTTTAAACCATTGATATTGGAAAAACTATTAATTAAAAAATACATTGCTCATTTCAAAACATATCAAAATGGTATAGTATGCTGTTTTATACTAGTTTTTTAATTAATTAATGAAACAATACTAACTAGCAAGTTTGATCCCCAGATCCAATAATTTTTAATTAGATTGGGTTTTAGTTTGAGTTAAGTATTATTAGTGGCACCAGGGGCGTAGCCAGAAATTTTTCATAGGGGGGGGGGCTACGACTACTACAACTCATATATATGTATACGTGTAAAATTTTTCATGGGGGGGATGACCCCCCTACCTTCCCCCCCTTGGCTACGCCCCTGAGTGGCACCCAAAATTTGCTTAGACTTGGTAGAGAAAAAAAAAAGTAATAACAGATAACAGACTGTTAGTGATAAATTTTAGGGTACTTACGTATTATCCCGGCAGTCCGCCAAGACGAGCAATTTTTTTGCCAAGAGAAATGCTGGACATATGAAATTATTAATGATTTTGAATACGATTGGGGCAACAGTTTGGCAACTCGTTTGACGGAAAAATAGTTTGGCTGGAATGACCACCGGGATAATACGTAAGTACCAATTTTAGGTTGGCCATGGAAGGTAAATTTCCATAAAATTGTTTTTATAGGGAAATCTAGAATTTAAATATAAACAAATGACACTTTTATGGCATAACAGTGACTATTCACCACAAATGAATTCTCATCCCTAATGAATAAGCATATTGATTACTTTAGGAGTTAATTACCTTAATGTTATGAGTTTTTTTTTTTTCCTGATTACTGTTTCAAATTTAAATCAGTTAGTAATAGCACAGGTTAATGCAATGTGTCATGATTTAAGAAAAACTGAAAAGCAACAAAATTCAAATTTAACATCTGAGTGTTTTCTCTTACATTAAAACTAATTTCATTGGGATATTGTTTTTTTTTTGTGTGTGATTGTGGAATGCTACGTTAGGACTATCTGCCAAGGATGGGGGTGCCTTGGTAGGGGGACTTTATACGGGTTTCTAACGCTTATTCACATGTGATATTAGTAACAACTTGAATCAATTTAGTACTGTGGTACTATACTATATCTTTCATTCCTGATATAAAAAATATGTATTTGTTTACTAATTGGGGAATACTTAAATTTGTTTACTATTCGGTTGTCGAATATTTAAGTATTTGGCCGAACCGTCACGGTAAATCGAATAGGTATACTGCCAGTATACCGAATATTCGGTGCATCCCTACATTGTACATTACCATACATAAAGAATTTGTTGATAGCTTCATTACAAAATGAGTAACACATGGTATACTCTTACTAAAATTAACACTTACATTATTGGGTCTTTTGGAAACCTATGATATTGGCGTTCAGGTTCTTTCACTCTAGCTGTGTCATAAAGGACACACGTAACATGGGAGGACTTCTTTTTTCTGTAGAAAGAAAAACTAATTAAAAAGGGGGTGAAGTCAAAACAAAAAGTTTTACGAATGACAATATTGAAGCAAAATAGCCCGTACATTAACATGAAATATTTTTACAAATAACTTATCCGCAATGTCTGTAACTAAGGGTAGAATCTTGTGTTTTGTTTTCTTTTTGTGCTGCCCCTCGGGCAATCTCTGAAATTATTTTGGTCGCCTGCAAGTACAGTTTGTTGCCCATGCAACTTTTGCTATACAATTTTTTTTTTTTTTTAATTGCGGCCGTTACTATGAAAAATGGATTTTTGACTACGTATGATTTGACTATGATGGCAGAATTCTCTTGACGGTGATCGGCTGCTTGTAAACAAATAGGAAACGAGCACACTGAAGATAAAACAATAGTAGTTTCTTTCTTTCTACTCTTTTTGATAATTACCATGAAAGAAAATTCTTTTCTTTTTGGTTGCCCTAAGGGCAACTGAATTCTTTGTTTTACTTGCCCGTTTAAAAATCTGACTGCCCTGGGTAAGCAGACAACCACAACTTTCGAGCGCTGTCTGTAACTGAGTTCGAATAATTTTAGATAATGCAATTCTCTGTTAATAGTGTCCACAAGGCTGCTTTTAATTACAGCAAAACTACAAAAGTTATCTGCGTAATGGGGGGATCAGGGGTGGCAAATTGGGGGTGCAGTTGCACAACCAAATGAAAAACTGAAATGCAACCCCTGGGGGGGGGGGAGAATGCCTTTGGACCGAGAAGGAATATTCACATTACAACAACTGGAGAAAACCACGGGAAAAATAACCATATTTCATTATATGATAGATCATCATTTCTCATCTCTCCTATACAGTCGAACTCTTATAGCAAACCCAGTATATAACGAACTAAGGCACGTATCCAGACTGGTGGTTAAGGCAACTGTAAGCCACCCCCCCCCCCGAATATCTGACTGTTTACTTAGCTTACAGACGAAACTTAGGTTACAATTTGATACACAGTCCTCAACAAAATAAAATCTTAGGTATGGCACGCCATATCAAAATATCTCGTGACCAACTTTTCTAAAATTATAAATTTGATAATCAAGATACAAGATATGTGTTACAAATTTCATTAACTAAAATTTGCTGTGGGTCATGATTGGGCTCCAGCAGAAAAAAAAATTGAGATTTTTAAAGTAGTAAAAGTTATGCGATGGAAACAAATGATGCAGGGTTGGCTAGTTTTTGACAGTTTTAACCATGGTTTAAACCATCATGTCAAAAAACCTCAAATATTGAGTGGAAAAAATAAACAATACTTTTAAGTGTTTTACTTTATTGCAAAATAGCTTGTACTTCAATATCTGTAATGAATTAATCAATTAATATTTAGAAAAATAAAGCACTATAATCAGTGAAAAATGCTTACTTTGTTTACATCTATCAGGTTTATTTATTTTTAAGAAGTAAGACCATTATGTACTTTGTAAAGATGTGCTTACTCATAGCATCCAAGTCCCAAAATTTTTTACTAATTCTATTTTGAATGGAAAACTTTAGTATACTGATAGTTAAAACGATCTGATCTTTATCTCTTTAGTCTAAATGAGTGAAATTGCTATACTATTGGCTATTCGTTAAAGCCTTTTCAATTTAGATATTTAGATTAAACCAAAAATAAACTTGATGTTTCTTCTAGGAAATGTTTACCCATACTTTAGTTCGAATTTTTGAAAAACTGCAGAATATTATTCATTAATTACATATATCAGTGACGTAGCCAAGGGGGATAGGGAAGTCACAACCCCCTCCAATGAGGAATATTTTTTGTCATACAAGAAGTATATTCTTCGTCATACAAAAGGTATATTCTTCACTCCCGTATCACACACACACGTATACATATATGTGAGTTGCAGTAGTTGTAACCACACACACACACATGATAAATTTCTGGCTGTGCCACTGATATATACAATTTTTATATATAATATTGTATACATTAAATTTATAAATTTGTATTATATAAATGGTATTAAACTAATTATTCTTAGTGAGCACAACTTATGTGCTAGTATAATTATTATATTTTAATATAATTAATTTTAATTAGGCATTTAGTTTAATGCAATATACTGCATAATTAGTTTGCATATTGTTCTCTTTCTTTTATGAATTAGTTTTTGACGGTTTAAACCAGATTTTGATGCTTGTCATGTCGAAAACCAGTTTTTGAAGTCAAAAACCCAACCCTGAAATGATGGTATATCACAGGCAAAATGAAACTCAAAGTACGCTGCGAACTACTAGACTAACCACTGAACAATAAAAAAAAATAACAATTTGTATTTCCTCCAATTTTCTTAGCTACTTAATATTGAATGTAATTCTTGTGTTTCTTCACATTAATTTTAAACACATGAAGTTGCGCTTTAAACGTTTCAAAAGCTCTATACTCGCCCTCCCCCCCCCAAAAAAAAAAAAATTAGAAATATGTTCCGAGACTAAATTAAAACTTCTGATATAAACTGCGATGAAGATAAACTTCTTTGCTTCTAAGAAGCTGAAATCATCCCCCCCCCCAAAGCTTCGATATTATATTTTTAGTGTGCACTATATCAAAAATAACTCAGTATTTTTTGTGCACTATAACAATCACAATAAAAATGTACAAGAATATTTCACATAATGGCCGCAACGGCAAATATATTTACGTTCTCTTTCAAAATATCGCTAACATAGAAAGTGCAGACAAAAACACCTTTCACGAAATATTTACACAATTGTAGAAAAAAAAATACTGATTTGATGTGCAGCATATTCTTTGTTGCATCATATAAACAAACAATACATAAATCAATATATAAAAAAACACTGTAAATGACAGTTAAATAACATAAAAGATGTACTTACATTTTAGAAGATAATTCTATATCCTTTGCCATGACGATCAGTAAAATGTATCCTGAAATAAGTTCAATGGCGGCCTCCGACTTCCCACGTTGTTGATGTTTGGGAATTTCTGTTCCTCCCGCCCCTCCCGCACGCCAAGAATAACGATTAGTACGCATGCGCGAGTTGAATGTTGTAAACATAATATCATTTCTGTGATATTCCCAGATATTCACCAATGTTGTAAACAGAATATCATTTCTGCGATATTCCCTGATATTCACTGTTGTAAACAGAATATCATTTCTGCGATATTCCCCGATATTCACCAATGTTTAAAATAGTACATTGAAATGTGTATATCGCTAAAAAATTGGACTAAATGAAAAAAACAAATATTAGGATGTTATTTCTGAATGATAAGGTTATAAAATAATTGAAGAAATTCTCTTAAATGTTTTTAAAAAGGATTACTTTTAATTAATATCTGCCAATATCGGCAGATGTCGTAAATTCAATGTATGACATTCAGAGACTTTCAAAATATTGCCCGATATCGGTGGACATTCGTCAATATCTTTGTGCTACCTGGGACCACCACCCGGGGCGACGCGAGATAGTAAGTAGTTTCCTCTCGCGTCATCTCGCGTGGCCCCGCCCCACCCCAAATTATGTGTATAGAAATAAAATACATATAACATTTTCATAAAACTATTCCGTGTGTAACGAGTTTTATAGACATATTAATTAAAAATCATATGTATCATAAAACGATGTTGTAAATCTCATAAAGAATTGATTTAGCAAAAAAAGCTTTTATGTATAAAGTATTAGAGAATTTATGAATAATTTCTAAACCTCATAAATCCATTTGAAATATCACTTGGACATCAGGTGTAATCTATTAGTCTATGATGCTAACGCAAAATAAAAGATAATTTAATTTGAAAGAGTGTTTTTATTATAGCTCATGAAAAGTATAGGAAAACATTCTAATTGGTGTTATACTGACAGACTGATAGAGGCAGTTTTATAGTAGAAGGGATACGCCCTCCCCTTCCTTTTATTTTGAAGGAGAATGTTCATTTTGTAAGTTAAAAAAAAAATCTTAGGATTAAACATTTTTATTTTATGAGAGTAGGTGTTCTAAAATAAACTAAATGGAGTCTTTTGGACCTCCTACGTATAACTTAGATTACCATCTAAGTATAACTAACCTAAGATTTTAAATAAATATTTTTGAAAAATTTTCAAAGGAGCACTCGCTCCCTTTCCCCTCCCCCCTCCCTTCACAGTTACGTCTCCGAACCAAAGTATTAATTTTATTCGCAGTATTTGATAAAAAAGCTGTTTTATAAATATTATAATTAAAAAATGAATGGATTAATCACGAAAAAATGATTTAAAAAAATGAGGAGGCACCCGCACCTCCATTCATCGAACGATCTATGTCTAAGCTCTTTATAATGAAAATTTCGACCAGTGGGCAGTGTGTGTGTGGCTACACTCCAATGTCCCATCCCTACGCGTGTGATATCAAAACTTTTTAATATTAATCAAACAGTAAGCATAATAAAAAATAGTAAATTTAATATATTTCTAAGTATGATAACATTGAACTAATTTCAAATATCATGGTTGAACATCTTCAAAAATGAGAATCAGTGGTGTTTTTGCAATTCAGTAACGAGGGGAGGGGATTACAGACCAAATTTTATGGTAAAATAAAAGGCGCAATTGATGTGGTGAAAATTAAAAATGTATGGCCTTTATTTTGTATATGGGGAGAAAGAGTTAAATGCATATCCTTCCGATGAGCGTAACCCCCCCCTTTTATTTTCAAATATTTTATATGAAAAGATACGTTTGATGTCAAAAGCGATTGTTCATTATAAATAACCGTATTAAAGCCGCCAGTAGGCAAATACAGAAATATACAGCATTCTACAAAACGTACGTATGTATTATATTAAATGTTAAGCTAAGATCTCATCGTACCGCAAGCACATTTAAACTCCAATTTAAATTATGATTCATGATATTTTTCTAGTTGAATATTTTCGCTAATCGGTCGCGTTTGTTCAAATTTTATGTATACCGAGTAAATCACATCTACATTTTTATATTCATTGGCCTTCTCGCACCCCTCCCCCTATTATTATAAGTCTAAAGCTCTAATTTCTGCCAAGCTTTCACAAATTGTGTAATGCATTTCTTATTTGCTAAAAGACATTTTGCTGTTAAAAAACGTCATAAATATATCTGAGTAATAAATAACACAATCGTGACAAAATTTGTTCTTAGAAAAATAAACTAACGTTTTATAGAGTGGTAAGTTTCCTGCACGTTCCATGGAGAAGGATTATTTGTTGTATGATATGAATAGAGGGTGGAGCGAAGACAGACTAAAACAACACGCACATTCAGAGCAAAATACGCTGTTGGTTAAAATTTCCATTTAAAACATTTGCCGCCTACGATCCTTATAAAAATTCTCATAAACTAAAAATGTATTTACATGCATTACCTAGAATCGATCTTCTGATTTTTCTATTATAATTGGTGCCCATAGAATTTTTTTAAGATGGGGGGGAGAAACTCCAAAAAATTTCCTAGAAGGGGACGAATTTCCCACTTGTAACAATTTGAGTTCCGATTTCGCTTTGTAATGCACGTTTGTTTACATCATAATACAATATGCTAAATCTCCAGGGGGGGGGCAAGTGCCCTACCACACCCCCTCCCCTTATGGGCGCCAATGTAATCAGCACAGTATATCAGTCAGCAGTATACTCAAATACTTTTAGATTTAGAGAAGGAGTGTCATAGCGAAAAGGATACGCCTTCCCTGCTTTTTATTTTCAAGAGGAGTGCTCACTTTTTATTTTGTTTTTATTTTCAAACAATAATAATAAAAAAAATCTTAAGTAAAACTAAAATTAATCACAAAAATAACGCTCTATGTAATATTCAGTTTCATATGCAATCGTTACAGAGCTTAACTATGAAATCACTTTAAAAAATACAGCTCAGTATTTTAATTAGTAAATCATATCTGAGGAATCCAGTAGCGTATACAGGAATTTTTTTTCGGGAGTGGCTGAAAACTCAAAACTTGAATGCAGTATAACTTAGAAAAACTCGATATAACATATCTTTGTATGGGGGTGGGAGGATGCCCCTTTTTATTTTGCCTAAAAGCGTTCTCATGTTGAATTAAATAAAAGAAAGAAAGAAAATTTTAAAAAATTCATAAATCGAGTTCATCTTTGCAGTTTGAAAAACATGCATTAGAATTTTTTTTTTTTTTTTTTTATAAATTTTATTTAGGTCTACAGCTGAACCTCAAATTTCTCAAGGGGAACTTTCAAATATATCATGGATATACCAAGGCAAGCTTTCAAATTTATAAAAAATTCCAATTTTCTCCATATCCTACGTTTTCTTACTTTGGGTGTGGCTACAGCCCCATCAGCCACCCTCTGGCTACGCCCCTGGAGGAAACAAAAGCATTTTCTGTATATTTTAAGGAACATCTTTAGTAGAAAAAAAAAGCTTGATTAATGAATATACATAATTCATTTTACATTCGAGTATTTTTTCATGTATTTAAATAAATGTTAAAACTAAATAAAATGTATTCTAAATTTTCAAAAAATTGCATTCATAAAGTACGAACTAACGGCGATTTTGGGTGAAAATATTTCTGTCATATTGTTTAACGTGTTTCAATTATTCATCGAACACCTGGATTTGTGTAAAGAAAACAAATATACGGCATACGTATATTCTAACCGAAGCCTTTGATGTAATTTATCTCCCCAATTATTACTTTATTTTTTTCTAGAAACCATCGTTTGAATTCCAGTCATTTTACGCCGTGGGCGTACACAACGGCTTTGGTAAATTCAGTGCCAGATCTTGGCTTTTCCATAGCGAGGCAAAGACGTAAGACTACCGCCCTCGCCCCATTAAGATTTTTTACACTTGAACTGCCGCACGGGTACAGGGATTCCGATATAGAGCAAATATTAAAAGCTACTCCTTTTGGTTATCTCCCTTTAAATTGTTTCTGAAGGATGCAATTCGAAATAAAACATCACACTGATTGGCAGAAGTACTAAATGCTCATACAATTAATTTTTTTACACGAAACTTTTCTTTTAATAGTATAATTATGAGATTTTTTTTTCTTCGCCGAAAATATTCCTCTTATTATTTATTTAATTTTTGTCGTTCTTTATTTCTGATTTTCTTTTAACAGCTCGGGCGTAATGCAAAAAGGGTATAAGACATCTTACAAGAGTTTTTTCCTTTAAGTTTCAGAATAAGCCTTGAATTGTTAAAATAATAATAATAATAATAAAGAGAAACTATTAACTTTCTTACACAAATAATTAAAAAGCATAAATTAATACAAATGTGAAATATCTCCACAAAACAAAAAATTTAACCGCGTTTTAATTTAAAAGCTGTATTTAGCTCTTTATAACATTTATTAACGTCATACCTAAAGTACATATCTTTTAAATTATGTACTTAACACTAGAATTACCGCTTTTCTTGTATACCTAGAAATACCGGGGTTGGTCATGGCTGACCCGTGGACTTCAGCGATGTAATTCTTAAAATGTATGAGATGTACTGACAGATAATAAAGTAACTCGTGATAAATACAATAATTTTTAATTAATTATTCATAAAATTTAGCTGCTATTAGCTAAAATTTAGCTAAAGCTACACGAACGTACAAGATCGCAATAAAGGCATCCAGTTTATCAAGAGACATGCTCCAAGTTTCATTATTTAGTTTTGATCTTGCTTCAACTTTTGTACATTTCTTTATGATATTCAAAATTTCATCATTTATGAAAAGTCTCCAGGAAATTACTGGACTGTCATCCGCAATATTTCTTTTGGAATATAATGTAGGGCTCGGATTTTCCTTTAGAATATTTTGAAGTCGACGACCACAAGAAGATGAACACTGCGGATGTATTTTCCATAAAATCCCATCTTTTGCTTCTTCCAAATCACTATGAAAGCGTGACTGATTTCCTTTATTTTGTCTTTTTTTCTCGAAATTTTTACGAGTAATTGTTTTTTTAATTCTTGAACTGCATTTACTTCGAATATCTTCATCCAGCTCGCTGTCACTACTAGAACTAGATTCGGACGATTAGATTACATATTTTCCTCGACCGTTCTTTCGTCACTTAGAACAAAATTTTCATCATCATCAGATGCATTTTCGTTGCAAGAATTATTTTCTGAAAGTTCATTTAGCAACTTCAAAATGTTTTCATTCGAAAGCCCTCTGCTGCTTGGTCCCATTTTGACGAATACAAAACACGAGTGCTATGGATACTTTTCTGTTCTCTCCGTGCACTTTACCACAGGGAAAGTATACTGTAGAACAGAGGTAAGAACATTCTCTGACATTACAGTACATAGATAAAATAGTTTGCAATCACAAAAGCTCGCACACCTGTCTAGCAGATGCACGACAGATGTGTGGACACGCCCTCTTCCCGCTTACACCCGATTGTAGAAATCAAGTGCAATATACCTCTTTACATTAGTTGAGCCTAAACGCAAAAGCAAAGAGTTGAAATTCTGTTTGAAATAAAAGAAAATCCAATTATTTGTCCTGTGTCAGCTATGACCCTCCATGGTATAGTTCTAGGTATACAGACACGTAAATAAAAAATATTCATTGAAATTCAACTAAATTCGAGTTAGGACAATATACTGAATATTTTGGAAAAGAAAAAAAAAATGTGAAAGCCTAATTTTGAAATGCATCTATGATATGAGCAAAAAATCACGTCCTGGGTCACAGTTGACCCGCCTCGGTATTTCTTAACTGATTTTATATTTAAGAAACAAAATGAAATCCAATTTGATATTCTTGCTTTTGATATAGTCATGTATAAGGTGGATGTTACCATTCGTGGTATAGAAAGTTTGTCAAAACTGCCAGTAAAATTAAATTAGAATAACTTAAATGAAAATAACGAAATTTACAGTCAAATTTAACATAAAAGTAAATGCAAAATCATTTCTTCATGTTCCACCGGAAATTTTCCATCCAAATAATTTGATAGTATATATACCTGTATTGACCGATAAGTATTGTGTGGTCCGATGCTGGGACAAGCTGATTAATGTCTAATATTTGCAGCTGCCCTCGCTTGCCCGGTGACTATGACCACCTTTTAAATTCAATTTCCTATTATCTTTTTTCAACTCCCCATTTTTCAAGGTTTAGAAAATAATATTTCGTATGTTAAATAATCGATTTTTCTTCCATTCAAAATGTTTTCCATGTTTCTGAATGAAGCTTTGCATATACTAAATAAAATATATACTAACAAGAATGTATGCAATAAATCGTGGATAATAATTCTCAATATAATAAACTACCTCCAATTTTAAAATTATTTTATAAATGATATAACAAAAATTTTACGCTAGGAATATCAAAATAGTTTATTGTTTAAATTGTTGTTTTAGCTGCAAGTGACATTAAAAGCAGTTTAATATTGTGAGCGTTTGTACACCATTATTATCTGTAAAACAACTTATATATTTTCTGTGAAGGAAGATTATGCATTAATTGTTCTGTGGGATGTAACATATATTCTTCGCGTTCCGAATGCCAGTAGTCAAGCATTTCTTGAGTAATTCTATAAAGTAAAATAAATAAATAAATGTACACCCCTTTAGTTGCATACACTTTCAAAGACATGGCTTATTAAGATTAAAATAATACTTTAAAAATATGTGCACTGTATTTAATATCATATCGGTAATTATACATAATCACTAGTTTATTGCCTTTATCTCAGATAAAGGATGTATTTTAGGGAGGATCCAAAGGATCCGGACCCTCCCCCAAATTTCAATTTTGGTTATAATGATGAACTATTTATGTAAAATTTCTGCCTTTTCTACCGTTTGAAATCCCTGTGAATTTTTTTTTTTTTTTTCTGGATACATCCTTGCATGACATATACATATATAGTATGTATTTATCTAATATTCCCCACTTTCTGTTTTAACTTACAGAAATAGAAATCGTCGGCTTAGAGGGTGGGTACTAAAAGTCGATATTCCACCTTCGGACACGCCCCTGCTGATTGTGTACAGTCTAATTAAATTAGTTTATATATTGGAAATTTTAATTCAAAACTTGTTTCCCTATGATGAATATTTGTTACTCCACAAAATAATCCGAATTTACTTTATTCGCCATTGTGAGTCGAGAATTACATAAATAAACCGATAAATATCATAAATATTCAAAGATTTATTGCATTTACCTAATAATTATACATAATCACCAGTTTATTACATTTACCGTAGCATATGCTTGTACGAGTTTATCTGAAATTCCCCTAAATCCTTTTCATTTTAACGCATAGATATCTTGGGATTCGAGGGAGGGTTCCATAATCCGATATTCCTTCTTTGGCTACGCCCCTGCTGATTATGTCTGCTACTCTAATGAAACTAGTTTATCAGTAGCAAATAATAATCGAATCTTGTTTTTAAATGATGAAACATAATTACTCCAGAAGAAAATCCCAATTATTACATACCCTAATGCGACACGGAAATTATATAACTAAACCGGTAAACTTGATGACTATTAAATTATTTCTATCAGCGTAGTTTAGTGATGATAACGTTCTTGGTTGTGATTGTACATTATCACCAGTTTATTACATTTACAGTAACATACGCATGTTTGTATTTATCTGTAATCACCCTCCCCCCCCCCCCCTAGACACACACAAGTTCCGTTTTAACCTACAGAAAAGGTTAGGTTAGAGGGCGGATACTGAAACCCAATATTCCTCCTTTGGCTACGCCCCCAATTGATTATATACAGCTTGAAATGAAAATAGTTTTGAAATTGCATATTTTAATCAAAACGTATTTTTAAATAATGAATATTCGTAAACTTTCTTTTAAAAATTGCAAACAAAATTTCGTTTCAAATCCAGGAATTTTAGAAGTCAAATATTTTCGTGATTATTCAATTTTATTTATCAGATATTCGAAAAATTCATGCCACTAGTTTAAAAAAGTTTGTATTTTAAATTGTTTAGTTATTAAGAAGGAAATCTAGATTTGAGAACATAATCTTAAGCATATTAATTGGTACCTAACTTGGCATTTTTAAGATATCCTTCTCGAGCCAGCAGCTCTATTAGAAATATGCAGTGTATGAAACTGCCCGAAAAATCCTTGTTTTGAGAAAATTATCGATTTATTTTATTTATTCATGTATTTATTTTATTTTTATTTTATTATCATTATTATTATTTTGGCTTATTTTATAGGTCAAACGATTAATATTTCAAAACCGTTTTGTTTTTTATTTATATATTTTTATGTTTTATTTATTTATTACTTTCCGAACATGTACCATGTAAGGAAAGTATTGTAATCATGAAAAAAATCTACTTCGAGATTTTGGTGTATGTACACGTTTTGAGGTCTTCTGAATTCATTTATGCTATTTTTACAAGATGCATGTATGTTGTGTGTGTATGTGAGTGAACACGATAGCTCCTAAACCGGGGCATTCGATTGAGCTCAAATTTGGTATATATGTTACAAACTGCCGTCGCAAGACCGGTATTGATTTTGATGTGTATAGGACTTATAGTTTTTCTACAGGGCTACGACAAAGATTTCTTTTACATTATGGCCTATGGGAGGAAATTTTTGATAGTGCCCTAGCGTTTAAACGGTACATTCGATTGAGCTCAAATTGGGTATACATGTTATAAACCACCATCGTAAGACCGGTATTGATTTTGATGTGTATGGGTCTTATAGTTTTTCTACAGGGCTACAACAAAGGTTTCTTTTACATTATGGCGAATGGGGAGAAATTCTTGAAAGTGCGCTAGCGTTTGAACGGCGCATTCGATTGAGCTTCAATTTGGTATATATGTTTGAATTATTCATCGATAAAATTTATTTAAATGCTTGATAATGATCTTAATCGTAAGTGTCCACTCCATATCTGGAGTGAGTCACTCCAGATTAAAAAAAAAAAAAAAAATTATTATTTTGTTCATTTTAAAGGTCAAACGATTAGGATTTCAAAACCGTTTTATTTTTGTTTCTACGCTACTAGATGAAATAATGAACCAGAAGTGAAGTATTTTGTACAGTATTACAATATTTAAACATGCTTCTGAAAAATTGTGCATATCGAAACTTCCATCCCGCCAGAATAGTTTGATCATCAATTTCAGTGTTATGAAGCAGAAAGATTTCTGTGTTTACTCATTATTTTATGAACATTTTTTTTTCTTCAAAAATACTGAATTTGGAATTAAAAATAATGAGCTTACGAGTAAAAATTGAAAATTTTTCTAAAATAGTTGACCATTTGAAAATTGTCTTGCTTCATAACAAAGATATATATATATTAGTTAATCTGCACGAATTGCCCGCAGAACAAAAGCGCACTATCAACGTGCCTTGTTATAGAATCATAAATAGTTATCTGAGATTTTTAGTGACATTGTAACCAAAAAATTACAGTACTCTAAATACTATTGTAAAATATTGCTGTAGTACATGAGTCACACTAACTGTCAACATTTATTTTAAAATCAACGTCCTTTTTTTATTTTAGAAATTATTTGAGACAATTTGTAAAACATAAAATATTTTAATTAATTTGTAACAATTTTTAAATATTTTGAGCCCCCCCCAACTTTAGGGGAGGCTTTTAATAAGTTATGTAAATAAATATACAAATCTGCTTTCATGCAGTATCAGAGTATTTGATTAAAAAAGTCATAAGTTCTTTGTAACATGTAACAGAAAATTGAGATGTTTTTGTTAGAATTTTAAGAGGCATAATACTGATTATAATCAATAATTTTTTGAGTAATTTTCTATTTATAATTTGGGTCGACTACAGATTAGTATCCCGGCCGCCATCTTTGGTTTTATTACATTAATTTGTATTCAGTTTAATGCTAACGATTTAATCATATATTTTAAAAAGTTAGCTATTTACTATAATTAAGTAGTAAATAGGGGCCCCACCAGTGGCCAAGCGCATAGCTCTCTGAAATGGGAGACGGAAGGTGCCTGGTTTGGTCGCGTCCGCCGACCAATGACAAAGAAACTAAATTGTCATCAAAGCCGGGTTCTATTAATATCGGTGGTTCAACTAAAATTTTCTCACTCAATAAAATTTTTCTTGGATACATATTTTATTATGAACATTAACTTTATACAATATATACGAACATAGGATTTAATTAAGTTTACAGCCATCTCTAATACATAGCCTCTCGGTAAGGCTGCTCAAAACACTCTCAGTCATTCACTCTCTTGCACTCGCGCAGATAACGCGGCGACGCAGCGCCCTCTGCAACATTCTCTCATAATTTCTCCACATACTCCCCACCTGTACTCTTAGTGAAAGAGTACACACTAATTTTTATCTTTTTTTTTTCAAGGTGAATGAAAAGTAACACTTTATGAGCAAACATAATTAAATGAAACTAAATAAAAAACACCAAATTCTAGACATAAATGCAAGAAAGTTTAAATATCTCAAATTTCAAATATTAATAATGAATTACTTAAATGACTTTAAAGTCCAAATTAAAAGTTCTAAAAATTCCAATGTTCAGTTTAAAGTTCGAAAGAAACAAAATTATCAAAAATTTAAATTTCAAAAGGATACAGCAGCTGGACTGCTCTTCTCAACTGTCCCTTGGGTGTGCGAACAATACAAGCTCGCACTTGGCCATCTCTTCCTGGGAACACTTCTTCAATCACTCCCATATCCCAGAGGAGCTTGGATTTCTTAGGTCCTTCCACAAGTACAGTGTCCCCGGGTTTAAGATTTGGTTTCGAGGAAGCACTTATAAAGTTATGAGCACTCCGCAGTTGTAAGAGGTACTGGTCCTTCCATTTACTCCACAACTGCTTCAACAGTCTGGACTGGTATAACTTCCGTTTAGTTAAGGTTTCTCTAACAGCAGTTTTACAGACGACTTCCAGGAAATGTTCCGGAAGGTCGTTGTCTCGTCCTGGGAGTAAAAACTGGGAAGGTGTGAGAGGCCGTGGCTCACCTAACTCATTCGATTCGTACGTAATAGGTCGATTGTTTATGACACATTCTATCTCGGCCATTGTAGTTGTGAGCTCTTCCAAAGTTACTAGAGCTTTGCCCAATATTTTTTTGAGAGGGTCTTTGATGCTCTTCATCAAGCGCTCCCAAAAGCCTCCCCACCATGGCGAACGTTCAGGAATGAATTTCCACGTGAGGCCCTAACATGTTACGAATTCTTGAACGCTTGGATCAACGCTAATCTTCTTAAATCCCTTGATAACCTCACATGTACTGCGGAAACTTTCCGCATTGTCGGAATAGAGTACTTTGCAGCCACCTCTTCTTGATAAAAAACTCCGAAGGGCGAATATGAAGCTTTTTGCTGACATATCCGATAATATTTCAATGTGCACCGCACGCTTGACGGCACACGTAAATAACGCTAAATACACTTTCTTAAATTTCTTATCTTCAGCCTTAATAGTTATAGCTCCTGTAAAATCAGTGCCTACAACCGCAAACGGAGGACTCTCGACAACACGATCTTTTGGCAGTTGACCTGTGATCTGTTGAGCAGGTTTGAGTGCATATTTTGTACATATAATGCTTCTACTGATAACTTTCTTAATTACTTGTCTACCTTTTGGTATCCAGAAGTTATTTCTGACTCTGGCTAATGCTGCCGTAACTCCCGAATGAAAGGAATTTTCATGTTCACTTATTATTACTAAATCAGTAAACTTAGATTTGGGTAAGATCGCCGGATGTTTCTCATTGTTAAACAATTCCGCTTGCTCTAAACGACCTTTAACACGCAAGATTCCTTTGTCGTCTAAATACGGTACTAAACTGTATAGTTTCGATTGAGTGGATACTGGTTTGTTTTCGTTTAATAAGTGAATATCGGAGCAGTAATTATCCATCTGCACTTTTCGAATCCAATTATTCTTCAGCTCCTTTGACTTCTACAGCAGTCAGCGGTCCACTCTCGCACGTCTTTATTCTTAGCTTGGCAACAAATCGCTTCACCCAAGCAGTGACTCTAAGCAATTTCCCTAAACTGCTGAATTTATTTTCATCTAAGATTAGTTCTGTCTGTGGAACAATTGCATGGACGGAAGTAGTTAGCCTTTCTAGTTTTTGTTCGTCAGTTATTCTTTCAAATTTTTGTCGTGGCCACTGATCCTCACTATCTCTTAACCAAATTGGACCATACCACCAAACACTATCGCTTAACAATTTATGCGAACTTTCACCACGTGTTAACTTATCTGCTGGATTATCTAACCCGGTCAAAATTTCCATCTGTGAGGCGATGTATAGTCCTGAATTTCTATCACTCGGTTCGACACAAATTGCTTCCACTCTCGCGCCGAACCCTTTATCCAACACAAACAAATTTCTGAATCTGTCCACAAAAACACTCTGTCTACCAACCTGTAAAACACCTTTGACAAATACTTCCATAACCTTGCAGCAATTAAAGCTCCCATCAACTCTAACCTAGGGAGGGAAAGTTTCTTCAACGGCGCTATTCTACTCTTGGACATTATAAATGACGTACTGACTTCTCTTTTCAGATTAACAAACCTAAAATAGGCCACCGCTCCATATGCAACAATGGACGAGTCGCTGAAAATATGAACCTCAACCGAGTCCTTTTCTCCCACCATCTTCGAAAAATAGCATCTTTCTATTTTCATTTCACCTAATACCCCTATTTCTGCACACCACTTTTTCCACTTCGACTTTAAATCTTCCGACAATTCCGAATCCCAATCTAAACCTCTCTCCCAGATCTCCTGCATAAGCCTCTTAATTCGAACAACAAACGGTGAAAGAAATCCGACTGGGTCGAACACCTTAGCTGCAGTACTCAAAACTGACCTCTTAGTATTTTCTAAAAATCTGAAACTTTCCAACAACGACGTAACATCTACCCTCAACATATATCCTCTTCTAAATTCCAAACTAACCCCAACACTTTTAACTTATTATCTTTCTCCAAACTATTTTCTTCACATAGCCCACTTTGCATCCACAAATCACGCAACTGTTTAGAATTCGTGTGTAACTTCCTTAAGTTAAAACTCGCATCACTCAAAATAGATACCGATTCTGAAGATAAATTGAACGCTGATTCGACATCATCTGCGCCATGACACAAATCGTCAGCATACAAGGAACGATTAAGCATTTCGAAACAATCTTTATTCGTTTCCGAATACTTTCCTATATGACATTTAATCGTGGCACTCAACAAGAATGGCGAACAGTTACACCCAAATACTACACGATTCATTTGCATAACCGGGATACTACAAAATTTTCAGATACTTTTTATCATCTTCTGCTATTCCAATCATTAAAAAGGCTTTCTCAATATCACCACAAAACCCAATCTTAAA
This sequence comes from Cheiracanthium punctorium, assembly GCA_038373885.1. Lineage (NCBI taxonomy): Eukaryota > Metazoa > Arthropoda > Arachnida > Araneae > Cheiracanthiidae > Cheiracanthium > Cheiracanthium punctorium. The sequence continues at coordinate 518,784 of JAWZYV010002522.1, read as the reverse complement.
TTTCCGAAATCCAAGAATGATATCCGATACATTGGGATTTAAATTCGGCCCTTGGTCCAAACAATCATTTAACGACAAATTTCCTTTTTTACAACTACTGCAATTAAACACCATACGGACCTGAGTACTTAGTTTATCTTTGCGTACAACTGCTCGAAAAGGCATAAAATAACCCTCTCTATTTTCACAACACTCCCGTATAATATCATGTTCCTTCTGGTATCTAATTACTTCCATTAACTGCTCTTTCACGAAGGTATTCTCTTTTAACTCTCTCCGCACTTTATTAAATTGTCCTTTTGCTAGATCAAAATTGTCATTTAAATCCCTTGGATCCCTCTTCCATAACAATCGGGTCTCATATCTATTATCGACAATCTTCAAATTCTCTTCAAACCGCTCAATGATCTGCCTATCACTATCACTTTTTTCAGATTCACAAACTAAACCAAAACTCTCCCACAAAGTACGAATCTTTCCAGATAAATCTTCTTCACTATCGCGACTACTTTGTATAAACAACCCTGCTGAAGCATTTCCTCCTGATCGCGCATTACTCTTTCATCTCTTTCTTCAAATCTACCGCTCAACGTCCAACCAAACACTGACTCATATAACATCAAGGATTTATTTATACGATGCGTTCTCCCAGTCAACACGACATTCAAGAAATCATTACCTACCAACAGATGTATTTTCCCTTTTGTAGCCCCAGTGTCCTATAATTGGAAATCCTCTTTCTGCAGAGACTGAATTATGTCTATTGGAGGGGAGGGGATCCGAGTCGCGCAAATTTCTGGGGTTTGCAGTGCTTCAAGGGTCAATAAGTCACCGCTACAGCTTCTGAAAGTTATTTGCTTTCTTTTTAGCTCTGAAACCGAAGGATTCTGAGATTCAAAAGTGAAGATCTTTAGTTTTTCTTTTCCTGCGGTTTTTAATTTAGCCCTTTCAGCAATGGTTTCACAAATATAAGATCTCTTGGATCCAGAGTCGCAAATAATTCTGACATCAAATGAAAGATTATTATTTACAATTTGGTCTCTTAGGGTTTGATAGTACATTTTTTGTGTTGGAATATCAGTTGCTGAACTTTCAGGGAAAAGTGAAATGACGTTGGTCTCCGGTATTTTTGATTTGTCTTTACTCTTGCTAGCGTCAGTATCACAGAGGCATTCCAGATGCGATTGTGTGAGTTACACAAATTACATTTAACCCATTTCGCTTTGCAGAATGGTTTTTTGTGCCCCTTTTTTTAAACATCTTTTACACTTAAATTGATCATATAAGGCTTTATGCCGTTCAGCAAGTGACAAGTTACACTTTTTCGATTCATGATCTAGGGAACAGAAATCACAGACTTTTTTTTCTATTACCGTGTTTAAAGTTGACGCAGAATATATTCTTTTTTTGTTTGCGTAATTTTTTTGATGTTTATCAAAACTTTTCTCTTCGTTTCTGGAAAAATTTGGCTGGTTAAAACAAAATCTCTTTTCTCAGGCTTCAATTTTTTTCTTTACACATGATAATAAATTTCCTACCGTTGTTTCATCATCGGAGTTTTGCCGATTAAAAGCCAATACCAAATCATTTGAGATACACTTGTACATAATGGGTAATAATAAATTACCATAATTGATGTCAACCTTTAACGTTTCAAGACATCGTATTTGAATAGTGATTTCATCATATAATTTTCTTAAAGCGGATACATCATTAGATTTTCGCATTGGTTCTAAGGAAAGTATCGCATTCATATAAGTACTAATCAATAAATCAGCTTTTCTAAAACGATCCGTTAATATATCAAAAGCTTTTTTTTATAATTGTGAGCTGTCAGAGGCAATCCACTTATAGCAGTTAATGCTGAATCAGTAAGTAAACTCTTCATGTAATTAAATTTTTGCACGTCACTAAGATTACTATTATCGTGGATAGCCGCGGTGAATTGTGGCCAGAATTCTTGGAATTTCGAGATGTCTCCATTAAATTTCTCTAAATTAATAAGAGGAAGTCTTGTGTTGCAATCAGTTGTTTTGATTTCATTAGTAATAGTCCAGGAACTAGCTAGAGTTCTGTGGAAAAGTTTGAGTATGGAGACATTTTTTCAGAAATGTTTAATAGGTGCCTTAGAAAGTATTTTCGACTTGGGTGGACATCCGCCACCTGGTACATTTTCTGGCTATGACGTCATCAAAGATGGCGGCCGCTCGATCACAAAATTGCTCATATCTAAGTTAATACTTGACCGATTAGCACAGTGGCGGTTCCAGAGGGGGGTCACGGAGGTCAAGACCCCCTCAAATGGTCTTCAACTAAGGGGCCTAGATTAAAAACCTCCCCCCGAAAAAGAGGGCCCAAGCCGAGCTTGAACAGGGGCCCAAAATTCAGAGGCCTTGCATACATATCACAATGTGCTGCTGAAAGAGAATTCCTCTTTCGAAGACCATTGGTCTCTAAAGAGGACTAGTTTATTTTATAACACTAAAGTATGCACATAATATTCTACGTGGTCAGACGTTGCTCTTTGGCAGAAAAATATGCAGCCGTTTTGTTAATATGTGCGTTCATCCATATCCATCCATATATGGAGGGCAAAGGAAGAGGGAGTCACAAAGAGCTTGATTAAGTTAAGGGTGGATGAAGTAGTTGCCCCGAACCCACAATAAAAGAAAACTCTCAAAATCAAAAAATTGTTTATAAAAAAATGTGTTAATTGTGTGTGCGTAATATATTACACTGGTATTCAACCCCCCCCCCCACACACACACACCCTTTCAAATAGCATTCCTCGTCTTCAAAAGCATTCTAAGGAGCACCTATGTTTGTAAATAATTAATTTATGGAATCCAAACACAGCGTAACTACTACAAGACCATAAAAATTATAGAAGAGGAAGGGGGGGGGGTCACGAGGGAAGGGGACCATACCTAAACATCAAGCTGAGTATGCTTCCCTATGGGATATGGGCTCCAGGGCAGCCTGCGTTAAAATTTAGAAGAAAAAAACCATAATCAAACGTTATTAAAGCTATTTTAGTGTTAATATTTATACAGCATTTGTAACTCTGAAAAAATAATTCTGATTAATTAGCAACTTTGTACACAATAAAAAATTTTCGGCATTGTTAGCCACTACACTTCTTAATTGAAATTTGAAGGAATATGTGTTAGAAATTTGAAGCTGACTATTTAGCTTGAAGTTTTATGTGCACATTTCAGTGATGACCTGCATTAGACAGATCATTGTGATATATTTTGAAATTCAATAAAGTAATGAGAATTTTTAGCACTACGTCTACTCGAAAGAGCTATGGTAATCATACGAAGGCTTTTAAACAAAAAAACCTTCGTAACCCTGTCATCACATTCCATGATTATAAGGTTTTAAATATGAAATTTGTTCCATAGGAAAAATTGTCTTTCCCTTTGAAAATGAGTATCTCGAAGCAAGCAGTTCTGCAAAATGTATGTATGGAATGATATACTATGCATTAGCGCCAAAAACCCAGTGTCCTGTAAAACATTTTTCTCTTCGAAAACTCATATTTTCTTTCAGTGTCCAAAAAAATTCTAAGGGAAATCGCATGTTCAACTAAGCGCTGATCAGGTGTTTTCCATTGACGAAACACCAATCCATTAATTAGTAGTGGCATATCTTTTTAGGTTTAAAGATGGGTATAGTAAGGGGTCAAGAACCATTATAAATTCTTAGTGTTCCGGGCATGAAAGCTATTAGTTTAACAGGGAGTTGCCGACACCCCCAAAGGCCATTTTTCAGTTCCATTATGCGTTTCACAAATGAACAGCATGTGGATTTGTTTTCGAAAAGCATACATTTCTTGCATCTGCTTTCTAGTGTAGAACTCTCTTTAGGACTCCAAAGGTAACAGGTAACAGACATTAAATAATGTTCCATTTTAAACCCAGACTAATAAGTAAAAATCTCAGTGTCGACCATTTCGGCATTTCGGATACAAGGAACTAAACTTGAATGCGAATTTTCGTATGTGTCGGAGACGAAGCACAAATGGGACAAACGAGTCTGCCTCTGCAAGACTAGAAACGAAAAGTTGTAAGAAAATGCCACAATGGACAAGGAGAAATGGGGAAAAACCAATATAGCCCCCCCCCCTGTCATTTTAAATTGCTTATTAAAAAAATTATCTACCTTTCAGATTTTATGCTTATTATGCCTAATTAACTTTTTATAATAGAACTTTTTTTATTATGGGGTGTCCAACTTATGATTTTCCACAGTTATAGTAATTTATCAGTGTTCAATTTTTAATCTTTTACCTCTATTTAGTTTTATGTATACAACATTTTTACTTTTTCGTATTTCAAACAATTTTTTTTAATATTTTACAATTGATTTGAAACAATAACAGTGGCCGAGTGATTAAGACCACTGAAAGTGGTAGATGGCGGCTAGGGTTCTGGCCTACCGCGTGGCTGTCGATCTAAAGGTCCAGAGTTTTGGGTGGTTTTCTCCAGATGTAACGTGATTATGCTATAGAACGCCTTAAAAGTTCTCCACCTAAAGCATACTCCCCTTTAGATATATACCCCTCGTATAGCTTTGCCTTAATCAACAATCTAATCTCGTTACAATAACAATTATTGTTACAATAAATCTCTAACTTTAATCTGAAAAGGTATTTGTATAGTCTCATTAAAACTGTATGTCGAAGAAACAAAATCTGCCTCACGATCTTGGTACACTGTTACACATGAACTGATTTCAGTGATTTCACAAGAGGTTCGAAAAAATGAAGGATCTTTTTTTAGAAGCTGCACTACACAATGAAATAAGTAAACGGTGAATTCTACGAACTTTTAGAAAAAAAATTCTTAAACATGGAATTGCCCAGAAACATTTTTCAAAAAGGGATACATTTTACAAAATTTCGATATTTAAGATTTTTTAAATTTAATTTTTTTCCCCTATAAAGTTCGTAATTGATCTAAGTTTATCCTCTATTTCAATGTATAGTACAACTTGTAGAAAGAATTACGTATATTTCATTTATCCATAAAAAGGTTTTATGTGTTTTTTTTTTCTTTTAAGAAATATGACTAGATATTAAGGAACTTATGGTGAATTCGATTGTATGTCTAATAACTGTATATTTTATGTATATTAATAAATATATGCGTATATATTTTTTTTCGAATCCCCAGCAAGAATAATCTTAGTACGGAATACTTATTTTGCGATGTTTCGCTCTTTTCCAAAAAATCATCCAAAATTTTTACGTTGTGATCGTGCGTTGGAATTGAAGCAAAGTGCTGAAAACAAACCTTTTGATCACCCAAGTAGACTTTCGTAAGCTGCAATAACAAAGAAATATACATAAATCTCTATCAATAGAAAACATGAATAACTTTGACAAATTTGACTTTGATCAAAGTCATAAGGTGTCTTTTTGAGTGGTCAAAAAACTGAAAAAACGGAGAGGTTAAACATTAAGAAAATTCTAGTCGTTTAGACATAAATGATTGAAGATGGTAAATCGAAAATCTAAGTTTTTGCTTAAGCCATGCTGATAAAAATTACTTTTTTTTTTTTTTTTACAATCAACAATCAAATCGTAAAGTTTTTATGAAATACAAATTAAATGAATAAATTAAAGGATTTTTTAAAATGAGCCTCCCCACATTTTTTCTTGGAACGTCACATCATTTTTAAATTAAAATTTATATCTATAATAACTCTTTCGAATGCCTGAATGATTTGTCATTTTGATCAGGGACCAGAGTGTTTTAAGGAATAGGCCAAAGCTAAGCCCGGATCCAGGCCCTTGGTCTTAAGGGAAAACTAGTAAAACCTGAATAAATGATGATCCGAATAATTTGAATCGTCAAATGTTATTTCCACACACATTCTCAGAAAATTATCTGAAATGGAAAGACGAATTTTCTATAAAAAATTAATTTTATTATGGATTGCTTTTGTTGAATATATGTTTATACAAATACAATTCAATAAAAAAGCTCCTAATTGGGGCCAGAGCCGAAGCTAGGGGTTGGGGAGATCTGCCCCCCCCCCCAGGGACTCAAGCGGAAGAGGGCAGAGCCTTATTACCGCATGGGCAAATCGGGACTTTGCCCAGGGCCCCCATTTTCAAATGTTGTTCTGAAATATTCTTTTACATGTCAAAATTTTATGAAAAAGAAAACAAATTTCATAGATGGTGGCCTCAAATTCATCAATGTCCGGCCCTTGTTTCTCATAATCGGGCCCTGGAAGAGGGATGCACATTGAGCTGTAACACAAGAGGTTTAAATGTAATTTTACTGTTTTTCTTTTTTCAAAAAGCACTTTTGTAGGGAAGGATAGATAGAAATTTATAACACTACAATGAATATGGGGTGTGTATGTGTGTTGAATAGTTATTAAGTTGTTCAAAGTGTACAGGGACCAAATTTAACAAATTTCATAGATGGGGGCCCCAAATTCATCAATGCCCAGGGCCCCTGTTGATCATAATCGGGCCCTGCTTAGTTATCCGCCTCTTTGGAGCCTACATTTGCATAAGGGTCCAGGGCCTCAAGAAGTCTTCAGACGTCCTTCGTCAATCGTCATGACCCCCCCCCCCTAAACTGACAGTCTGGAACCGCCCCTGGATTAGCATAAAAATTATATCAATATACTGTAATTACTATTTATAAGATGAAACTAGCAAAGGTTTTTAACTGTTGCCATAAATTGATAAACAACAAGTTAATCTGTTATACTATTTTCGATTACAACATAGACATATATTACCGCGAATAAAAAAAATGATTATAACGAAACTGCAAAAGGATTGTTACATATTGAATCTAACCCCTTACTACCACACTTACGGAAAGAGCAACAGGTTTCTTCATTTGCCCTACAAATACAAGAGAATTTGGAACATTTTAAGCAATTACATGCCCCAATAAAATCAGTTTCATATTTCTGTAAATTCTTTTCTGGCACTAAATCATCTTCTATTACTATGAAATTCTGGTAGCACGATTTTGTGGATGGCACTTGAAATCCTTATTGCTTTGTTTACATATCGTGTTTTGCCCAGTGTAGAATACAAATCATCGCCGATCTTAAACACATTTAATATATTTTCCTTTGCATATTGTGAAACCAGTGCTTTTGCTAGCAGATTGTGTAATGGATTAGGAAGTATAACAAACGGGTTACCTTTTTGTAAAATATATTTAAATATTGAGGTCACCTTTGCATCTAGGCTCTGGGTTTGCTTCTTAGAAAAGTCATGCTGGATGTCCAAACCGTCGACAATAGCAATAGAGCCGAAATAGATTTGATATCATTAGACGCTCATGATGTTTTTATCTCCAATTCTGGTACAAACTGCTTTTGCTTAGTACGCCCTACGATACCAGACGAGCTTTTTTGGGATCTTTTAATGGTTTGTTCTAATGCAACGTCCACTGCAACAGCTGCAAATTTATGTTCATACCGTTTCACAACATTCTTTACCTTCTTGAATATTTCATGCATCTCCGGGGCTGTCTTGGGTAGTCTTCTCATGTCTTCCAAATATAAAGAAGCCCATCGTTGATAGTCTACACATTCAAAGACAGAAAATACTGGTAGAAGTTTTTGTACTGTGTCTAGATTCAATTCCTAGAGACCTTGTCTATCGGAACGAATCAATTTTTTTTGGAAGCTGGAGCAATTTCAGGAAATTATCCCAGTACAAAAACTATTCTGATGTTTACACTTTCATCACAGGTTACTGGTAAGTACTGTTGGTTTAACTGGTCAAAGACATTATTGAAATTTAACAGAATTGTGTAAACATTTGCATGCTGATTTACTGGGTTCGCAATTACTGGCAAAAATCCAACTTGATTTTGCTATAAGTCTTCTTTTGAAGAAAGTGCTTGGAAAGAACTCCGCGATGGTACAAGATGTTTAAGGTTTTCTTCTGGAGTGGAAAGTTAGTAATCAATAATAACATCAGAACTGTGGGAAATAGGTTCTGCAATTCTTAAAAACTGCCATAAGATGACTAAATTTTCGTATTGCTTATTTTATCTTTATCCATTGTAAATAAATCTGAGTTAGCTTCGTAATCGCTTGGGAGATTAGGACGTTTTTCAAGTTTGTAATACGATTGTAACTTTTGGCATAGACAGGGGTGGCTCCAATAGGGGGTCCGGAGGGGCACGTGCGCCCCCGTCGGGGAACTTGTGACCCCCCATCGGGACTATTTGATTCATTCGTCGGGGAATTTTCATAAGAAGAAATCTATATTTTAGCTGAGTTTTAATTTTGATTTTGCGATTTAAAAAAATTAATTTTGTACTTTTTAAATACACATGAAAGGCAAATGAGTATTGGAGATTGAAGCGGAAATGTTTACATTTCTGGGAGATAGCTCATTGGGGGGGGGGGGGGGGTATATGTCTCAGAACTTCTGAATAATGGCTAAAACTACTTTCCGTTTTCAATCATCTCTTATCTCTGCGATCCTTTTCATATCGAAAAACAACCACTTCCTGCATCTTCCAATACTGTGATGTGTTGACGAACGGCGGGGGAGACTTCAAATTCGAATAGTGTATACTTGAAATCTGTGATCCCACTCTCACGAGGCATTTTACTGGATTTGCAGCAAGACATCAATCTTAAGGTAACAAAAGTGCCAGTCTATTCTTCAAACGACAAATTTATGAGACCACATGTGCGACCACTTTCTATTCGAGGCTCTTTTAATTGCTTAAAATTGCTTAGACGATTGTGCATTTTGTCGCCGACACCATAGAAAAGTACAATATGGGTGTGGGTGGTCGGGATGGGGGAGACAGTGACCGTTAATTAGACCAGTCGGGTAGATAAAAAATTTCGAGGGAAGGGAAGTATGGCTTTGCTTACACAAGCAAATGGGGGATGTTCTTTTTTCCAGAAATACGGTTTTTGTATTTTTATTGGTCCTCAATGACAGAATGATGAGAAAGAAATGGTTCGTCGAAATATCCCGTGTATTTTTATTTTTTCTTCGTAAACCCATAGTACATCACTTTTCCAACACTTGTTATTGCGCATTGTGCCAGTGAGTTAAGACAGAGTTTGGAATAGTGGGCATTTTTTTTCTTGTTACGGCAGCATAGCATATCATTGTGAAGTTTATAAAAGTTTAATTTCACTTTGGCTTTATGTTTCCTAAAAAGAACAGCGGTAGTGCCAAAATCACAAGATATATAAAGTACAGTGTGCTTTATGTCGTGATATTTTTGATAATGATTATGTTAAAAAAACACAAAAAAAAAACGAAAAAACGAAAAAAACATAGGATAACTAAGCATTCAGATCTTCATAAACAAAATCGACTGGCGCCTGTTCAATTACCAAGGGGAATTAAGAGAAATAACCCTTGGGGTATTTCTTCTTGCTCTTCGAATGTATGTTTATCTACTGAATTAGAGAAAGAAAACCCTTCAAGTTCATCAGATCCACAAGCTTCAAGTAAGTTATATGTAAATTACATTCATATATATATTTTAAATGTGTTTAAAAGCTTTAATTAATATATGCTATTATTAAAAATATGGTCAGTTTATTTCTTTAAAGCATTGAATTATATATTCTAAGCAGTTGCTTTTTGTTATATATTTGTACAAATACACTATGCCCAAGGGCGGATCCAGAAATATTTTTCAGGAAGGGTGCAAAGCTTGAATACCAATTCAGAATTGCATGAACATGCAATTTTATTTGAAGCGTATTTTTACTAGTGTAAATATTTTCCTCTCGGGGAATTCGCGCCCCTGCGCCCTCGCCCTAAAACCATCCTTGACACTCACCCCCCCCCTTATAAAAAAGAATTGAAACTATTTTGAGCACAAATTTTGAATGACCATATTCTGCGTTATTTAAAAATAAAAATAATTTTAAAATAAGGTACATATTTCAAAAACTTAGTCTCTTGCTCTGTCTCAGAAATTTAAAAATACTATAAAGTTTATTTATTAACAGCATTTTAATGATACATATATATCATTAAATGTACAGACTTGGATGCTCGTAATGATTTGGAGTGCACTTTTAATCATGGCTGTGGACCCAGAGTCATAACTTTTGGAGTTGAAGCTGGAGTAGAAGTCGGACTTTTTGACCTCACATTCTGATTCTATGAAATGTTGTACGAAATTCATGTATTTTAAATTATATTAACTGTCTGAGTACTCTATGAATCAATCTAAATTTTCTCCTAATTGGTCTTTTAAACACTATGAGTACTTTTAAATGTGCTCTTGCTTTTAAACCATTGATAAGTAACATGTTGTTCACCCCATTATATGTCATTCCCGCTAAATTACAGGACAGGATATACATTTTTAAAATATATTCTTTCGTTGCGATTTCGATGTTTTTGCTATATTTATCAAATACGATTTAGTAATTGGAGTGAGGACGAAAGGTATGTCTTTATAAACTTTCAAATTGCATTAATGCAAATTTGAATTAAACACAGATTTAATGTAATTGTATGAAAATTAACAGTATTTTAATTCACGAGTCAAAAGCTTTTGTGTCATAAATGTAAAATAAAATTTCCCATTATTACTGTTATTCATAGAGCTACAAAATTTATAAGTCCTAATTTATATTTTTCGAAGTGATTTACGACTCGGGCGATAAGAAATTTCGAATTTTGTTTACTACGGAAACTTTTTTAAATGTATATTTCATTGTGTAATAATTTGACATGACAAAATATTTATAAAATTATTTTACAGTTCATCATCTCTGGCATTCAAAAATATGTATAAACCTATGAACATTTAAACGCTTTAACTAAAATTTTTCATTTTAATTAGAAATATTTTAAACGGGTCGTATTTTATTTATTTATAAGTTAGTGTGTTATGCAATTCATAAAATAATATTCTATGTCTTTAAAATTATTTTATTACAGTAATCCTTACTTGAACTCTTATAACTGTTGAGAAAGTAAAAAGATATTTTTATAACTAAGTGGTTAATTAGATAATTTAACTTTTAACTTCTTCCGAATAAAATAAAAAAAATTAGTACTTTTCTGTTTCTTAGATGGCAAATTTGAATAAATTCTAAATATACTTTTTATTTATAAATAGATTCAATCGAACACAATATGCACGATTTAATCTTTAATTTTATAAAAATTTAGCAGTAAGATTTGTTTTTATTTATTTATTTTTTAAATTTAAGAATTAGTCAAATACATAGTTTGTTTATTCCGCAACATACTTATACATATACAACGTGTGAGAATTCGCACTATATAGAGAAACCTAACTGGATTAACCGGCCCTCTTTAGCTAAGAGTTCATAGCTATGCACACCAAGAAGATTTATAGCTGCAAGGGAATTAGAATTTATTACATTTTGCTTGGGGTAGAAAAATAAAATTTTTAAAAAATTAAATAATAATAACCAGCCCCCCTGATAGACCAAAGCCCTCTCCAGTCCAGTATGAAGATGGCTGTGGATAGATCTAAAAATGGAATATAAGTTAAAGGAAACTGATTAATCTTGACTGACAATTTAATTTTTATATCGTTGTGGAAAAAATAACTAACTTTCGTGAATTTTAATTCAGTTATTTTACTGAAAAGTAAATAAAAATTATGGTATACAGCGTCTATATCGTCTTTCCGAAAATTTCACTTTTATCCTGTAAAATAAAATAAATACAATAAAAGTTTCATATTTGCGTGTAGATTTGTATGTTATATACAGTGGCGTATCGTATCGAAAGCCACCGCAACTTCCCTTATTTTGAATCTTTATACCAATCGCTATTGAATCCATGGATGGCATCAGCATTAATATAAACTATTAAAATAAACTAATAGGATGTGTTCTAAACTGATTTTTGAGTTACAGAATTATATGGATCAGAATTCAACTCTAACTTTTAAACAGATTAATATTATGTATGTTATTCGCCTTATTAATTAAACTCTTTTTTGTTAATGTTGAAATTTTAAAAGTGACACTTTGACTATGAATTATTAGTAAATGAGCTTGCTTTAAAAAATTATTAATCACGTTTGTGGAAACCTCGTTCAAAACTATCTTGGAGTATTACAAAAAAGTGAATTTTTATCAAGATTAGTTTCGCTAAAAATAATTATTCTTTTGTATATCTTGGAAAATTATAAGCTGACCGATTATCTTTTTCTGACGATATTTTTTATTTTATTTTATTTTAGATTTTAAAAGAAAGTGGTTAATTTTCTTCTTGAGTGCTTTACTATATATAAAAAAAAATTAATAGCGCATATATTTACGTTCTCTTTCGGAGATTATTATTATTATTATTATTATTATTATTATTATTAACTGAAGCTTCCAGGGGTACATTACACAACAATTCTTTTCGAAATTGAGATACGGTGCCATCTTTTAGCTTTCAATAAGTACTATCACCACATGAATTATTATTGAAGTAGAATCATTTTAAAGCCGTAGAAACAAGCGATAAAGTTTCGGTATGCCACTTTACTGCGCGCCTTCAAAATCGTTTTTCTCAAAAGAAAATTTTTGTTGTAAATTGGTTCTACCTATAAACATTTCAATTGCATTTTTCTCACTTTATTGTGATTTAAAATATTAATATTGCATAAATTAACAATTCGATTAATATTTTTACAGCAAAACATGTTGGCCAGAAACACTAGAACAGTCTTGGCCAGAAACACTTTTTGAGATAACGAGTTGAAATTAAAGGGAATCAGTTTCTAAATGGAAATGTAGATTACGGCCAATTACCTACGCTACGGATCTAGGCCGGGGGTAGGTTTGCCCTCCGTGGGGGGACTTTCTAAGAGGTCCTAATCCGTATTTATGCAAAGTTTCGGAAAACTCCGAACGGTTAGGTTCGCGGACGGACCTAGTTTCGAACCAGACACCTTTCTTCTCCCATCTGCCACTGGTGGGGCGGGATTCAATTTGTAAGGGAAAACACATTTATTGAGATATCAAGAATTTCGATGTTCCAGATATCGAAGTTAAACTGTAATTAAATTTACATATATCTCTTAATTTTATAAAAATAACTGCAATTTGTGTAAAAGCGTGCAAATTTAATCATGCTTAATTTATAAAATAAATTTTCAGTGAATTTACAGCAATATTCTTGCACAAAAAATTTTTGTTTCTGATATTTTTTCTGCGGGGGAAAAAATGCGTAGAACTTTCTTCGCTGAACTTTTTTCAAAGAATTTCATTCATATGAAATATTTTAAGCGTTAACCTGAAGAACTCTTAAAAGTAGCTTTCGAGATTTTACAGAAACGTGCAAGGCCGTTACCAGGGGGGGTGAGGATCATGTGGGTTTGACCCCCCCTCCTCCAAAATTTCAGTAACTGTATTATCAATTTATTTGCGTTGATTCTAGAGATCAGCAAATTTAATTTTAGCACCACAGATCCTCTCCACCCACCGAAATTTTTTTCTTGCTGAGGCCTTGGGGAAATAATTGTGTAATGTAAAAGGATTTTGAGATACGTTAATTAGGGTCGGTTTAAATAATAATCTACCAGGAAAGATTGTGTAGTGGTTTTTGAAAATATCCGGGCCTGGGTGTCCGATTATGTATGTCGATCCGATTCCTGGAAATATTTCACAATACAAAACATTATATTGTCCTCCATCCCAGGTAGCACACATACGTTGGGGCAACGTTGAAATGACACGTTGGCTTACGGTTATCCAACGGTTGGCAACTGGTTATTTCTTACGTTGGGCCAACGTATGCTCTAACGTTTTGCCAACATATTTCCAACCGTTGGGCTAACGTATTAATGCATACGTTGGGCTAACGTATTAATGCATACTTTGGGCTAACGTATTAATGCATACGTTATGTTAACGTATAAATGCATACGTTGGGTTAACGTGTAAATGTATACATTGGGAAAGCGTAAAATCTGTATGTTGTCACTCTATTATCCAACTGTTGGAAATTGGTTATTTTTAACATTTAGCTATCATAATTGTTAACCGTTACATTTATAAGTTAGTTTCATATTTTAGGCCAATGCAGAAACCTAATGTTGGATAATTATATTTGACGAATATTTGACAAATTGATGTGCTGTTTCATAACATTTCTATAGATATATGAAAAACTGTCAAATTTGAAATTAAAGTTTTTAATTATTTTACTAACAGCAAATGCAGTGACGGATTCAGATAAGTTTTAAGGGACGGCAGATATGTAGAACGAAGCATATTATCAAATAGTCACATTTTTTCTTTCATCAAATATGGTTCCACCTCAACAGTGGGTTTCTGTGCGCTTAGGAGGAGGGCGAGCGGACACCCCCCCCCCTAAAAAGTACTTTTGTCGACAAAATCGTGAGTTGCCAAAGGACTGTCAGCAAATTTCAGCTTTAATCACCAATCTGTAAAATGCTTAGTGTATAAATTACCAGTTCTGCCGACAGTTTATTATAAGTTATACTATATCATGAACATAGTCTTGTTACGATTTTCCTTTTAGTGATTTTTGTGCCAGTAAACAAGTCCCTTTTGTCCCCTCAAGCCAACTTCATTCCAGATCATGTAATGTAGTGTGTATTTAAGGCAAACATGCACATTAAGTATCTGCCTGGGGTGGGGGGTGCCTCGGGTGAAGGACTTTTAGAGGATTTAATGCGTATTCACGCTACATCTGGAGGAAACCGCCCAAGAGGCCAGATAATCGGTGTATATTTTTGAAAGCATATTGGTATATATCGTCAAAAAATTTTGTCTTTACACCCCCCCCCCCTCTCAACATTTTTGCTTAAAACCGGCTCTAGTCCCGTCACTAACAGAAATGTGTTATTTTCAAATAGTAAACGATTTGTCAAGTTACAAACATATATTAATCTGTAGAAAACTAACCTATTTTGAACTATGAGGAAAATTAATATTGCAGGTGCAACTTATGAACTGTTTAAAAGAAAGGAAGGGGGAGAGATCGGAAGCAGGAAAATATTTAGAAGGTCCTTTCAGAAGCTATCCTTTACAGTTTTAGAGAACCAGGACGGCAGGCAAACCAAAATCATAAAAACTTTTCGAATTAATTAAAAGAAAAAACATATAACGTTAAAGGAAAGAATGCTTATTTTTTGAAATATTATTCACATCCCTCCTTCTCCTTTGACAGTTACTTTTGTAAAGTGTCCCTCAAAACCTCTGAAAATTTACTCCATTGAAACTTTTGTAAGGAGGCTTAATCTCTCTTTTTTTTTTTTTTTTTTTTTCTTAAATATTCATGTGGGGAAATCCAATAGGAGTATAAAGTCACTGAAGAATGTCACAGAAATCATTCTTTACTAAAATATTTATTTATTATTTTTTACATTTATTTCAATTTACATAATTGTTTAGATTCTTAATGTTTAGTTTGCCCGAATAAAATTGGTATGGAATACAATGACATTTCGTAGTTCTATTTTTATTTTCAGTTAACTGTAGATATTGACTGCAAAGTAAAAGAAAAAAAATATTGCATGCGTAATGCATATGCATTACGCATGCAATATCAACGCACGCAAGTATCGCAAGAACGCATGCAAGTATCAACACACGGGTGCATCTATATTATCTGGCTATGAGAAAGATATCAGTACAACAGAATGTATTAGTGATGCTGCTTACACGCTATAGCACATAAAATGAAAAAAGTCGTTGATCGTACGCAAAAAAAGTTACGACGCATCCCGCATAATTAACATAGCACAAAATTTTGAAAAAAAAAAAAAAAGAGAGAGAGAGAGAGAGAACTTTTTTTTTCCATAGCGCATCCTTTCTCTAATGCAAAAAATAGAATGTCTGAAGAAAAGTTTTAAAAAATTAGTATTGATTTCAGTTCAGGGACCTGAATTCTCAGTCACAGCCTATTACTTAAAGAGCTACTGATATTTTTCATTCAACTAAAATACGCAGTAGAAGAGAGTTGTCAAAGCAATAAAAATGTTTTTTCTTCCAGTACTCTCAAAGAGTATTTGATTGCATATAGATTATGTATTTTTCTCCATAAAATTTGAGTCCTGTAGCATATAACAGGTGTAGATACAAAAATCTCTTCTAAAATAATAAATAAATAACAAAATGAAGTTGGTAAATATAGATATATATATGAACTGTAAAGTACTATAACACATTTGTAAAATATTAAAATAACTGAATTCTTAAAACTGTAAAATATTTTATACATACCTTTAACAAGAAAACAATTTTGATGCACAAATTTAAATCCTTGTTGTTGATTAACCACTGTGAACCAACAAGATTTCAAATTTGAAGTAGTGTTAGTTTAATAACTACTTCTAAATCTGAAATCTCATTAGTCATTATAATCTTGCAAAATATAAGCATGTCTCAAGTTGATTTTTTGTTCAGAATAAAGGTTGAACTGCAATAAAGGTTGAACTTATTAGCAGAAAAAAATTGTGTCCAATTTTACCTTCTCGACTGTTGTAAAACTATGAGCAAATAAAACTTTATTACTAAGCTGTCTAGCATTGTTTAGTAATCCAAAAACGCATCTTTTAATAAGCACTGTGCAATCATTATATATTTATTACCATAGCTGCATAGTAAGTTGTTTGTATACATACTTTGAAGATCGTTAGGCTTATGGACAATCGAACTATAATCAATGCATCAATAATAATAGTTATCGTGATTCAAATTACTACGAACCTATGCAACGAATAAAATTCACAGAAATATAGCTGAAAAGATAAATATTCGTCTCAGATTTCAACTATCAATCACTTTATAAAAGTGTATCAACACATCATAACAAGCAATGGCGGAAACGGAACGGCGAACGGACATGAATCTATCGCTTCCCGGTTTCCTGAATGTGTGTCTCTGCGCATGCGCAATGGTCGTTGTTAAGCTACGGTTATCCAACACAACATTCAGCCATCCGATGGCCAACGGTTGTTTTACCTACGGTTGCCCAACACAACATTCAGCCATCCGATGGCCAACGGTTGTTTACCAACGGTTACCCAACACAACATTAAACCATCCGATGGCCAACGGTTGTTTACCCAACGTTTGCCATCACAATCTTTAGCCAACAGAATACCGACATTTCCATATGGACATCCAACGTTTGCCCAACGTAACAACCTTGTGCCAACCACGTGCCATCATATAAACCCAACGTATGTGTGCTAGTTGGGATCTCCTCTAAATTTATCTGGATCCTGGGTATTTAGTTTAGAAAATGATTTATTGTGAACGAATCACTTTCTAAAGTAAAATATTTTCAAGTGGTGCAAATAGTTGCAAATTTCCATATCATCCAAGAGGGAGGTCAAAGCCCCCTCTTGGATACGCCACTTAGCATATGTACATGTATATTTGTGCCCCTTCGTCGGGGAGTGGTGACCCCCCGTCGGGGAAAGTCTAGCGCCACCACTGGGCATAGAAGTTCTTGAATTGGTTTAAAACCTCGTGTGATACCAGTCTTCGATAAACATGGTTTAAATGGTATATCCAGCGGTTTGTCTTGAAAAAGATCACACGATATTAGAACCTCCTATATCAGATAAGGTACATTCCTCATGACCAAAATTACCGAAGGCGCCAATTGTCTATGAATCAATCTTGAAATGACTGGGAATCGATACTTCATTAGGAGACTGCTTAAGAGCATATTGTGCAAGATTATGATGGTGATGAATCGCTTCACTGTAGCTCACACCAATACCTAGATGGCTTAGCTTGTTATCAATGCTTCGTTTTTACACTTCTCATGCATTGTTTCCCCCAGCATCATATGTAATGGTGTTTTTTTCGCTCCGCGATCTATGTGTACCCAGACAGCACAGCAAACTTGCATCAAACTTGCAGCAAGCTTGATTTATCAAGTCAATAAGCTTGAAAATTCCAAGCGTGTAAGCTTGATGCACGCTTGAATCAAGTGTTCTAGTTTATACTTGCCCAGCTTGCATTAAGCTTGACATTTCAAGCTTAAAAAATTTTCCAAAAAAAAAAATAGTTTTCTAAATACACGGGGCGCCCGCTGGTTAACGCGCCCCACATAATTTATTTTTCCGCGCATTCCCCCCCCTCTACGATGAAATTTCAATTTAATTTGTTTCCACCGAGTGTTCGTGGCTGGAATAGAGCCCGGGCCCTTTGGCTTAGCAGTCGAGCACGCTATCCATTCAGCCACCGGAGCCTTGTGCAGCTGTGACTAAAGTTTGAAGTGACTTACCACGCTGTTTTCTCGCCAGATTGATAAGTGGGCGATGTGTTATTTGTTTCTTTTATTTTTCCATGGGATGCATCAAAATAAATTAAATTAAATAAAAATTAAAATAAAAAACACGTTTTAAAACTTTCAGTACCGCAACACTCATGAAGCAATACTGCTGGCCAAAATCGAGACAAACGACTGATTTTGAAATCAATTTCGTAGTATAATTGTATTTTATTTTGAAGAATTTCCATATTTGGAAATATAGAATGGGTTTACTTAACACAAATTTTGTGTTAAGTAATCTGAAATGAAAGAAACAGGTAGTTAAACGTTACTTCGAAATGCTATATCACATTTGCTAACATGTATGGAATACAAACACTTTAGTCATTTTTGTAAATATTTCATAAAATAACAAATAATTGAAAAATTTTGCTATTTTTTAACGCTAAAAATTCTCTTTACAAATGTGGTTATTTTCCTACATATTGGTATGCTATATCGATATAGAGCATTTCGAAGAATTAAAAATAAGTTTAAATTAATTTATACAAATGTAAATTTGAATTATTTTCATTGTTCATACTTTATAATTAAAAAAATTATTTAACTTCTGAATTTTTTTTATCCTTTGTAATTTTATTTTAAAATGACAAAAGTGTAAGATGTAAGATTTTTGGGCCCTAAAATCTGTAGGCCCTGGGCAGTTGCCCTGTTTGCCCTGCCGGTAATATGGCACTGGTAATAAAATGCTTCATGAATAAAACACATCTTTTACGAACTTTCAGCAAACTTGAGGACGCTAGATAATTAACGTCCATTCTCTTTCACAGATAGCGCCATCACTGCGCACTTGGCACTCTGCAAGCGAAAATCCAGCTTAAGCTAACCTTGTATTGCCAAGCCAAATGTCAAGCTTGATTTAAGCTTATGTGCTGTCTGGGTAGTATATGATTTCCAATAACACTCGTGCCTTAAGATACCACTTCTGTGAATGCATCTTTTTTTTCCTTTCGTCTGGATTAAAGTATTCATCCTTTTCTCTTTCAATGATATCAGCTTCCTTGATGGAATTTGCATCTATACCAAATAACGTACTGAAAATGTTTATGAAAACTTTTGGTATTTTACTCTGAGTGAGCTTGTAAGGTCCTGAGCATCACCAAATTTACCACTGAGCCTAAAGTCTAGCTTCTGCAATGAATCTCTCAATAGAATAGCACATTCTGTTAGAGGCTTGCAACTTCTTTGGGCATCTGCTACCTCTTCTGTTTGAAGAGACGCAGAAAAAAACATGACTGTTTTTTTTTTGCCTCTTTAGGTTTTGCAAACGTTATCTCATTTCCAAAATAATCACATAACATTAGGTTTAGCTCCTTGTTACTGACTTTGTTGTCTTCATTTTGTATATTAAATTTGTCTCTAATGTAACTAAGGGTGCATCCATAACCTTTATATAGTCCAGATTTGATATCATCAACTATAAGGGAAAAGGCTGTAATTCTTTTTGAAATCTGAGGGGTACTCTCTTCGCTTGCTTAAAGTTTTCGTTTATACCTCAGTAAGTACCCAGAAGTACAATTTTTGTAACATAATAGATCAGCACCAAAAAAATTTGGCATATCCTCCAAGTTACAAGCACGAGTGAAAACAGCATCTTGTAAATATAACGTAGCTTTTAAAAACTCTTGAGCTCTAGGATACTTGCTTATTCTATATTTCTCGTAAATGCGATTATGCAATTTTTGGTTACAGATAATACGTAAACAGTAGAAATACCTCCAGCTTGAGGAGTATGATAGCGTGCACGCTTTCTTCCAGACTTCGTAAGACTTTCCTGTACAGTCGGTTAAGAAGTGCTGGCGTTACCTTCATTTTACAATATCTCTTTCTCACTTTGAAGTTTTAAAAGGGATTTCTTATGGCAGTATTGTTTGTACCATGCATTATTCATATGATAGACAAACATTACTTCTTCACTAAATAAGCCCAGACGCTTCGTAACAATGTCGTTTCGGACTTGTGCAGCGGCCCATATATTTTCTCGACCATTTTCTGTACTTATCACACTAATATTACTTTTATTACAAATAATGCCTGTTTTTTCCTCTGGATTAAAGTCTATTACACGGTCTTGCAATGCTCTGGACAATTTTATGACTTCCATACTTACATTTAAACTCTACAATCTAAAAAACAAAAGAAAAATACAAACTAAATTCATGCCTTTTCTGCAAGCATTAAAACCTAACCCTAAAAGCGGCTTATACTGGTTTTGCAGTCTTATCTTTAGAGGACTACTAGAGACATTTATTAGAAAAAATTACAAACTAAATGAACAAGAAATACAGACAAATCAATTTATACGAATAGAAAACTAAGCTACCCGAACGACGTTTGAACAAAACTGTCAACTGGTTAATGCCTGAAAACTACACACCGTCTGCATTACACATTATTACATACGTTATTTAATAAAATAAGGGTAAATTAATATAAAAAAGTGCAATTTCATACAAATCGGACAAGTATTAACTTAGATATGAGCAGTTCTGAGATGCGAGCAGCCGCCATCTTTGATGACGTCATAGCCGGAAAATGTACCAGGTGACGGATGTCCACCCAAGTCCAAAATGCTTACTAAGACACCTACTAAACATTCCTGAAAAAAAATTCTCCATACTGAAACTTTCCCACAGAACTGCAGTCAGGTCCTGGACTATAACTACTGAAACTGGATTTATTTCGTTTCTACTCTCTTTCCCTGATTTGCTGAGATATTTGTTAACTCGCACCTTATATTTAATAATAGAATCACTATATTCTAAACAACGTTCCATTTCGGCTTCAATTTCTGCATCTGGGATTTGATAAATAATAATATCATCTAAATTTTTAAGCTTCTCTTCTCTCTCAATCAATATAGAAAGCGACTCTTAAACTTTCTTTATCGGGGATTGCGCTTTCTAATTCCTCGTCGATTTTCTTTATTAATTTTGTGATAATTGTCCTTAGTGGACCTCGCACATTTCTATTTTTACCTAATGATTCTGCTTTACTCATTTTGCTAATCAATAAAGTCAATGAGTAAATAAAAAGTCTACTCACCCCGCTTCAACTGCATGAGGTTATCCAAATAAAATAGTAAACAAACCTTCGCGACGTAATGCACCAAAAACACTATGACAAAGAAACTAAATTGTCATCAAATCCGGGTTCTATTAATATCGGTGGTTCAACTAAAATTTTCTCACTCAATAAAATTTCTCTTGGATACATATTTTATTATGAACATTATACAATATATACGAACATAGGATTTAATTAAGTTTACAGCCACCTCTAATACATAACCTCTCGGTAAGGCTGCTCAAAACACTCTCAGTCATTCACTCTCTTGCACTCGCGCAGATAACGCGGCGACGCAGCGCCCTCTGCAACATTCTCTCATAATTTCTCCACAACCTAATCGTTCGGAGTTTTCAGTAGTTTCCTCCGAAAGTCAGTGTAAATACGGGTTAGGACCCCTTAGAAAGACCCCCAGGGAGGGCACCCCACCTCTCGGCACAAAGCCTACGAGTAGCTAATCGGCCGTAATTCCAGAACAACAACAACAATATATTACTATTGGTTTTGTTGTTTTAATGCATTGTAATTCATTAATTCGCATTCAGTTTAACGCTAACAGTAAGTTAAGTTTCGTTCAAATTATTAATTAAATAATCTCGTTCTTAATTAATGATAATCTAATTACTCGTTCTATTGTTTTAATGCAATGTAATCTATTAATTTGGTTTCAGTTTAAAGTTATCTGTAATTAAATTTTTAACTGTATTATGATTTTAACTATATTATGATACAAGTTTTTAACTAAGTTAATGATACATCTCAAAGTAATTAATTAAATTAATTAATGATTATAATCATTAATAAAATAGAAAATTACTTGAAAAGTTACTGTTTATAATCGGTTTTATGTCGCTTTTTAGAAAACAAACTGCATACTATTAGTTTTTTTTATTTTATCAGTTGATAAATTCCTTTTTTTAACGAACGTTTAAATGAACTACCAGTTTAAGAATTTGTACAAAAAAATATTTATTTTGCAAAAGGTTTTGTAATATGAATTAAAACAGAATTACTCTCGAACCCCGGGCCTAAAAATCGAAACCTACTTCATAT
The DNA here is from genome assembly GCA_038373885.1 of Cheiracanthium punctorium. NCBI lineage: Eukaryota > Metazoa > Arthropoda > Arachnida > Araneae > Cheiracanthiidae > Cheiracanthium > Cheiracanthium punctorium. Next base: position 496,385 of record JAWZYV010002522.1, on the reverse strand, counting down.
CCCTTGAGCAGAAACCAAAATAAACTAATTTAGTTAAGGTCCGTCAGGACCACGTGATCACCCGAGAAGAAACATGACTGTTCCACGGATTACAGAGCAAAAATAAATTTCGATTCCACCTTTACAAGAAAGATGATGCTTGGGCGGGGAGGCAAGAAAAGGCGCGGAAAATCCCATGTATTCTGTAGAGAACCAACTTACAGTCAAAGTAACGATTTGAGAACAGGAATTTGAAACGCAAAGCGTTAAAAAAGAAATTTTTATACAAAAAATCCTTACATATACACACATATTTAAATAACAATTATTGGTTTGGAGACAACTCTAGGCCCTGGCCTTGTGGGCCTATTTAGTAATCAGGGCTTGGTTATGTATTCCTATAACCTCTTCATTCAAGAGGTCCACGTACATAGACCCCCTGTTATTTGCTCCATAAAATCTAAAATATTGAATTTTTTGAGCTTTTGACTTCGTTTTCGAGAAACGTGAATATTTTTGTTTTCTAATGATAGCAGCATTAAATTGGTTTCATTTATGAAAAACCTTCTTTGTTTTTGTAATTTTCAAAAATGGTTTTAAGCTAGGATAGCCGGAAAAGAAAGTAATTCTCACAATAATTCAAAATAATTAAAACAATTTACAAAAATAAATTTTGTAATAATCTAGATTATTAATTTATTTAATGACATTTATTTGTCAATTATTACGAGATATTATAACTCTGGTTAATAGATAACATACGTAGGCCACAGTTTTAAGAGCAAAAAGAGAGCAACAGTGAAATCCCCCCCCCCCTTATTTTTACTATAATTTGTCATTGTTGATGTACTTCATTTACTTATTATAAAAACAGTTATATTTAATAAACACTTCTTTATTCAACAAAAAATATGGATATTTTCTTTCTCTTTTGAAATTTATCAAGATAATCTGACATAAAAAATGTTGATTTTCAGGCCGCAACTCAAGAACAACTGTGCTTTTTATGAAATACAGTGTGTATTTCTGTGTAATCGGGTATAATTGCTTCGAAAAGAATCACTCATACTAAAAAAGAAACAAACAATTCATTTTTGAAATTTGTAGTTATTAAAAATGAATTTTCCTTTTGTAACTTTCCTTAATATTTAAAATGGTTATAATTCCATGTAATGTGTTAGTGTATATGTTACAAGTCATTTTAATTAAATTTTGAGTTTTTCAACCCCTTGCGCATCAGGCCAATTTATCTATAAATGGACCGTATTACCAGATTATTAAATTCGATTTAATTTAAATTGATTAATTATGTTGAGCGCGTGAAAATGAAGACTAAAAATATAGAGATGTGAAAAAGTCACGGCTTAGAATACCAGATAACAATTATACACTGTGCTTAAGAATACCGGCTAGAAAAAAGTTATGACTGCAATAATACCATAGCCGTACTTGTGTACGTCTATGGTATTATTCATGTGCGACGTTATAAAAACGTATGCACGAAAGTTTCTGGTATGCAAGGGGTTAATCATTCCCCAGCAAACACACACAGGTTCTCTGAACGTCTATTAACGTTCAGAAGACGTCTTCTGAACGTTAATAGACGTTCAGAGAACCTGTGTGTGTTTGCTGGGTCAGAACTTTTTTGAGGTTTTGCTCTATTGAGATCTGAGATTCACACATGTGGACCTAAAATTACTAGTCCCCTAATATATCAGTTTCAGGAAAATGCTTCTTTCTGTGACGTCACTGTACGCATGTAAAACCTACGAAAGTTCCTATTATAACTTGGGGTCCGAAAAGGCTATATTTTATTGCGCGTTTGGTTTGATCGATATTTGATAAACTACACCAGGGACGTAACCAGGAAAACATTTCGAAAGGGCAGGAATATGGAATAAATCACGATTAAATAAAGATGTATTCTACACGGCATAAAGCTTAAAGCCCGTTTAGATGTGCGGGCGATGTCGCGAACTCCGATGGTAAATCAATGTATTCTCCCGTCCCATCTCTCTATTGTATGGGGGACGTGGTTTTGTGGTTTCACGGGTTAATTTTGTCGGTGGATCCCGACTGGTCATTAAAAAAGACTATACATTTTTCAATTGCAATGCCTTTCAATTGAAAATTGACCATAATAAAAACTCCCCTTATCACCTGTCGTTCCGATATTTGTCCGCACCATCTGAGCGGGCCTTATACTAAGCAATCGGGAAATTTTTGGTCGGGGGAATATATGCCGATACCCCCCCCCCCCCCGGGTTATTGGCAACTAATTTTATAAATTCTCCATGAATTCAAAGCACCAATAGGATCTTTGAATTTTGAAAAGGTGATTTTGTTTATAAGAGCGAAAATTACAGTAAATTAAATTTGCAGAGAATATTCGCTACACGAGTGATAATTTTTCTTCCCCTGAACCCAGAGAGCATTTACTTGTTTATTTTCGAAAGTCTTGCTCTTGTAAAACGAATGATTTCTGAAATTTAACAGTTGTCAGTGTCTGTTTGTTGTTTCTCATTACACATGGGATATAATTTTCATCAGTATAATATAATAGTATATCATAATTTCTTCAGTATATCATAATTGATAGTCCGTATAACTCGGTCTTTTGCAAAAGAAAAGAAGACCCTCCAGTGTGCATACATATTATAGTAATCCTCGTTACATCGCGCCTTGATATATTCAAAAGCGCGACATAGAAGAAACTTAAAAGTGTGAATGTACATATAAGTGCTTCTATATAAAATTAATAAGAGAATCAACTTCTCTATTATTCAAGTAACTTTTTGTTAAATTTTACTATACTACTAATTTTACTATAATTTATGCGCCTTTGTATATAAAAGTCTCTGGCTTTATTATTCAAGTCACTTTTTGTTAAATTTTGCTACACTAATAATTTTACTACAATTTATGCGCCTATATATATAAAATTAAAAATTTCATCATATCCTCCCGCCGCCGGATATATGACACATTTCTCGACAAGCAAAAGATATTAAAAAAAATTGAAATTTGTTTGATCTCAGCGAATTAGATTTTCTCGTTTCTATCTCACTTTCAAACAAAGTTGAAAAAGTGTTTATGATTTCCGTTTGTCTGTCCGTACTTTGACTGATGTAAATAATCATCGATTAGTATGAAATTGACATGTTATTGACTGTATCTTGTACCTTAATAAAAATGGAATATATAGCAATATTAGTTTTTTGAGAGGAGTACTAAAATATTTCCAAAAAATTACGCTCAGTGGGAAGTCATTGCTTAAAGTGTGTTTTAGAAACGTAAATCTGCTCCAAACAAAACAAAAATAACGTATGTTGTGATTCATAAAATCATACTCTCCATCGAGCAAGTTTCTGTAGTATGCATAATTATTTTACAGGAGAACACAAAAGAACCCTAATACACTGTAGTCTGCGGCAATTGAGGTACATTCACTCATTTTAGCAGAAAAATATGCAGATGTGTACGACAAATAAATGTGCATGGAAAAAGATGGACATAACACATGTAACTATCGCATAGGGTCTCACAAAATGACATGAATAGCAATACAGATGCAAGTTTAACTGCGCCAATATACTTAAAATTTTAAAACCGCTGAAAAGTGTTTTATAATCTATGCGAACTGTATGAGGGTTACTGTATAGTTTTTTGCTTTTAAACTCTTCAGAAAATTAATGTAGTGCAATAAAATACCAGCTTATTGTTAATGAAAAAGTATATATAGGCTTATTTGCTTTCCATGCTGTTCAAATAACACTGGTCTACAAAAATGAACTTTTTTTCTTTCTCAAGAATTAAAATAACAGATTCTAAAAGTATTTTTCGTGCGGAATTCAAATATCATTTCAGTTTTTCCCCATCGGGCAGGAGTTTTGTGTGATATTCATTCGAATTTTTTATAATATTCTAAAAAATCCGTAACTAGCTATCTAACTCAAAATTATAACTACTCATTCTGACAAACCTAGAAAGTGGTAGATAGTGATTTTCGGGCATATTCTGCACCTGGAATGTCTCTCTTCTTGGTCCAACAGTAGTCATCCAGCATGTTGGAACTATATTTGCCTTGGTACGACCTCTTTTCCATTGTAGAAATTTGCTGATGGAAATGCTCACCGTGTTCATTGCTGACAGCTCCAAGATTTTCGACGAAGAACTGATAGTCCAATAAGTGAATTTTTAAAGACATGTTGCATCCCATAGCTTTATAAGAATGCAGAAGATCAGCTACTATGTCACGATAGTTTTCTGCTTCATGGTTTCCAAGAAAGTTGCAGCATAAACTTTTGAAAGACTGCCAGGCTGCTTTCTCCAGTGGATTTAACAGTCCTTCGAAATATTCATCAGCCATTAATGACCTCATTTCTGGTCCTACAAAAATTCCTTCTATCAGTTTAGCATCACTGACTTTGGGGGATTTCGATTTCAAGTACAAGAATCCATCAGAAAGTTTATCCATAGCTTTGACGAAATTTTTCATTAGTCCTAACTTAATGTGCAATGGAGGTCAAAATATATTTTCAGAATTCACTAAAGGGACATATGACATATTTTCCTGGCCAGGGATAAGAGATTCACTTTTGGGTCATGATTTTCTAAGTGAGACTTCTTATCTCTGCTGTCCTAGTCGCACAAAAAACAGCAAAATTTGGTGAACCCAAGTTGCAAACCAAGCAATAAAGCAATGACCTTTAAATCACCAGATATTATATTCATATTTTTCATATTGTATTTTCTCTAAAACTAGTTTCCTATTTTCACATGCCTCTTTCATATCAGTGGCATGCACTACAGGTATTGATGGAAGTTCATTGCCAATACTGACACATCACGATGCCAGATTAACAGGTCTGAGCATGACCAAACATTCAGCTTGCTCTTTTGACGGATTTAAATCCCGAATCAGGTCATTAAGATCTTGCTGATTTTGAAAGTATGGTTCTGATGAACAGCTACTGACTTCATATTGTGACAAGTTACTACTCCCCCCAGAAATGTACCAAGGACTCGATGTGTTTCCCACGATGCGGAAAGCACACTTGACCAGTGCACATTCCAAGAGCAAAGGGGGTCCTTTGATTTTGCCGACCGACCCCACACGACGAGTGCGAACGCACAGGGGGCTTGGAGGAAGATCGGAGGCGAGGCCTTTTGATTTTTGCCGACCGACCCCACACGAATGTGGAAACCCTAGGCTGTGCGCTGACAGAGAGCTCAGAGTCGTTTTGGAGACTGTTCGAGGAGGTCGAACAGAGATTGGCTCTCAGAGGGACGAGAGTTCCCGAATTCCAGAGCGGAAGTTGATGCTTGTATTTAAGTCTGCAGAATGCAGTCAATGTTTGTAAATGTGTATTTTAATAATCAACGTTAAACAAAAACCTCGACTCCTGTCTCGAGTCTCTTCAATTTTGTTTGTGCTTCCTGTTTAGCACTTGTGGCGAGTCCAAAACGCCACAGCTAAATAGACTAATATAATTTCTGGTGGCAGCGGTTTGGATGTTGGTTTTTTCTTCATAAACCATCGAACAGATAACTCGAGACATATTTTCGTGAAGTGAGAAATGATAATTTAGATCTGTGACTTTGAACTTACCTGAAAATTGTAAAAAGTGGAACGAGATCTGTGACTTTGAACTTACCGTAGAACACTCAACTTGTGCGTATGGAACAGTGAATAGTTCCGGGAAACATTGACGGAGTCCTGCGGGATTGAGATTTGTGAAATTCTTACTGTGGTTTCTTCAGTGGATTGTCCCTGATGTACTTCGGAGAGAACGTCGACCAAAGGGGTAAGTCTATTTTGAGATTTTTTTTCCGAGAGGCACAATGTTTATGAGTATTTTAAAGGATTAAAAAGTGTTAGAAAATTTGTTTCTTATGTGTGTAGGAATTGTAAATTTGAATTCATGTTTAATTGTTCTCAGGGTAAAATTCTTAGCTTTTATTTGTTTCTTTATTCTGTCGTAGTTTTATGCTAAAGTGCAAATCTAGTGTTGTAATAACCTAAGTGTATGTAGTGATAGGGCCACTCAGTTTTAGAATCCAGTGTAAAAGAAATCCAGTGTAATTCTTGTCAGTGCAGGGAAATAGGTATTTCGGGCACTGTGTTAACTGAATTAAGGGGTTTTCTGAAAAGTGTATTGTTTTGGTTACTGTTACTACTTCTTTTTTTTTGGCATAATATTTACTTGAGAATGGCGTTTATGAAAAAACAAAGAAAGCACGTTCTGCTACTCTTAGCAGCAGAATTTGAAGTGGAGGTATCCGACTCAGATGTTGTGAAAAACATTATTCGGGCTATAGAAGGATCTCCGGATTATGACGAGGATACGGCTAAAGCCTTTTTAGAGCGAATTTTAGAGGAGCAAGAAAGCATAGCTAAGCAGGCAGAGCAAGCGCGGCTAGATAAATTAGCAGAGCAAGCGCGGCTAGATAAATTAGCAGAGCAGGAGAGAATGGATAAAGCCGCAGAGCGCGCATATGAACTTGAAAACTGAAAATTTGTAATTCAACTGAGAGCGCGAGTGTAAGCTCAATAAGCACTGTGATTAGCGAGGAAACTACGAGGCGCGTCAGTTTGAAAGATTTAGTCCCCAAATTCGATCCCAAGGTGTTGGACATCGCCCTATTTTTTATGATTTTTGAGCGTCAGGCGGGTAAAGAAAAAGTACCCGAAAACATGTGGGTATCCCAATTGATTCCCCTATTACCTGCGGATGTCGCGGAAATTATTGTGAAGGAGCCGGCGGAGGTTAGCGATGACTTTTCTCACATCAAAAAATTGTTGCTAAAAAGATTCAGACTTAGCTCGGTAGCCCTTAAGACGAAATTCGAAGAGCACGGAAGAAAGGTCGGGGCTTTGTGGTCAGATCTTGTATACGAATTAAAAGGGTATTTGAATAGCTGGTTAGAATCGGTCGGGGTAACGGATTTTGACGCATTAAAGGAATTAATGTTGTTAGAACATCTAAAAAAGAGAGCCCCAGTAGAGGCCAGAGAGCAGTATTTAGATCAGTGGGAGGAGTTTAAGAAAGCGTCCGTTTTGGCTGAGAAACTTGACCATTTTGAGAATGTACGGCGAAACTATAGAAAGAAAGACGAAAGAACATGGGAAAGAAAGGGCAAGTTCGGTAAGGAAAAGAGGGACTCAAGAGGCGGGGAAGAAAGACTTATGGACAGAGAGTTTCGGAAAATTGAAACTACTGTACCAGAGAATAAGTGTTTTGACAAAAGAAAACCGGTAGTATGTTTTCATTGTTCTGAAGAGGGTCATATTAGGCCAGTGTGTCCCCAGTTGGCAAAAAGGCGAAGTGAAGTTGTTAATAACCTTAATGTATTGAGCGAGTGTTTTACGCCGGTTACGAGCAAGGTTAAGGTAAATGGTATAGAACGGGACTGCTTACGTGATAGCGGGAGCGGAATCGATGTGTGTGCTAAAAGTTGGGTTAAGTCGGAGGACTTTACAGGAGAAGTGGTCTGGGTCAGACAACCTTTAGACAGGGAGTGCAGGTGTTTGCCTCTAGCAAGGGTCGCTCTAGAGGGCGAGTTTGGCAAAGTCATAACTGAAGTCGCGGTAAAAACGGATGATTTGGATCAAGGTTATTATTTATTAGGTAATAAAACCGCTCAGCTATTAGTCAACAATGGTAATAAACCAAATCTCAGAACTGCAGTCACGCGAAGCAAGGCGAAGCGGGAAAGCCGTCAGAGAATAGAGGAGCTTAGTCCCAAGAGAGCGGACACCCCTTCAGTAGCGGATTTACCTCCGGAATCAGAGGAAGAGAGCATGAGTTTCCCCCCCGCTGAACCAAGAGAAGAAAGTAGTCTAGCTATTGTACCTTCTCCTGATTTTCGAGTAGAGCAAAAAAGTTGCGAAGTTCTTAATCCTGTAGCGGATCAAGCCCAGAAGGGTGCAGAATTGAAAGTTTTGACAGGAAAAGTAGTGCGGGTGATAGATTTAAAGTGGGGAGAGAACAAATTTCGGTTTCGCGGTTCTCAAAAGAACCAGGAGAAAATTAAAGAGCTATGTCACGAAGACATTGCAGGTCTTTTGGGATTTACTAAAACTAAGGATAGGTTGCGTCAAATTTTCGAGCCACGATGTTATCCGGAAATTAAATTATATTCAAGGTCTTGTTTAGAATATCAGAAGTTCGATAAAAATAACGAACGGGAAAGAATCCCAATGAAATTAATTCCTAGTATTTCAGAGATTTTCTCTAAAACTGACATTGATACGGTGGGTCCCTTACCGATGGGCACAAAACATAACAAATATATCCTAAGCTATATTTGTCTTACCAGTAACCCTGAAGCTACGGCTATTCAGGAAATTACATCAGTGAATGTTGGGAATGAGTTAAATACCGTGTTCTTACGGAGGGGCTTTCCTAAAGAAGTCCAAAGGGACTTGGGGAAGTCTGTTGCTAGTATTTTGAATTCAGAATTTCCTAACAGGTTCAGTATGCGCATCATCCACAGTTCGTTGTGCCCCCCACTGAGTGATTCAGTTGAGAAAGTTCATTCTGTTGTTCAGATAATTTCGGAATTTATAGGTTTAGAGACAGTGGAGGACGGGGAGCATCATTTGCCTCTGGCTTTGTTTTCACTTCCAACAGTGGCGCGTGAAGGTAGAGGGTTTAGTCCGGCAGATGTGGTCCAAGGAAGGGACTTGCGCACCCCGCAGACTCCGGTAGTTGAAAATTGTCTCGATTTAGTTGTATCAGTTACAAACGCTGTAGAGTATATTTTGAGCCTGACAAATAGGTTTAAAAAATGGCAGGCGTTGGCAGCAGAGGAAATGTCCGAAAAGCAAGGGAAAAGAAAATTGGAGTATGATACGAATGCTGTGAAAAAGGTGTTTAAGGTGGGCCTAGAGGCCGAGATTCCATACCCTTTACCTAACCCCATTCAATTTGATCTCCGGGAGATATTTAAAGAAGGCGCGCTTGAGAAGCAGTTGACTGCGGAGCAAATAGGGATTTTTGGGCGTACGTTGCAGGGTCATAGCGAAGTGTTCTCAGATCCGGGAATCACGCCACTGATCGAGAGGGATATAGAGGTAACGCATTCCGAGCCGATGAGAGCGAAACCTTATCGCATATCACCGAGGCAAATCGAAATATCGAGGGAGATATTTAAAAGAATTTTGGGCTTTGTGGTGAGTGAAGTTAGACAGACCGATTACGGATCGCCCCTAAAGAAAAGCGCCAAGCGGTACGCTGCTGTCTCAACCCCTTTTGGAAATTTTATCCGTAAGAGAATTAATTTTGAATTATTGTTATATAATTATTTCGGATCCAGAAAAAAGGAAAAACATGTGATTATTAGAACTTCCATTGAAAGACTTCAAGTGTTAGTTCATGAAAATGCAGAGTTTTAAGTATTTCACAAATCAAGAAATCTAGGAGATGTCCCACCAGGGAAAAACTCTGTTTGCAAAGTTTTCACCTTTCAAGTTTAGTTTAGAGAATAGTTTGTGTGTATTTTTTTTTTTACTAGGAGAATTGTAAATATTAGATCATAGTATTTGGGAAGGCACCCTGGATTTTAACACTGAGTGCTGTTTCAGGTTTAAAACCTAAAAGAAAGTTTTTTTGTGTGTGTATATAGTGAATTAAGATGTAAGCTTTGTCCGCCTTGCTAAAAGGCGTTTTCTTTTTTATTCGTACGTGCCTCTCGGGGAATTGTCTCAAGAGGGACTTACGGATTTGGTTTTGTTTTGCCAAAAGGTTTCCGCTTCATCGCCGAAACTTTTGTCTTCATGGGGGAGGGAGTTGTGACAAGTTACTACTCCCCCCAGAAATGTACCAAGGACTCGATGTGTTTCCCACGATGCGGAAAGCACACTTGACCAGTGCACATTCCAAGAGCAAAGGGGGTCCTTTGATTTTGCCGACCGACCCCACACGACGAGTGCGAACGCACAGGGGGCTTGGAGGAAGATCGGAGGCGAGGCCTTTTGATTTTTGCCGACCGACCCCACACGAATGTGGAAACCCTAGGCTGGGCGCTGACAGAGAGCTCAGAGTCGTTTTGGAGACTGTTCGAGGAGGTCGAACAGAGATCGGCTCTCAGAGGGACGAGAGTTCCCGAATTCCAGAGCGGAAGTTGATGCTTGTATTTAAGTCTGCAGAATGCAGTCAATGTTTGTAAATGTGTATTTTAATAATCAACGTTAAACAAAAACCTCAACTCCTGTCTCGAGTCTCTTCAATTTTGTTTGTGTTTCCTGTTTAGCACTTGTGGCGTGTCCAAAACGCCACAATATGTTGCATCATTTCGATTTTCACCTGAATTATTTTGAGTTTGAGTCAGCTCAATACTGACACATCACAATGCCAGATTAACAGGTCTGAGCATGACCAAACATGAATGAACATGCACAGTCTTGTTTTACGGTGCTTCAGTATGATAATACAAATAATTTCCTTAAATATAGCTTGGGTAAAATCGCTACATATGACGTGTCGGTTCCTATGACAGGTCAAGGAAACCGCTAAAATCAGATTTTGAAAAGTAGCTTTCACAAAAAAACTATGCTTGATGGGAAAATTCTGACTACATATCTGAATTCAGGATGAAAAAATGCACTAGATTAACTATTCAGATTTCTTGTGAAAAAAAACCTTGTCGACCAGTGTAATCAAGGTTTAGGTGGAAAACTTCATTTGGATTTCCTTGCATTTAATTCATATATGGATATCAGGTATTTGCGCATTGCAAACACCCGCTCTTATTAGAAAAAAGAAACAAATTCCATGAAACTTAAATAGTTTTATTGTAATATAAAAATACTTAAAAAAATCATTAAACAGTAGATATGCTACATCGACGAACAACGGGTATGAACTCTTTGATGGTCACATATAAAAATGCTTCATCTCAGGCGTGGCCTTTAATATAAGTTCAGGTTCTGGGATACAGTAAATACCCGAGTTTGGTACGTAGTGCATCATATTTTCATAGCTGAACTCTTTCCAGTATTCATTAACTCTCATTTCTAATGTATTCATCATACGGCTTGAAAGAACAATTCCACAAATCTGAAATAATTAGATAAATAAATAAAAATAAAAAAATAAGAAAAATTTACTACTCATCCTGAAAAAAAAAATTCTTCTACTTCAGAGGATTTAAATTCAATTAGATTACAGGAAGAAAGAAATTTTTTCCATATGGAGTCGCATCTGCTTCCCAAAGAATTACCACTAAGTTTTTTTCATACATGTGGCGGACTACTTGGTCCATCTTGTCAACAACGAGTAGTTTGGTAGTGATTCTCAAGCGGGCTCTGATTTTCCATTTGGATCGGACTTGGGGCCTCCCAAAATAAAATACCAATTCAATTTTTCTTAATTTTATCTTTTTTAATAGCAGATTTTTATGTTTCCTTTCAAAATTTTTCAAACAATATTTTAAACAAGTTACCATTCTACTGGATGACTGGATGGCATTTATAAGCAGGGGTTGAAAAAAGTTGCAAATTGTTACGTATTTCATGTACAGGTTGAATTTGTTTGTTAAATTCATTTTGAAATATCATAGATGACTGCCATCTTGAAAAAAAAACGTGCACACTTTTGACAGCAGGGCACAACCAGACAGTAATTTACCTCTGGAAATTTCACGCTGCCTACATCAGTGTTAGAGGGGCCCCATCCCGAGTTGTGCCTATTGTCAAGAATTTTCTAAATTGGACCCTGTTCTCAAGAGAAGCAGATTACTCAGTACAACTTAAAGAAAAATAATCGTTTTTAAATATGCAGAACCTGGCGTAAGCAAGAGTAGACAGAATCTGTCCCGGACCCTCAATATAAAGTGAGGGCTTCCAAATCAAGAAGTGATGTTCTTCTTTACTGTAAAAAATGCGTAAATTGCTTGTGAGTAGCCCACATGTATACAGATAGGATCGATATACGCACAAAAAATAATATGTTTTATATAAGTTTGAATACATTCAATTATATGTGTATGAAAGCCCCCCCCCCTTTCCCAATGAAAAATCTGCCTAAGCCTCATGCTGGCTTAGTCGGGCCCTGCTAAGGTATATGTTTCGTTTCCAACAATGAATGTTGTTCAAGATGAATCCTGTACTTTATATTATTCTATTGCTATTCATTATTAATAAAACAGCTACAGACATATGTTTAAACTTTCACTGTATTATTTCAGATCCTCGCGTTTAATATCTTTACATAGCCTTTCATTATTTAACATCTTTCTTCCTTTCTTTCTAATATTTTATTTGATTGTTTATTGAACACTTACCAGAGCTGTTGCAATTCCAAAAGCAGAAAAACCGAGAAGAGTAGCTGCATTTAGAACAATTTCTTCCGCTTTTAAAACACAGCCTTGTGTATTGATAACTGATGATACTTCAGACTACAAAATAATGAAAATTATTTTTTTAAAGCTTAAATCCTAAAAGAAAGCATATACGGTCTCATTGAAACAGTAAAAATATGATAAATATATTATTTTTAAAGGAAGTAATTAAATTCCGATTTTTTTGAACTGATGTTAAGACTCGTTAAACCGAGGTAGACTGAAATAGACACGTAAGTTCATGCGACAAGACATAGCGATTGGAGGCTGAATGAGACAAGTGAGTTTTTGCATTAAATAATACAGTAATGTGTTCAGAATTTCAACAATACATGACAGCATCAGACTTGGACCAGAACATGCATTGAACCACTTTTCTTTTTTCATTGGCAGTTTGTTAGAACAAGGAGCAAAAGCTTTCTAAGCATCAAGGAGAGTGATTTTTTTTCATATCAAATTTAAAATAAAAATATTTTTGATCCCCTAATAACTCTTTCAAATAATAATTTCTGTTATTATGAAGCTTCAAACAAAGGTTTTTCATTTTAACCCATTATTTTGTATTGGTGGTCAATAATTAATTAGCAGTAAGTCTAAAAGCAATGATATGTGGCATGGAGTCTACTGGAACATTTTATAAGGTGTTTAATGAGATGTCATTATGTATAAAAACTGGAACATTATTGCATATAATATTTATTTTAAATGAAATATTTTGTCTACAAGTAATTTGATGTGAATCATTTCTCTATTTCTATCATTTTTAATTTTATACCATTTTCAAAGCATAAAATAATTATCATCTAAAAATTAAAGTGTTTAAATATTTTTGGAAAGATAAAGCAATAATACTTTTTAAAAATTGCTTATTAATTTATAACATTGCTGATATAACATCAGGCGAAAAACGGTGAAAATGAAAGAACTTTTAAAAGCACATAGAAAAAATTTCTAACTCAGAAAATATATAGGAGACAATCGAGAAAAGACAGCGACACAAATAGTGGCATCATGCATCTACATGACTCATCAGCAGAAAAGAAATTCTGTTTTAACTTTAAGCCAAATGATTTGGTATTAATATGATTTGCTAGGAAACAAACTCCTAATTTTTTTTGTTTCCATTTTGCTAGACAAAGAAATTCATGTTAATTTTCTGGAAAAGAAAAATGACGAAGTAATTGTACTCAAAAAAAGCAGGTGGGTCTTGGGTTGACTTGGATGATGTTGAAGCTATTTTAACCTTTTAATACCTGATAACAAAAATTCTCTTTGAATTAAATAATTTTTTATAAAGTTAGTAATTAAAAATAAATAATCATGATTACTAAATGTTCGAGGAAAATTGAATTTTTTTCTATGTTCACTAATTAGGACATCCCTCAGCATCCTGTACATTAGTATAGGTAATTTTTGCGTTTTCAATTGTAGACGCAGAGTCAGAAAGGATTAACACCATTAGAAAATGACTGTTTCACTCAGCGAGGTGTATCTTGCTTTATTTCTCCAATAATATTGCACCGTACAATACATAATAGTGTCTTTTATTGTAATATATTGAAGTTAAGAAATAAATATAAAGATGGCGACATATAGAATTGTTTAATTAATATGCAGGTCTAATGGAACAAAATTTCACTTCACAAACTAAGATTATTTCTTGTTTAATAATTAAACAATGACTAAAATTTTTTTAAATCCTATAACAGTGAACTATTTGAGTTAACTGTCTGAAAGAAAAGAACTTTTGCGATTTGCATTTTTTACAGCAGCAGGTGTAAAATGAATTCCATTAGCCCTCAGTCTCCCCTAATTACTATTATTATTATTATTATTATTATTATTATTATTATTAAAAGCTTGGATACATATGATAGTCCAAATCAAATTCAGCGAAAGATATGTAGATCTTCTGCTAATACCAAGGAGAGGTTTCATTTAGTAGAATGAAATAATTAGAAAACACACAAATTTAAAAACAGTATTGCAAAGTAATAAAATTAGACCTATTTTTAGAGATTCTTTTACGCTTGTATAACTACACTGACCTATAAGAAAACTCAAATAATGCGTATAGTAGTCATGCTGGAAATGGAACATACGTTTGATGTGCACTTCCAAGATATAATTTTACCTGCGATTTGAAGTTATGCGTTGCTCCATAGCCACAAGTTGAATCAATTCTTTCCATCTGAAACATAATTTTAAAAATTGGCATCGTAAATAAAATATATACATAATTAGAAATGCTTCCAAGAACTCAATAATCAACCAGCACACGTTATGTATTTTAAAGGAAAATTGTTCAGGGGTAGGACAAATAAATGAGTGATATCGACTTTGGGCAATGTTAATCGTACTAGATAGACAGTACTTATTTTTACGAAATGCCTCTAAAACGAAACGACTGGGGCCGAACGTGAAGCGCGCGCATGTGTGTGTGTATATATATATATATATATATACACACACACACACGCGCGCATATACACACACGCGATATATATATATATATATATATATACAGTAGACTCGATTAACCGGTATGGTCGGGAAATGCCTCGTCCCGGATAAGCGAATATCCGGAATAACTCAATTTATTCAAATTTTGTGGGGACATTTTTTTTTTAAACTGTAGGAAATGTTACATTTTTATACAATAGGACATTAATAATTTGATTAATACAAAAGGAAGAAAATGCATATAAATTCTAATGTTGTTTAGATTTACAATTAGTACATTACCAAAAAAAAGTATTTTCCCTCACTGTTTCGTGAAGAATGAAATGATAGAAATGTGTTTTCTTTTTCATTTGCTCTTCGGCGAATTTTAGTATGCAAAATTCTCACCACCATTTTTTATAGCAGGTTTTCATCTTCTTGTTCAAAGTAATTAAGTAACGCGTTATGTACTGATGCGCCACCATGATTCAAGTGCTCAATGTGTCAACATGATTTACTTCATCACTTAACCCTTCAGTAGCCGAGAGCATATGACACTAAACATGGCAGTGCTCAGTGTTTCTCTATGATTTTACACATGATTGCCTTTGTCACTTCACCCTAATACAGCCGAGTGGCTAAGACACTGAATACAATAGGTGGCCGAAATATGAAGGTCCTGGGTTGCGGCCTACCTCATGGCAGTCGATCTAATGGTCTGGTGTTTTTGTCGGTTTTCTCCAGATGCAATGCGAATACGCTTTAGAATCCCCTGAAAAGTCCTCCGGCCAAACACAATGCACAGTTTTTCTTCACTTTAAGGGCATTCTGCAAAATTCCTAGTTTCTTCTGAACCACAAGTTTCGCAGCATTTCAATTTCGAATATTCGTTAATCCATTGTTGCATTTCAGTTTTCAAAACAGTCTCAATTTCTCAAATCTGCTAAGATTTTCCTTTGCAGTTCAGAATTTCATTTTCTAGATTTGATAAAATCGACCTGCACGATTTTTTTAACCGTGGTGCTTTATCCTAATTTCATGTGTCAATTGGGACCGTCCCGGGTAAGCCGCAACCCAGGTAATCCGATTCCGGTTAATCGTGCGTCTACTGTATATATATATATATATATATATATATATATATATATATATATATATATATATATATATACACACACACACACACACAGGGTGATTAAAAAAAAGTTTACAAAATGACATGGCAAATCCGCCATAGAACGAGAAACAAAAATCATCCAGAAACACAGGGTCGCAAACACCACTAGAGGATGTTGCTATACAAACACAAGGTGAGTGAACGGTGATAGTCTTGAAGCTGCGCATACGTTTGAAAAAAGATGGCTAGTAACACGCACCTCGAAACGGCCGACCTGCATTAGATTTACAAAGCTGCTGACATGCATTTGATTATTGCCAACTGCACTGGACGAGAAGCCGTGCGATTATAACTAGAGAAATAAAATATCCCGATAAAACTGTGCCTTGCCCAGTGGCGTACCCAGGAATTGATTTTGGGGGGTGCATATCGTCATTATCATGAAAGAAGTAATGTATCACTTGGTGAATTTTAAAGAATATGCTATTATGGGAGCCCCATATAGGGGTTCGTATAGGGGTTTGACTCCCCCCCCCCCCATCGCATCCACCGGTATAATAAACAATTTTATAGCATACTGAAATCTTTCAAATTAATCAAGTTTTCAAGTGTTAGAAAACTTAAGATGAGCTCCTCAAAATACATGGGCGACCCAAATTACCACACATGTACACGTTTTTTGTTTCTCCCTTTCAAACCTGTTCACGAATTAATACAATTTTTATCAAGTTATTAAAAGTTACAAAATTGGAGATCATGGGGAAAAGTAGTAAAGATACCATAAGAACGAAAATTCGTATTTACCAGAACCGACGGACTCCAACATCGGTGAAAATTCGATAAAAGTCATTTAATGATTGAAAAAACAGCCATAATTTAAAGAACAGTAAAAAAAAAAAGTGGTTATAATGAAATGAAAAATTTCATACTTACTATTTTCTACAAGGTTATATTTATTCTCCCTGTTTTTGCAAAATATTAGGTTGTAACGAAAGTTTCCCGCCACTGCAAATATGGTCTGAGCAAACTGTTCGCGTTGGCCTATTTGCACATATTCTGTCAAACGATTTTTGGTATTTGAAAAAAAAAAGTCTTTCTTTAGAACACTGTGTTGTGGAATCTGTTAAAAACATCGTTATCATTAAGTACAAGGTGTTTGAAAGGAAACTATCACGCTACCAGATTAAAACCATCTTTTACTCCCAGTTCTGTAGCAAAAAGCCAGCTATATTATGTCAAAGAAACATGTGTACAGCTTTAGGCACTACTATTGTATCATATGACACAGTGAAGGTTTGGTACCGAAAGTTGAAAAACAAGAACTATGACATTCAAGAAGCAGAGCTCTCTGGCCGGCTAACTGATGTTGATGAGTCCCTCCTGCGAAAACTTGGGGGAAAAAATCGGTATTCAACAACTCGAGAGCTAGCTAAGGAGTTAGTACATTAGTTGCCCTTTGTCCATTAGTAGTACCATGCGTAGCATAAACTTGAAGTAAAATTTCAAGCTTTGGGTGTCGCATAAGTTGACTCAAGCAGGTTTGGCGGAAAACTTTCGTTACAACTTGATATTTAAGGCTGCATCACTTACAAATATATTTTTTATACATGCATAACAGAGACCATTTAAACGCATTTCAAATGTATTGTTTCTAAAGTAGTTTTTTAAATATTTCATAGTTGAAAACGATCCTTCAGTGATACATGTTGCCACAGGCAAACTGACTAACCTTTTTTAAAGTTTATGGATATTCGGGAAAATATCAACGTTGCATACTTGTAAAGTTTCTACAGCAGTTTATCTAACCTGTTGTACCAGTCATTTCTTTTTCCATTGCTGATATTCTATAATCATTAACTTTTAGCATTTCTAGTTTGTTTTCATCTGTAGGTATGAGGTTATTTCCAGTGAAACTAAAATATTTATTTATCTCAAAATTTCTTTGTGTTTTCTGAATTTTTCTTTAAGATGTAAAAGTACAGCATTCGAAAATTTATTACTGTTACTTGAAATTGCTATTTAATGTACTCTTTTTTGCTTCAAATTGATGTTTGGAATTTTTCTTTCACCAGATTTAAGAAAACTTAAAAGCGACTACTGATTCCTTTAACTCATTCTCGGATTAAAAAAAAAATCAAGAAAAAGATTGAAACGAATTTAAAGTTATGAAATTATGAACTTAGCAATTCGAGCAAAAGAAAATGGATTGAATGAGATTTCCTGACTTCTGTCCGTTTATGAATTAGAAATCAGAGATTATCACTAACTGCTCGGAGAGGAGGGGGGGAGGCGAATCTTCCATCAAAATAATATAATATTCCATAGATAGTCTATAAGGATGCACCCTCCCCTTCTCTCCCTCCTGCAAATTCTGACCATTGGCCTCGGCCTCATGAACACAAAGGCACATTTTTAGAATCATCAAAGACTTTCTATTAATTTTTCAAGAATTCACTTAGTTGGAATCATGTTTCCCTTTCATGATGAAAAAAAATTTTTTTGGAAAAAATCGGGGTTCCCCACCCCCCACCTGAAATATTTCAATTTTCAGAAATTTTGGGGGGTGCATATGTCTCTTTGCGCCCCCCCCCCCCTGGGTACGCCACTGGCCTTGCCACTCTGCATTGGTGATAATGCGAAACCGCCTCGTGCGCCGTATGGCCACCGCGATCCCCAGATCTCTCCCTTATTGATTTTTCCTTCTGGGTTTTTTTAAAAGGACTTGTTTATGAAGCATCTGTGGCATCACAGGACGATTTGTAGGAAGAATTGTTTCTGCAGCAAGATGTGTTCAAGATGAAAATCCGCAGTTCAATGCAGCGTCAATATAAGGTGTGTCCCGATGCTTCTGGAAAGAACTTTGAGAATCTCCTTTAATGGTCGTACACTTGTAGCATCTGACTAATATAAATACGATGGGGAATGGTTTTATTTCTTGTCTTTCTATTACGAATTATTTTAAACGCCCTCTAGTGGCTCCGGATAGCATTTGCGATCCTATGTTCCAGCGTCATTTTTGATCCTTGTTGTATGCCTGATTTGCCATGTCTTTTTCAAAACGTTCAAACGTTTCTTAAAATCACTCTGTATATAGATATATACATATACAGGTAGTCCCAGAAAGGTAGCCACGGGCTTTAATTCTTTATCTAATAGAGATAAGTGGGCTGCGTAAATTGAAAAAATGTTCAAAATAAGACTCGGTTAAGAAAAAAATCCTCTCGTTAATTTTCAAAAAGTTACACTTTTTTCATTTGTATACGACCCTCGCACAAAAACATTCCCAGTTAGTAAAATGTGCCCCGTACACTCATTGAGGTGACGTACTAAATTTGAGTCTTTCATCATATAACGCCGCAGAGATATCTTTAAAGAAGGGTGATCGGGGACTATACATGATTTAAAATATAAACTTTATTGCTAAAGCGGGAAAAAATATTTTCTTTTGTAATTTTTGTACGACTCCTGAAATGCGATCATTCGACGTGATTTTTTCCCACGGAGAGCCATTGAAAAGTGGTTTAAGTCAGCATTATATTTATCTTCATATCTCTGACACTTTTTAAGGTATAATTCTCAAATTTTGTATGTCACCTCATTAGTGCATGGGGCACATTTTACTATCTGGGAATTGTCTTGTACGGGGTCGTATACAAATTTAAAAATTGTAACTTTTTGACAGTCAACGAGGCATTTTTTTTTCTTAACGGAGTCTTTTATTTCCGACCATTTTTTGAATATTTTTTTAACTTACACTGCCGACTTATCTCTAATAGATTAAGATTTAAAGCCCATTACCACGTTTTTTGGACACCCTGTATAATCAAACCTGTAACGCCCAAGATTGGAGAAAATATTCAAACATGGGATAAATAATTTTCTGTTTTTTCCATTAAAAAAAAAAAAAAAAAAACCTTAGATGTGACTTTTGTGTAAAATTGGAGCATGACAATTCAGGCTGTGTTTCCCCCACCAAATCAAAAAGTAGTTGTGTGTAAGTAAAAAAATTCCTAGTCAGATTTTACCAATAATATGAGGTCCCGTAAAAAATATCTTAAAATAAAATAAGGATAATAAGTTTCTTTTGAGTTGTACGTTTTTCGAAAGATTAATAATTTATAAGCGAAATCACACATATACAAGAGAAGAATACACATATACATATACTTGTTTGATATTCAATTTTGAATGTTTGTAATTTGCATGGCTAGGGTTTTAGTTGGGGCATAAAATATATTTTGAAGACACAGCTGTCTTAGTCTGAATTGTGAAATAACCGTTCTTCGTGCCAAATCCTTAGAAATGCTAAGAATGCTTAGTTAACGGGATTAACTTAAAAGAACCCTTATAAAATTCTCGACTGAGTACAATTTTAGAAACCTCTATCATAATCTTTAAGTATTTAAGAAAGGTAATATTAAGACTAATAAATAATAAGAAAAATAAATAAATAAATGTGTAGTGTAGTGGGTAATTGAAATGATTTTGAAAGGTTTTGTTAAAAGGTTTAAGCAGATTTTTTTTAGCAGTTTCAATAAAATAATAAGGCTTATATCAATATATTATTAACACACATTTATATTTTAAATATTTTACGAAAATCTATATGAAAAATATCTAGACACATGTAATTTGGTCATCAGTGTGAGCTTGTATGAGGAAATCTATGATGGTTATTACGATGTACACATACCTGAAATTAAGGAACTAAATTTTCTCATCATCCGGAAAACCGTTACAAGTTTTTCAAAATTTGTAGGTATATAACCATCCAGCAAAACTCCTGATTTTGACGATGTAGTTACCTATCTTTTTGGTTGTAAAAACTGAGTGCACGAAATGGGAAACTACAGAGCTGTAAAACTTAAAAAATTCGGATATATGAGAACTTCCACAGATATTGGATCAGCCGCAAGGCCACACACAGCTCTATTTCACGGATTTTTTTGTTTGTTTTATTATAAATGAGTATTTCTGTGTTGTGCGGCCAGCAAAATTGCCGGTTGTAAATAATATAGATGACAATATTTCAGTGCACTCTGAATGTTTAACGACAAGGATTTTGTTAGTCGAACTCAAACCGCAATGTTATTTCTTAAATAGGGTACTACCCTCCGAAAAAAGCTTTAACAATGCAAGAGATTCATCTTTTAAACCCATCACGACAAAAGCAGAGTGATAATATACTGGGAAATATAATAAAGCATCGGTTAGTAAATTACAATAAATAATTTTTTAAAAAGAATAAATTTTATACAGATATTACTTTAAAATCTTATTGGATTATTAGAGATTAAACACGTGACGGAAATTAAACACGTGAAAAAGAAAAAGTTTTGAGATTTACAATTTACTTCGATGCACTGCAAAAAAATTCAATTACTAGTTTTAATTTTATTAAAATAACTAGAAGTAGCAGTAAAAAGCAATCCGTTAAAGATTTTAGACAATAGTAAATCCATGTTAAAGTGAATTTCTATTTAGTTAGTTGCTTGTCTATGCTTGCAGAATTAACTATGTTAATTAAGCATTTAATAAAGTTCTACTCTTTATTAAATGTTCTGTCAAAACTGAAAAAATAAATGTTCTAAAATTAAGAAAATGTTGACTCACATTTTACAAGCGAGTTGATGATTTAAAATAATAATAACAACCATTCTATAAAATTAGATCGCAAAATTTTACTCATAAACTTTGAGCACTATTATCAATTTCGTTATACTTGAAGTGGTAAGATTTCCCACAGTTCTTATAATCTGCTTTATACAATCATGCTCAATTATTTTCTTTTCTCTGTGCTTTTATGCTAACATGTATCTTCTAAACCAGTGGTTCCCAAATTTTTCTTCTTGCGAACCCCTTCTAAAATTCGAAAGAAATTAGCGAATCCCTTATGCAGTCGTTAGTAACAGACAAGAAAACGATGAAATTTGGTAGAACACCGATTTTTCATGTCACATGAAAGTTCGTAACAAGACATAATCGTATAGCGTCTAAGTACAAACATTGATAAAAACTAAAATGATAGCTACAAGAACACGAACGAGATTTTTCAGTATTTTCAAAAAAAAAAAAATCACTTTTCATAAAAATTTTCGTAAAATTATTTTAAAACTGTTGTATCGGCAATTCTATCCGTCATAACTTTCTGTTCTTTTGTCGAATGGTGAAAATTCATTTCGCGATTTTGCACTCCTTTAAAGGTAAAACAAAAAAGAAATATAAAAAATAGGTGATTTTATACAAAAAAAAAAATAAATAAATAAATAAAAATCTACCAGTAGCGATACGAGCTGGTGAACTTTCTGTCATTCCTTATACAAAGAGAGAAAACATTTTTATCCCTAATTTTGCTTTAAAAAGGGGGGGGGGGAGCTTTATATTTTCTGAAATGATTAAAGATGATCGTTTAAGAAATTATGCAACTTTCGAGCAGCTTTTTAAAGAATTCAATTGCGCTAGGGACTCGAAAAAGTTTAGAATGCCTCTTCACAACTACTGCAAATGAGTTATACTTAGGAAAAAATACTAAACATGCGTAATTTCACAACATTTCCCTAAATAGGTAACACTTCGGCCCATTTCTGAAGCCATTTTTTGTGCTTAGGAATATTTTCTGAAAGTTTATTAAGGCATACAAGTTGTCTATTAATGTTAGTCTGTAATGCATCTGGTGAAGAAGAATTATTAATTTTTCGAATGGTTTAACATTGTTAGTTTGCTTTTAAAGCTGTTCAAAAGTTCTGTGACACACATGACTTTCCAAAATGAAATCCTTAATCGTTTGTTCTACGAAATGTGTTTTGTTCGGAAATTACATCATTTTATTGGAATTAAAATTATAAAAATATAATTTATCTACTAGGATACAAAGAGAGAAAACTTTTTTATCCCTAATTTTGCTCTATAAAGGGGGGGGGGGTTATATTTTCTGAAATGATTGATGATCGTTTGATTGATGATCGATTGATGATCGATTTTCTAAGATGATCGTTTATTTTTTGTTATCTTCGAATTAGTAACGGTCCAGTTGATATATGCGTAAATTTATTAATTCTTATAATTTATGATATTTGAAATTCCGCTATCACAATAGTATTTCATATAGTTCCATCATAGTTCATAATAGTTCCATCACAATAGTATTTCTCGATATATATATATATATATCGCTCGATATATATCTATTTATCGCGAACCCCCAGGGGTTCGCAAACTACCGGTTAAGAGCCGACATTCTAAACTATTGATGAAAAGTCAAAGTTTCAATTTTCCCTATGATCATTTATAAGTTGAATAACAATTTAAAAATTATTTTTCTGAAAATATGAATACGCTAGATAGCTGAGTTACATGCGCTACCTTTCAGTACTAATAAGTTATCTTTAAAGGTAGTAAGTGAGGTTGATTGGTTTTCAAAACTTAATCAAGTTTTGGAAAATCAAAAAAGTTGAGAAAATCATCAAACTCTAAACATAACATGGAAATGCATTTTTTTAAAATTACAACAAAAGAAAAGTGTTAATAAAAATTACCGAATCGAAGCGACAGCATGATGCTGGAACACTACACCTTTCAGCACTAATATTATCCTCAGAACATGAAAAATATGGATTTAATTTCCAGTCTTTGTAACCATGCACACCAATGCCACAGCATTGAACCTTGTTTAAACATAAACAAACAAAAAAATGCATTAACTATTGGAATGATGCATACACATATTTTATTTCTTTATACAAAATAAAGAAAATACTGTAATCTCGAAGAATTTCATTAGATTTTTATTTATTTATTTATTTATTAAAAGAAATGCACACTACAGACAAAAATCCATTTACAGTGTTGCATAAGAAAAAGAACAATTTTGGGGGAAATTTTCATTTTGATCATCCCTGAATCCATTTTGACTTGCTTAGCCTGATGTCTGTACGCAGTAGCGGATCCAGAAATTTTGTTTTGGGAGAGACTAAATTTTGAAAAAAAGCTTATTTCATTCAAACAAAATGTACAATAAATCAAAATTGTAGTCTAAACCAATGTAAGTGTTTTGTGGAGGCTAAGGTTTAAAATGATGATAATTTTACCAATTTAATGTGCATAATAAAGCCTAATGTTACCGTTCAGCAATATCTCTTTTTTCGGGGGGGGGGAGGAGGATGGTGAAGCCCCCTAGCTCCTCCCCCGGGTCCCTTACTGTCTGTACGTAAGTATGTACCTTGCTTAATTAAAAACTGATTAGTTGTAGAATGGTGACATTTTGTGTTTAAATTGTTGTAAGCAGGGGTCGCGCTGTCGATCGCCAACGTCGCAAATTGCGATAGTAAAATTAGTTTGGCGAAAGAAAATACGATTTAGCGAAAATATTGGCAATTGCATTTGTTAATGATGTCCGGCAAAATCTAATTTGGCGAATGGATTGGCGAAACTTTAAAAAGAGCCAGCGGGACCCCTGGTTGTAAGGTCTACGAGGGTTGTACAGAAAGTAAAGCAACAAGCTCTTTAACTAAAATGTTTAATAAAGAAGTCCAAGAAATACACAAACATAGTAAGGCATTTGGTACAGATTATTCTTCAACATAAACTCTCCATGGGCGACAAAGAATTTGTTCCATCTTTATACCACTGAGCTCTATACTGAACTGGAGAACGGAATTTCATAGTCTTAATATTGAGACCACCCGTGCGGGTTTTCTAGAGCGCCGTCTGCTACTATTTGACAGTAACTCAAATTTGTACGTATTAGTCACTGAGTTCCCGTATGGAAAAAAGCGTTTGCTTTTTCAATCATATTTAATCACTAGAAGGCAAAGCACGTTGTGGAGGGAATTACAACGGGCATTAGAACAACATTCGACAAAAAATATGTCTGCACTCAATGTATTTCATCTTCGTTCACCTAAAATAAATAACTTCGTATTCAATTTTTATTATATACCCAAATCGAATTTCATGCTCTTCTGGAAACGCACGGAAACTTTTCGCATTCGAACGATTTCGTCTTGTGTAAACAGACCCTCTTATATCAAAGCTTCATGGCAGTCGAAATTCATTTTATTTGAGAAAAAAGAACTGCGTAATCTAGAAAAACTATTTTAAATGAATGAATCGCAATTTTCCCCCAAAGCCAGACAACATTGATGTCAATAAACGTAATTGTCACTCGATACTCCTAATTTTGTCATGCAAATGATAAACTTTTTTTACTCTCGAAAATAAAATGGAACTGAAAATAGTAAGAAATCGCATAAACGTGAGGTAACGGGTGGATTTTTAGAATTTTAAAGCAACACAGGTTGTTTTCTACGCTGTCTACCAATAAGTATTTGCACGCCTGTGATAGAAAAGAAAAACTAACTTTATTCAAAATCAATAGTTGGTAGAGCCTCCACGAGAGGCAATTACAGCGTGAACCCTCCGGGGCATACTTTCCACAAGTCTTTGTATTACAGCTAGTGGTATTGTCTTCCACTCGGCTTGGAGTAGACATAGAAGTTCCTTCACCGATTTTGGACGGGTAGTGCACCCCTTAATTCGGCGATCCAACTCGTCCCAGAGGTTCTCGATAGGGTTCAAGTCTGGGCTCTGGGCAGACCAGTCCATTCGATGAACTCCATTGGCACCATACCAAGCCTTGGTTAACCTCGAAACATGACAACTGGCATTGTCGTCCTGAAAGTAACAGGGGTCCAACCCGTAAAACTGCCACAACGTAGGAAGCACATTGTCATCCAAAATAGTGCAGTAGGCATCGGCGTTGAGCTTACCATGAATGGGGACCAAGGGTCCCAGTCCATACCAGGAGAAACACCCCCAGACCATAATTCCACCTCCGCCGAACTTAACTGTTGGCACAATGCATTCTCGCAGGAGATGTTCTCCAGGCAGACGCCTGACCCAGACCCTGCCATCCGAACGGTAAAGGGTGAACCTTGATTCGTCACTCCAAAGAACCCGTTTCCACTGATCTAGGGTCCAATTTCGATGTGCTTTGCACCACATTAACCGAGCAGCGCGGTTGGACTTTGTGATCAAAGGCTTATGGGCAGCAGCACGACCATGAAAACCAAGCAGATGTGCTTCCTTACGGATGGTATTCATTGAAACAATACTCCCGGATGCCTGTTGAAACTCCTCGCGGATGAGGGCCATCGGTTGGGTGCGGTTCTCCCGAATTTCTCTGGACAGCACTCGTCGGTCTCTATCTCCCAGTTTCGTTGGTCTGCCGACTCGGGGCACATTCCGACAATCACCGCTCACCTTCCACTTCTTAATCACATAGGCCACTGTCGATTTTGGGTACTTCAGATCGCTAGATATGTCCCTTAAGGATCGGCCACATTTGTGATACCCGATAATTATACCTTTCTTGAAATCAGAGAGCTCCGAACTGTGCGGCATCTTGCATGCGACTAATGCCGATGCTGTTTCCTACACGACATATACCGGCGGAGGCCGTGACGTACCTCAGGACCGCAGATATCGTCATTTGCATAGGTATCCAATACTTATTGGTAGACAGTGTATATTTTTATACATAATTATGGAAATTTTCAAGCGGATCGCACAAACGGAGTAGATGTTATTACGCTTTTTTTTGCTTAACAGTCTTTTTGCAGTAATGGCGGTAAAAGTTTTATCTCCGAGCAGGTTGCCCGGAACTGTTAGAGTCAGGGATCAGCGTAGCTGTATAATAGGATAAATCTGTCCATATAATGCTCTGTGCAAGGTTGCGTAGAGCAACCAGAGGTGGAAGAGGTAGACAAGCAACAAGAGGTGGAAAAAATATTTTTTTAATATGTGCACTGAATATTTTCAATGGTAGAAACTTTACAATGCGAATACGCGCACGGAGACATACAGGGGAAATTATAGTTTTATTAGATAAGATCAAAGATTTTTATAAAGGTTAACAAGGACCATCAGTGCAACAGATTTTCAGGAGGGCCTCACTGCAGTGGAAGGACTTTCTGATTTTTTTCCCTCGCGTAACGAATTATTGTTCTAGTAGATCATACTGTTGTACAAAATGTTGAGTTATCGTTTTTTAGGTTTTACGTGATACTTAAAATAAAATTTTACGAGATAAAAACACACGCTAAAATGTGTTTTGTTGAATTTTAAGAAATTTGTTTGGTTAAATACTTTTGCTGTTTTGTTTTGTTTATTTGACAAAAGTTTGATTTAACAGAATGCCTTTTTACATTAAAAAAAAAAGCGTTTGACTGATATTAGGACCAATAAAAATCTTTCAACAATCAATTTACGCATTCATCAATGGGCGGAGGCAGACGACGAAGATAAGATTTTTCACAAACAGTAACGCGCATTTTATTAATACGCCGAACAAAGGGTTTTCTTTTCCCGGGGGGTAGTTCTGACCCGGGTTGTATTTTGTACCCTCAATACTCTTTTGATGACGTACAGATTTATCAAGATGGCAATATTTTTTGCAATTCAAGTTGGCTAATTCTACCATACCACGGATATTTAGTACAAAGCCGTTTCACCTAAACGAAGCTAGAAATTCCCGACCACATCCCTAACAACAAATACAAGATATGCTAATCAATTGGGGGTTTATTGAGTTAGTCGAAAGTTTGAAGTAAGTCTAATTATTTAACCTATTCATTAAAATTTACATTTTTGTTTAAATTATTTTATCTGTATCTACATAGCTTGAAACAATTCAATGTCAGATTTGTCAGACAATTTTTAAAGCGTCAGCATCACACACGTCTTTGTGATAAAATAAAATAAATATATATTCAAAATTGATAAATCAGAACTTGTAATACTTATTTGATTTAGCAATAGACGGTTGCAATGTTTGTACTACCATATATTTCATTCGTTTTCCGCTTATCCCGAGTGATTTGTTTTATTTTTTTATTTCGATTTTAGTCAAGGTTGTAGGCATGCTTCTCCCAAACAAATCGCCCCTGCTGTTTAATCAGCGCATGTCTTGTTAAAATAAAAACTTCCGTGTTTTCTCATGGTCTTCAAATATTTTCCTGATTCGTCGATTTTTAGCTGAGATTTAGAATAAATCTTAAATTATACACCGAAAAAAGTAATGATTTATCAAGTATGTCCCCACATGCACTATAACACGAAAACAGCAGTAAAAAATAACATGGAATAAGTTTGCTTGACACAGTTTATATTATTATTAATAACAGAATTAGGAAAGTTGTTGTATTTAAGAAAGGTTACTCGCAACATACTATACATTTTTCATGTTCCTACAAAGTATTTTTACCTTGCTTAATTTGTCTAATTATGCATTCGGTATATATAAATAATGTTTCTCTCATATAAAACAAATACAAATACAAATAACCGCTCATTTCGGCGGTTATTTCGGTCATCTTCGAGCGGTTATTTGTAGGCACACCTACCGATATTTACAGCTAACGGTTATTTTGACTTCTCACAAGAAATGCTTCTTTTTACGATATATATTGGCTGTTTCCATGTGTAAGTGATATATATTAACACAAATTTTGGCATTCAATTATTTTGAATGTGACTACATAATAGAAAAACACACTCATCATGAATTTTGAATAATCTGACTATCTTATTAAGTTTGGTTTATGCGGAGGAAAAAAAAAAACTTTACGTTGAAGTTGATAAAATTAAACTTGCCGTATATCTATCTATATATATAAGAGGAATCTTGTCTACTAATATGTTTGTCCGTTTGTTCGCCATAGGCGTCTAGACCGTTCGTCAGATCTGGACATAATTTTGGCCACTGAGTAAATAGGATAAGAGAAGGCTAATGTCCAAAAAAATAAAGTTAGTCGGATTAATAGTTTTTTGGTTATTTTACGTTTTGTCCAGTTTTCGGCCATTTTTTGCGCATTTTGCGTTATCGCGAGCTAAATTTTCGTCCGAAAACTCTATTTTATATATCATCAGAAACTACAGAATTTTCTTTACCAAATAAAATGTATCACAAAATCGTACTTAAATTTGCAGAATTTTAAGAATTTTTAAATGGAAGATCACTTTTCAGGTAAATTTTCGCACTTCGAAATCGAAACTCTCATCGAAAAATCTAACTGACAAAATTTTCCCATCTTTTTACCGTTAATAAAACATTTATTTCGTCTTATTTTAAATTTTGAACCTTGCAGAAACATTAATATGATTTTATATATGATTTTTTTTTTTTCTGAAAAGATCACATGTTAAAAATCTCTCCGGACACTCTCTCTTCCGGAAAGAAGGTAGCCAGAGGAGTGCAATGCGTTGGCTTCCCTCCATTGGCTGAAATGTTACCAAGACAACTGACGTCAGGCAGGGTGAAATGAATGAGAGAGAGGAGGGCTGAAAGAGAGAGATGCGAAGGCACTGGTTATTATACTGACGACTGGACTCTTATTTGTTTTTGGTAGCTGCGTAGATATTAGTGATAAAGGATTGTTAGAACGCAGACAGGTAGAAAAGAAGAAGCCTAGCCACTCCCAATTCCCGGGAGCTTCTGTACGCCATCAGGTGCTATGTTCATTCTTTTTTCGTTGCCCATGTCCTTTTTTTAATCACTGCAGCGGAGAATTCACATTCCTTCCCATTACAATCTATATTTAAGGTCAATGGGCATTTCTCTTCCGTTGCACGGGCGACACGAGCTATGCGGCTAATACATATATAAAAACACTAAAATAAAAATGTAAATTTTGATGAATCGATAATTAATTAGTTTTGCCTCCAAAACTTTCAACCAACTGTTTGTGGGTTAAAAAACTACATAGTAAAATCAACAAAGTAATTTTGTTAAATGAGACATTGACATACTAGCAGGGGCGTAGCCAAGGGGGGGGGGTTAGGAGAGTCATAACCCCCCCCTCATGAGAATTTTTTTGCCATACAAAATGTATATTCTTCACTACATTATCACACATATGGATACATATACATGAGTTGCAGTAGTCATAACCCCCCCATGAAAAATTTCTGGCTACGCCCCTGCATACTAGTAAACAAAAAAATTTGTTAATTCAAACAAATAATTTGGTTGATTTCACCAAATAAACCATTTACACAAATAGTTTGGTTAAATTAACAAAACATTTGTTTATTTTAAGAAAATTCTTTGATTAAACTGACAAAATGTTTTGTTGAAATAACCAAATAATTTTAACAAAATAATTTTGTTAATTTCACTACCATTTCATTGGCGCTATTTCAACCGGATAATTTTGTTGATTTAACAAAATTTTTTGTTGATTCAACAAACATTTTTTTTTCCAGTGTAACAAACATATCGAAAAAAAAAAAAAAAAAGAACAACCACTGGCTCTTTTTTTCATTTATTTTCAGAGATGCATAAAAATAAAAGTCTGAGTAGATCAATTCATTAATATTCATGGATAAGGGGACTACCCAGCAAACACACTACTGCCCGCAAAATAACGGCAGGGTACCGGTCGTGATGGCAAAGTGCTGTATGTCGGGAGCATAGTACCCTGCCGTCGACAGAAAGTCACTGGAATACCAGTATCTGAAAAAATGCTTATGCGCCAGTACATAACTAGTAATGGCGAAGTGCCCTGTGTCAGTAGCATACACAGAAACGTTAACGGCTTGGTACTGTTTAAAATGTACCGGACCAGCACTATTTGGCGGCAATGGGCCTTATATATTCTGTATTGTTTGCATAAAATTTCATAATTTTAATTAAATAATATTATTTTACATTTATACTGTGTAGAAGTGTTAGGGGGTATAAATTCCGGGCCCCCAAAGGCAGGGTCACTGCTAATTTTTTTTTTTTTTGGGGGGGGGGAGGAGTTCACATAGTGCTTTCGAATATTTTAGTACTAAAAACTAAAATAATGAAAACGAGTTCAGTATGCTATAAAAATATTCACTACACTAACAGTGAAACCCCCACAATGTATAAGAGCGCCTGTCTACAGAATTATGAATTTTATTCTTAAAAATTTCATAATTTATATTAATTTTTTACAATTTTTATAAAATTTTCCTGAAAGCATATGGGAAGATTTTTTTTCTACATTAAGCCCCTTTTAAAATCTACCAAATTGGGGTGCAGAAATATGTTGGAGGGAGTATTACACGAAGGGGGTTAATTTGAATGGGAGCTGAGCTCCTCTACCTCTTTTCTTTCAGAGAATTTTAGATTAAATTAAAAATTTTAACAGCCTTCATAACAGCTTCTATTGATAATAATTTTATTACATTAGATATAACAGCGGTAAAATAAAAGCTCGCTTAATTATATAATATATATTAAATATTAATTAATGTAAATTAAATTAAATATAAATTAAATTTTATGATATAAATTAAAAATTAGGTAATTAATGCTAAAATTTAAAATAAAACAAATTAGGGCCCCTGCACTTAATTTGTTAGAAATAAAGCCATGGGCCAGTATTTTCATGTAACAGTCAAAAATAGAAAGTAAGTAAATGGGTTTCGTAGGGTTTTTTCTTTACATTATTTCGATTGCTCTTCAATTGTCGCTTGACGCACGTAGAAACGCAGACACATATACCCCAGATGTCTTTAAAATTCCCAGCCGCGTCAGCATCGCGGACGGAGAAAGAGTTGCAATATTCGAACTGTTCTCGCGGATTTGGCTATATTAATTGAGATTATTTATGGAAAGTACAGAAATTTTTTACGCGTTTGAAGAAGGAAATAAAAACTTTCTTGTCTGTTTTAATCTGAGGTGTGCAAGACAACCTTTTGCCTATATAAATTGAGATTGTTTATCTTTACGAAGTACAGATAAATTTTTTATGGCTTGTAGAACAAACTCGCCCCACATATTTTACTTTGCCACGCATTTCCCCCTCTACGCTAAAGTTTCAATTTAATTTAATCCGTTTCCATAAAGTGTTCGCGGCTAGAAAAGAACCCGGGACCTTTGGGTTTGGATGCGAGAGCGCTATCCGTTCAGCCACTAAGCCTCGCGGAGGTATGACTAAAGTTTGAAGTGACTTATCACGCCGTTTTTTGCCGAGATTGATAAGTGGGCGATGTGTTATTTGTTTCTTTTATTTTTCTATGTTGTCTTCTCTTGTCTATTTTAATCTGAAGTGTCCAAGATAACCTGTTACCTGTATTCATGGAAACTGGAGTGAACGATATAGGTATCTCCGTAATAGCCAGAAAAAAAATTATACGTGTTATTATGCGTCTATTGTGAAGTAATTACCAACACAGCAAACAAATAAAGCAAATAAAAAAGTTATTAAATCATTCCATTTAATTATCGCCTATCCAACGTCATTTGTGGTTCTTTGACGAAAAACTGTATACGATGAGTTCTACAACAACCCAGACTATTATAAGAACATTAAGATCTACTTCATTTTAGGTTAAATAAGCTAAATCCAATTTGGACGCGAATATAATCTGGGTACACATGATAACACCCAGACAGCACGGCAAACTTGCAGCAAGCTTGATTTATCAAGTCAGTAAACTTGAATTAAGCTTGAAAATTTCAAGCGTGTAAGCTTAACGGACGCTTGAATCAAGTGTTCTAGTTTACACTTGCCCAGTTTGCATTAAGCTTGACATTTCAACCTTGAATCAAGCTTGACATAGCAAGCTTAATTTCAAGCTTAAAAAATTTTCCTAAAAAAGAATTTCCCAAATACACGGGGCGCCGGTCGGCGAACTCTCCCCACATATTTTACTTTGCCACGCATTTCCCCCTCTACGCTGAAATTTCAATTTAATTTAATCCGTTTCCATAAAGTGTTCGCGGCTAGAAAAGAACCCGGGACCTTTGGGTTTGGATGCGAGAGCGCTATCCGTTCAGCCACTAAGCCTCGCGCAGGTATGACTAAAGTTTGAAGTGACTTATCACGCCGTTTTTTGCCGAGATTGATAAGTGGGCGATGTGTTATTTGTTTCTTTTATTTTTCCATGGGATGCATCAAAATTAAAATAATGTTATGTGTGATTTAGAGACTCTACTAATAGGGAAATAAACATAATGTAAACTTAACAGCAGCACACGTTTTAAAAGTTTCGAAATCGAGATAAACGGCTGTTTTGAAATCAATTTCGTAGTGTAATTGTATTTTATTTTGAAGAATTTCCATATTTGGAAATATAGAATCTTTTTTTTTAATTCGGGGGAAATTTCGTTGGCAGGTGTCCCCGCCAAGTGCCGATCTGCCGCCAAATTTGAAGTTCGTTGGACAGTTTGTTTAAAATAGCGATAGTTTCAGATAGATATCTGTTGCAACCTGTGCTTGGAGTTGAGTTGTTAATTGGTGCTGTAGTTTGATGAAAAAACGCTCGGTGGGTTCATTAAACGATACCAGGATGTTTCGTAAAGGAATTTTGTGATTGGTTCAGGCAATTTAACTGTAATCAGTAAACCGAAGTTTTTTAAGGAGCTGAATTGGAATTCGATGCGTGAGTTCTTGTTTGGTGTTTGGTGAGTTATTTCGGAGAATATAAGGTGTATTTTTTTTATTTGGAAATGTGTTGTGTTGCTTGAAGTGTAGTGAATATTATGCTGTTGTTTAAAAAGGAAGTGTGTGTTTATTTGAAGGAGGGCGTGAATATAAAGTTAAATAAAAGGAAGCGTTTTGGTGTTATGTTATTAGCTCTTGTGTGTTTTGGATATTTTTGAAGAGTTTCTTAAAATGAAGGTAAGTGTTTTATTTTTAAGAATTTTTGCAATTGCTTAAGGTTTTCAATGTGAATTGTAAATGAATATTTGATGTTGTTATGTTTTCATAGTGACTTTATATGAGGTGTATAACTGGGTTGTTTAATCCACCGATGTTTTTTTTGAGTTGAAAACGGGCCAGTGTTGCCCAGTTTGCATTAGCTGCACAACTAGGTTGCTTAACCCACTGTTGTTTTTTTTAGTTAAAAACGGTTCTCTGGTTGCCTAGTTTACATAGCTGTACAACTAGGTTGCTGAATCCACTGAGGTTTTTTTAGTTAAAATCGGTCCACTGGTTGCCTAGTTTACATAGCTGTACAACTAGGTTGCTGAATCCACTGAGGTTTTTTTTAGTTAAAAACGGTCCACTGGTTGCCTAGTTTACATAGCTGTAGAACTAGATTGCTTAATATACTGAAATTTTTTTAGTTAAAAGCGGTTTACTGTTTGCTCTTTTTGAATTGCCTGTTACTGAAATTGCTGACGTTTTTTAGTGTTAAGTATGGACGGTTATTGTTTTTTTGTGTGGAATATCTGTGCAATTTTAATGTGTTAAAATGCTTTGTCTTTGCTGACAGTGCTCACCGTGTTGTATTATTTTATCGTATTCTAAAATGGTGTTTCACACGTGAAAAATTTGGTGACAAAAAGAAAGCGCCAAGTAGCGGGTGTTGGCGACAAAAAAAAAGTCGCCAAAAATAGCTGACACCCGCTTACGAAATTACCCCCTTTAATTCTATGGTCAAGTACATTTATGACTGATGATAAATTATTTTGTAGCGGCCGGAAACCGCCTCATTCTACCACCCATAAAGTGAAGTATATTAACTAACTAAATTGTGTTAATTATATTAAAATTTATTTTTAGGGCTAATTAATTAGTTAATGGAATTACTAATGTTAATTAGATGTAAATAAAACTAAAACTCCCCTCGTGTTACACTTCAGAGGGGCTTATCCCATTCATTCCTTCTCCTTAGACTTTTCAATGTCCATTCTCCTTCTCGCCTACAGCGACAGATGGCGCCATCAGCGCAATAATCAAGATAATGGATTGAAATGTCAAGCTTGTATTAATACGTCAAATTCAAGTCAATGTCAAGCTTGATTTAAGCTTATGTGCTGTCTGGGCAAGTTATCTCGCATCAATTTTCAGGCTGCCTATGGAGGGAGTTTATCCTATTCGACAGTGGGAAAATGAGTGGGGGCGGGGGGGGGATAACCCATTTATAGTAAAATGTTTTGTCATGCTTATCGCGCCCCAGCCAATGACGGAGTGAGCATATATAACTGCCGCCTGGGGCATGATATAAACCCGTTGCCCCTCCCTCGCCGCACCACTGCCTCCACCCCCCTAGAAACTTTTCACTATCCAATGGTTTGTTTGGTTAAGGCAACGCTACACGTGGGCGGTCTGCCTAGGATGGTGGACGCCTTAGTCGGAGGACTTTCTAATGTGTTCTAACGCGTATTCTCGTTACATCTGAAGAAAACCATCCATAACTCCAGATCGTTAGATCGACAGCTCCACCCGAACCCAAGACATTCACCCATCATCCTTCATTATCCAATATCCAGATTCTTTTGGTCGCATATATTTGATAAATTATTATAAGCTACTTTTGGTCTAAATCAATAATGTGTAATTATATTCAAATTCCTTACAAACATAAAATAAGAAGCACTTCATTTTCCAGAACAAATGAGAAAAACAATGTTAAGATCACAACTTCTCCCAAAAGCAAAACTATACTAATATAATAAAACTTAATATAATAGTTATTACGGCAAATTTTAATCTGAATAATTACAATACACACACACACACACACACACACACACACACACACAAACATATATATATATATATATATATTTATATTATGAGCATAAAATGTTTATGAGACGCGAAGTTAATATTAGTGGTGTGGTGGGGAGGGTCTGCTGCCGCGCTAGAGACGGCTTCAGTTCGATGTTTTGAAAATTGGCCAGTTTCATTAAAACGGAAGTGGTGCGTTTATGGGTACACATTAAGTTATAGCAACCAGCAACCCATCCTCTTTGTCTTTTCGCATATCTTGAATACATTGTGCAACAGTCAGTTCCATTTGATAAATTACGTACGCGTGAAGTACCCGTTTTAGGATACAAATTTTTTTCCGGTTCCTCATTGTTGTACAGCTTTCCAAAAGGTTTAATTGCTATTTTTAAACTGTTCCAGAAGACTAACGAGATATCAGGGTTAGGAATAGTTATTTTAATAACACTATTTCAACGGTGAAATCTTGTTGGTTCACGATAACCTTGGATGCCTTGGATTTAAACTTAAAGAGTTGGGAAAGTAACAGGTAAATTTTTACTTACAGTGTTTTTAATATACATACCCTCATAGCGTTTTATAGTGTATAAAAGTGTTTTCCTTCATAACATTTGAGTCATGTACGTACAGCAGGTATATAGAAATTTCTTTTCACAATAGCTAACATCAGAAAAATCATTTGATCAAAACAAAATGGTCAATAAAACAAAATGTTTCTCCAAATTTATGTGTAACCATATATATAGTGCAACTTTATTTATTATTACTTCCTATAACATTTTGATTAATATATACCTATATATATATTATATATAAATACGTTTATCAACCGTGAAGTATTATAACCCATTTATAAAATGTCTCTAATTATGAGATATTGATATTAAACTGTTTACGAATGATTTTATGTAGTTTTTGAAATGTGTTACCACCTCCCTCATAAAAAAGTATCTTTTGCAACTGAAAATTTACAAGAAAATTGCAGTTTATGAAAACTTCACACAATTCACTAATTTTGGGTGAACATAATTTGTAAACAATGGACTTTGCTGTTGTTTTTTATCTTTCATTTATGTTGTTTTTTATCTTTCAAAATGTTATCCTTAAGCAGTGTTTTCTTTTTTTTTGGGGGGGGGTGTTAATAAATAATCCGCCACTGGCTCGTATTTTAATTATGGCAGCATTATAGAAAATAGACACTAAGCCGACACCGTGCCATTATATTACAGCCACTGTTAAGATGCCAGGCCAGTGCCTCTATTTTCAATAATAGCCTGCACCCTGCCGTTTCATTTCAGGTATTCTGAACTTAATGGTCCAGTGCCTTTATTGTAAATGATGGCAGGCACGTGCCATAGTGGCAGCACAGTGCCGTTGCCTACCCGGGCTTCTGGCACGGTACTTCTCGGGCGACTACTTTTGGTACGATTTAGTTACTTTTAGCAGTGCCGTGCCGGTGCTGGACGTAACGGCAGATCGGCACAGGTAAGGTACTCTGCCAGCAGGTGTGTGTTTGCTGGGTAAATGCGCGGAAAATAGCATCCTAATTGGGTTTAAAATACAAAATCTGTCAATCAATATTATTTTAATAATAAATGTCGATTAACTAATCATTACTTTATTAATATTTGGCTAAATTTTAACTTCTTTCTTATTAATACTAATATTTTCAATTCTCTCTTTTAAAATGAATATTTGTGCATCACAACCAGACAAACAGAAGGAAGTCATGAGATAAAAATCTACTTTAAGCACATGCGCGTCTTATAATTGACTTATTTAACGAAATACACATACCACATATGTAATTTTATTGATAGTGATTCTATACATGCATAGCTTTAACTGGGACAATAAACACTTCTTTTTTTTAATTAATTAATCGGAACATTTAAGTTCTACTGCTATTTTAAGTACACAAATAACATGTTCCATGTTTAAATAAAATCTGCATGTTATACCAACATGATGCTTAAGTCATTAAAAAGTTAACATAAAAATATTAAAAGCTGAAAAATTACCATAGCTTAGATTTCTCTAGAAAATAGTGAAATGAATTTCAAAAATAAACTTACTAAGAAAAGAATTAGAGATTTTTCAGTGCACACTAGAGTGCACTGAAAAAAAAATGATTTGTTGAATCAACAAAAATTTTATTAAATCAACAAAATTATCCGGTTGAAATAGCGAGAACAAAATTTATGTTGAATTAACAAAATTATTTTCTTAAAATTATTTGGTTATTTCAGCAAAACATTTTGTCAATTTAACCAAACAATTTGGTTGAAATAACCAAATGTTTTGTTAATTTAACCGAACTATTTGTTTAAATGGTTTATTTGGTTAATCGACAAAATTATTTGTTTGAATTAACAATTTTTTTTAGTTAACTGGTGTTGTGTTGGTTGATTTAACAAAATTATTTTGTTGATTTTAGTAATACATTTTTTTAACCCACGAACAGTTGGTTAAAAGTTTCAAAGATAGGACTAAATAATTTATCTATTCATCAAAATTCTATTTTTTTTTTTGTGTGTGTTTTTATAAATCTAGAAATCCAATGTCAGTCCCTCCCCCAATACAAAAAATTTGTTAAGACAGTCCAAAATCGCATTTGTGTTCGTAATAAAATAATATGAGTAATATTTCCTCAAATTTTACATTATAACGTGATATAGTTAAATTCACTAAATAATAATGATCCAAATTCCAGCTGACGTAAAAAGAAAGATACGCGTCAGCTATTTTGAAGTGTGTAACAGCTCTCTCTCTCTCTCTCTCTTCTTTTTTGATGGAAAGATAATATAAAACCGGCTGTCAAAA
Organism: Cheiracanthium punctorium; assembly: GCA_038373885.1. Classification (NCBI taxonomy): domain Eukaryota; kingdom Metazoa; phylum Arthropoda; class Arachnida; order Araneae; family Cheiracanthiidae; genus Cheiracanthium; species Cheiracanthium punctorium. Next base: position 458,186 of record JAWZYV010002522.1, on the reverse strand, counting down.
TGAGAATTTATACAATCACTTAGCTAGAAGAACTTAAACGCTTGATAAATGTAATACAAAGCTATTCAACATTTTTATCGCTAGAGTGTTTCTTTTGGAAAATGAGTGTATTTTCCCTCAGAAAGAATATAAAGAAAGATGAGTGCTAACCATAAGTGATTTTCTTTCCATCGTGGTATACAAATTAAACTGTTTGCTACATAAAGCCGATATAGATTTAAAAAAATGTTTGTTCCACTTTAAAACTTAAACCACAATTATTTACTAACAATATTTTCGAAGTATTTATACAGGGCGTCCTAAAAAGGTGGTAACCGGCTTTAATTCTTAATCTATTAGAGGTAAGTGGGTATTGTAAATTGAAAAAAAAATGTTCAAAATAAGGTCGGAAAACAGATTATGCTACGAATAAACTCTTTTCGTTAACTTTCAAAAAGTTACACTTATTAAATTTGTATACGACCCCCGTACAAAAAAATTCTCAGTTAGTAAAATGTGCCCCATACACTAATGAGGTAACATACAAAATTTGACAATTATATCCTTAAAAGTTGTCAGAGACATGAAGATAAAAATAACGCTGACTTAAACCACTTTTCAATGGTTCTTGATGGTAAAAAATCACGTCGAATGATGAAAGGCTGAAATTTGGTACACCACCTCATTAGTGTTTGGGGTACATTTTACTATTTGACTATGTTTTTGTAGGGGGTCGTATACAAAGTAAAAAGTGTAACTTTTTGTAAATGAACGAGAGGAATTTTTTCTTAACCCTTTGAGGCGCAACCCTTTCCCAATGCTGGAAAAAGAGCAGCCGTTGCCATCGATCGACTTAACTACCAGCAAGATGGCGGACGATCGAAACGTTCATCGCGTGCCACAGATCTAGAGGCCCTTTTTTGACGACACAGATGGCTGTGCTCGCGCACAGCCAGCTGTCGTCAAAAAAGGGCCTCTAGATCTGTGGCACGCGATGAACGTTTCGATCGTCCGCCATCTTGCTGGTAGTTAAGTCGATCGATGGCAACGGCTGCCCTTTTTCCAGCATTGGGCAATCTATCCAGCTGTTCTCGCGTTCTTCCATTTTTCAGCAGATGTCAGTGCTGTTATAAATAATCGTGACCATTTTTTTTACGGGAAATGACGTGCTAAAAAGTAAAGAATTCTCGTGGAGCTATGTCACCCGCAACTATTTTTATAGAAATCCAATCTATTCTTCGTGACTGGCAACAGTCAAAACGTTAGAGTTGGGTGTTCCCAGAGCGGGATCACTGCGCCTTAAAGGGTTAACAGAGTCTTATTTCCTACCTTATTTTCATTTCATCAATTTACATTACCCACTTATCTCTAATAAAGAATTAAAGCCCGTTATCACCTTTTTGGGACACCCTGTATATATGTGTGTGTATAAATATACTGGGTGAATCTAAACTCTTGACACAATCTAAACTCTTGGACAAAACTTTAAGAGGTGATAGGGCACATAATAAGGAATCAGAATCACATAGCAATGTGGGATCGGCAACATCGTCTTCATGTAGCTGTTAATAATCACTTTGGAAAAAGTGCTGAAACAACAGTGCACTTTCCGACCATTGTTCGTCAGAAATTAATGCATTTTTCTCCGAAAACAGAAGACTAATATTCATAGTTTAAAAATTCTATTTTATTTCATGGATGAAATTTTCGGAGACGAGCCTATTGTTTATGAAACTTGGTTAAGAAATTAGACGAACACTACAACACTTTTCACTTTTCACAAAGTGATTATTACCGGGTAAGTGAAAACTGCGTTTTCGACCCCACATTGCTATGTGATTCTGATTCCTTATTATGTGCCCTATCACCTAGGATGGTGGACGCCTTAGTCGGAGGACTTTCTAATGTGTTCTAACGCGTATTCTCGTTACATCTGAAGAAAACCATCCATAACTCCAGATCGTTAGATCGACAGCTCCACCCGAACCCAAGACATTCACCCATCATCCTTCATTATCCAATATCCAGATTCTTTTGGTCGCATATATTTGATAAATTATTATAAGCTACTTTTGGTCTAAATCAATAATGTGTAATTATATTCAAATTCCTTACAAACATAAAATAAGAAGCACTTCATTTTCCAGAACAAATGAGAAAAACAATGTTAAGATCACAACTTCTCCCAAAAGCAAAACTATACTAATATAATAAAACTTAATATAATAGTTATTACGGCAAATTTTAATCTGAATAATTACAATACACACACACACACACACACACACACACACAAACATATATATATATATATATATATTTATATTATGAGCATAAAATGTTTATGAGACGCGAAGTTAATATTAGTGGTGTGGTGGGGAGGGTCTGCTGCCGCGCTAGAGACGGCTTCAGTTCGATGTTTTGAAAATTGGCCAGTTTCATTAAAACGGAAGTGGTGCGTTTATGGGTACACATTAAGTTATAGCAACCAGCAACCCATCCTCTTTGTCTTTTCGCATATCTTGAATACATTGTGCAACAGTCAGTTCCATTTGATAAATTACGTACGCGTGAAGTACCCGTTTTAGGATACAAATTTTTTTCCGGTTCCTCATTGTTGTACAGCTTTCCAAAAGGTTTAATTGCTATTTTTAAACTGTTCCAGAAGACTAACGAGATATCAGGGTTAGGAATAGTTATTTTAATAACACTATTTCAACGGTGAAATCTTGTTGGTTCACGATAACCTTGGATGCCTTGGATTTAAACTTAAAGAGTTGGGAAAGTAACAGGTAAATTTTTACTTACACTGTTTTTAATATACATACCCTCATAGCGTTTTATAGTGTATAAAAGTGTTTTCCTTCATAACATTTGAGTCATGTACGTACAGCAGGTATATAGAAATTTCTTTTCACAATAGCTAACATCAGAAAAATCATTTGATCAAAACAAAATGGTCAATAAAGCAAAATGTTTCTCCAAATTTATGTGTAACCATATATATAGTGCAACTTTATTTATTATTACTTCCTATAACATTTTGATTAATATATACCTATATATATATTATATATAAATACGTTTATCAACCGTGAAGTATTATAACCCATTTATAAAATGTCTCTAATTATGAGATATTGATATTAAACTGTTTACGAATGATTTTATGTAGTTTTTGAAATGTGTTACCACCTCCCTCATAAAAAAGTATCTTTTGCAACTGAAAATTTACAAGAAAATTGCAGTTTATGAAAACTTCACACAATTCACTAATTTTGGGTGAACATAATTTGTAAACAATGGACTTTGCTGTTGTTTTTTATCTTTCATTTATGTTGTTTTTTATCTTTCAAAATGTTATCCTTAAGCAGTGTTTTCTTTTTTTTTGGGGGGGGGTGTTAATAAATAATCCGCCACTGGCTCGTATTTTAATTATGGCAGCATTATTGTAAATAGACACTAAGCCGACACCGTGCCATTATATTACAGCCACTGTTAAGATGCCAGGCCAGTGCCTCTATTTTCAATAATAGCCTGCACCCTGCCGTTTCATTTCAGGTATTCTGAACTTAATGGGCCAGTGCCTTTATTGTAAATGATGGCAGGCACGTGCCATAGTGCCAGCACAGTGCCGTTGCCTACCCGGGCTTCTGGCACGGTACTTCTCGGGCGACTACTTTTGGTACGATTTAGTTTCTTTTAGCAGTGCCGTGCCGGTGCTGGACGTAACGGCAGATCGGCACAGGTAAGGTACTCTGCCAGCAGGTGTGTGTTTGCTGGGTAAATGCGCGGAAAATAGCATCCTAATTGGGTTTAAAATACAAAATCTGTCAATCAATATTATTTTAATAATAAATGTCGATTAACTAATCATTACTTTATTAATATTTGGCTAAATTTTAACTTCTTTCTTATTAATACTAATATTTTCAATTCTCTCTTTTAAAATGAATATTTGTGCATCACAACCAGACAAACAGAAGGAAGTCATGAGATAAAAATCTACTTTAAGCACATGCGCGTCTTATAATTGACTTATTTAACGAAATACACATACCACATATGTAATTTTATTGATAGTGATTCTATACATGCATAGCTTTAACTGGGACAATAAACACTTCTTTTTTTTAATTAATTAATCGGAACATTTAAGTTCTACTGCTATTTTAAGTACACAAATAACATGTTCCATGTTTAAATAAAATCTGCATGTTATACCAACATGATGCTTAAGTCATTAAAAAGTTAACATAAAAATATTAAAAGCTGAAAAATTACCATAGCTTAGATTTCTCTAGAAAATAGTGAAATGAATTTCAAAAATAAACTTACTAAGAAAAGAATTAGAGATTTTTCAGTGCACACTAGAGTGCACTGAAAAAAAAATGATTTGTTGAATCAACAAAAATTTTATTAAATCAACAAAATTATCCGGTTGAAATAGCGAGAACAAAATTTATGTTGAATTAACAAAATTATTTTCTTAAAATTATTTGGTTATTTCAGCAAAACATTTTGTCAATTTAACCAAACAATTTGGTTGAAATAACCAAATGTTTTGTTAATTTAACCGAACTATTTGTTTAAATGGTTTATTTGGTTAATCGACAAAATTATTTGTTTGAATTAACAATTTTTTTTAGTTAACTGGTGTTGTGTTGGTTGATTTAACAAAATTATTTTGTTGATTTTAGTAATACATTTTTTTAACCCACGAACAGTTGGTTAAAAGTTTCAAAGATAGGACTAAATAATTTATCTATTCATCAAAATTCTATTTTTTTTTTTTGTGTGTGTTTTTATAAATCTAGAAATCCAATGTCAGTCCCTCCCCCAATACAAAAAATTTGTTAAGACAGTCCAAAATCGCATTTGTGTTCGTAATAAAATAATATGAGTAATATTTCCTCAAATTTTACATTATAACGTGATATAGTTAAATTCACTAAATAATAATGATCCAAATTCCAGCTGACGTAAAAAGAAAGATACGCGTCAGCTATTTTGAAGTGTGTAACAGCTCTCTCTCTCTCTCTCTCTTCTTTTTTGATGGAAAGATAATATAAAACCGGCTGTCAAAATGAGAATTTATACAATCACTTAGCTAGAAGAACTTAAACGCTTGATAAATGTAATACAAAGCTATTCAACATTTTTATCGCTAGAGTGTTTCTTTTGGAAAATGAGTGTATTTTCCCTCAGAAAGAATATAAAGAAAGATGAGTGCTAACCATAAGTGATTTTCTTTCCATCGTGGTATACAAATTAAACTGTTTGCTACATAAAGCCGATATAGATTTAAAAAAATGTTTGTTCCACTTTAAAACTTAAACCACAATTATTTACTAACAATATTTTCGAAGTATTTATACAGGGCGTCCTAAAAAGGTGGTAACCGGCTTTAATTCTTAATCTATTAGAGGTAAGTGGGTATTGTAAATTGAAAAAAAAATGTTCAAAATAAGGTCGGAAAACAGATTATGCTACGAATAAACTCTTTTCGTTAACTTTCAAAAAGTTACACTTATTAAATTTGTATACGACCCCCGTACAAAAAAATTCTCAGTTAGTAAAATGTGCCCCATACACTAATGAGGTAACATACAAAATTTGACAATTATATCCTTAAAAGTTGTCAGAGACATGAAGATAAAAATAACGCTGACTTAAACCACTTTTCAATGGTTCTTGATGGTAAAAAATCACGTCGAATGATGAAAGGCTGAAATTTGGTACACCACCTCATTAGTGTTTGGGGTACATTTTACTATTTGACTATGTTTTTGTAGGGGGTCGTATACAAAGTAAAAAGTGTAACTTTTTGTAAATGAACGAGAGGAATTTTTTCTTAACCCTTTGAGGCGCAACCCTTTCCCAATGCTGGAAAAAGAGCAGCCGTTGCCATCGATCGACTTAACTACCAGCAAGATGGCGGACGATCGAAACGTTCATCGCGTGCCACAGATCTAGAGGCCCTTTTTTGACGACACAGATGGCTGTGCGCGAGCACAGCCATCTGTGTCGTCAAAAAAGGGCCTCTAGATCTGTGGCACGCGATGAACGTTTCGATCGTCCGCCATCTTGCTGGTAGTTAAGTCGATCGATGGCAACGGCTGCCCTTTTTCCAGCATTGGGCAATCTATCCAGCTGTTCTCGCGTTCTTCCATTTTTCAGCAGATGTCAGTGCTGTTATAAATAATCGTGACCATTTTTTTTACGGGAAATGACGTGCTAAAAAGTAAAGAATTCTCGTGGAGCTATGTCACCCGCAACTATTTTTATAGAAATCCAATCTATTCTTCGTGACTGGCAACAGTCAAAACGTTAGAGTTGGGTGTTCCCAGAGCGGGATCACTGCGCCTTAAAGGGTTAACAGAGTCTTATTTCCTACCTTATTTTCATTTCATCAATTTACATTACCCACTTATCTCTAATAAAGAATTAAAGCCCGTTATCACCTTTTTGGGACACCCTGTATATATGTGTGTGTATAAATATACTGGGTGAATCTAAACTCTTGACACAATCTAAACTCTTGGACAAAACTTTAAGAGGTGATAGGGCACATAATAAGGAATCAGAATCACATAGCAATGTGGGATCGGCAACATCGTCTTCATGTAGCTGTTAATAATCACTTTGGAAAAAGTGCTGAAACAACAGTGCACTTTCCGACCATTGTTCGTCAGAAATTAATGCATTTTTCTCCGAAAACAGAAGACTAATATTCATAGTTTAAAAATTCTATTTTATTTCATGGATGAAATTTTCGGAGACGAGCCTATTGTTTATGAAACTTGGTTAAGAAATTAGACGAACACTACAACACTTTTCACTTTTCACAAAGTGATTATTACCGGGTAAGTGAAAACTGCGTTTTCGACCCCACATTGCTATGTGATTCTGATTCCTTATTATGTGCCCTATCACCCCTTAAAGTTTTGCCCAAGAGTTTAGATTCATCCTGTATAATGCCGGTATTGTCCAGCTTAGTTTATATTCACGATTTACACCCTAAAATATCTTCATTTGTGGAGCCTATACATATATTAACATTTTTACATCCTTAGATATTTTGCGACGCAGTACATAGTTGAAAAGTGCTTCTGATTATTTTAACTTAGTATTACGGACATTGAGTGGTTTTAAAAGCTTAATCTGTAGATACCTTTAAAAACAGTAAAATAAAAATTTTAATTCTTATAAATAGATAAACTAAGTAATCTTACTCTGAAAATTTCGACAAACTGAGGAAAAACCCAATTTATTTTTGTGTTGCATATTATCATTTTTAAATGTGTTGGCAGTCAGTGCAGATCCTTCTCCCTCTTCCGTAAGTAAGAATTTTTCCTTCGGGCGCGGACGGGTGTGGCTCAGTCTTTCACAGAACTGCGCATGCCCTTGACGCATGCATAAATTGGCAGTTGAACGATTTAAAATTTCATTCATTCTGAGTTTCAACAAAAACGTTTTGTTAAAATTAAAGTATTCTATTAAATCAATTTGGTTGAATCAAAGAAACTTTTGTTAAATCAACAAAACAAAGCCACCAAATTAATTAACCAAACAAGTTTAGTTAAATTCAACAAAACACTTTTTAGCGTGTGGTGCGGAAAACAATACTTTTTTTTTTTAAATTTGAAACGTCATCATTTGTAGTAAGCGTGATTTGGATAGTAATTTAGCAGCTTTGATTCTTGATCGTAGCAGATAAGGAAATTTGTATCTAAAAGCAACAAACATCCCCCCCCCAAAAAAAAAAAATAATTAAAAATAAAATAAAAATAAATAAAAATATAAAACCATTAATTTTCAGAAAAGTCACCTATCACAATTTTTTGCTCTTGGCAGTAAAGGTATTTAATTATTTGAATTGCTATATTGATGTGCTGAACATATTTTATTATCATATAGTTCACCTGAGAAGTTATGGACCCTGCATTTAGGAAGTGAGTGACTCATGTTTGGAAAGGAATTAAGTTTTCAGGTAAGAATTAAGCAATTTCCTTCCTGACAGTTGTGAGAATAAAAGGGGTCTCAGTTCAATAAATGCAAGCCTATTTCATTTGTCCTCACGTGATAGAAAAACGTGTAAAAACTATCTTAACAATGTATTAAGCGTTTAAAATTAAAGAAACCAAAAAGATAAAGAAAACAAACAGAGAAGTCACATTTGTCTAGTTTTTCAAACCGTACTGAAATTCGTCACTAGTAACACGTAATTTTTTAATACTGTACATTTTCTTTTGCAGGATTTAATACAATTTTCAAATATATTCAAAATGAAAATCTTACTGATGTTTGGATTTTATTAATGAATTCTGCCAACTGCTCATCATCTTTGTATGTAATCAGAGCTTTCTGCAACATTTCTTCAATTTGGATATGAACGGTAGGTGGAGAAAACATAACAACAAATGCAACAACGCCCATTGTTATATGAACCATGAGCAAAAACAGAAGAATGACTAAGTACTGAAAAGACAATTTATAGAACATTAGTTGTTTTAAAAATGTAACTTTCTTCTTTGTGATTCCATTGAATTGGTCATTTCTAAAATCATGTGAGTGAAAAATTTTCCAAATGCGGTCGAATAAGTATTTTAATATATTTTTGAAAATCCTTTTTTATTCCGATGATTACAAAACAAAGTATTATACAATTTGAATTCTAATAACTATAATACAGCCAAAGAAATCCTTGAAAATTCACATATTTTTGTGCTGTAGAATTTTAGGTGATGCATGAAAAATTGCTAATTAATTATTTTTTCTTAGAAATGACCGACTCAAGTAAGGAAATCCCTTAGTATTTCATCTTTAGTCTCTTTTCTAAGAATAACACATTTTAGAAAGAAATAATATTCAGCTAACACATAAACAATCACATTTTGTATAAAACATATTAAATTTTGAAATTTTATTTTAAATATATATATTATTACATATAATATTTAAGTTACACAGAGTTTTCACACTATTTTCTGTAAAACAGTCATAACCTTGTTAAATACTTCAGCTCGTTAAATACTATACATATTTCAGTAAAAGGTAAAGATACTCCAAATCACAAATTGATACGGGTATCAGAGAAATTTTACAAAATGGTTCGTTTGAGGAACAACTTACAACTTAGGTTTACCTCTTTTAGTTTCCCATATTAGTTTTTGGCGTTTATTTTTTATTTCTTAATAATAGACTGTTGTTTAACTGATACTTCAAAGCAGATTTCTATAAAATACGACTGGTATTATCGCAGAACTGTGTGCTACGTATAGCTTAGAAAGTTTTATCTCAATTACCGGATGTATTTTAAAAACCTTTTATGCACATTGAACATTTTTGAGCAATTCTTTGTCCACTAAAATTTCTTAAGAAATGGCACCATATAAGAAGAAAAGTAAATTTTTTACATGAGTTGAATTTTTCAGATTAACAAAACAGGTTTTACTTATTCGCAAAATGCTTATTAAATAAAATTATTAGTTACTTAAAAAATACTTAAGGTAGTGACATTTGGGTTTTAAAAGTTTTAAAGAAACGAAATTCGAGGACATATGTGAGTGTCTAGCCATTAAGCCTTATCTGATCAAGTTGTTGTTGTTAAGGCTACATTAGGTGTACATGAATTGGGCAAAATACGTCGAAAATGTATTTTCGATACAAAATTCATAAAAATGCAAAATATTTTCTAAATTGACATAATGCAAGATATATATGTAATTTAAAAATACACCCAAAATGCAGTTAAAAATTTTAAAGTACATAGTAAACGCCAATAAAGTTCGTTCACATAAGAAATACCTTGAAATACGGAAAGTGTGAAACACAAAGAAGTGTATATGTAAAATAAACATTTTATTAAGATTTTATATGCTCAGTATAAGATAATTTTGGTGCTGCGAAACATTGTTTTGGTGCTGTTGTATGATTTATTTGCATTTTGAAAAGCAGTAGCTCCACCCCTCGCTCCATGTTTCCGCTTACCACTGATGCCATTATATGCTGTTTCCTTCCTCTGATATCACTGACTCAGAATTTTACACGAAACGTGTAGATTATTCTCGTTATTTCTAATGAACGAACTTTGTTGAAAAGCGTTGGGATTAAAAATGCGAATTTCACACGAACTTGTAATTATTTTATTTTTTTTAAGTTGTGAGATTCGTATATAGTGTAGAATTATATGTATTTATGCATTTTACAGCATTTCAACTAGCCTACATTTTTAAAATTACAAAAACCTTAGTGAACGAACTTCATTGAAGTTGACTATGTTCTATTATAATTGAGAGTAAGCTAAATTTTCAATTGGACATTCCAGTTTATTTTATTCAAATATATTTTAAAGTGAAAAACAATTGTAACAGTTGATATTTCAACTAATTACTAACAAACATTAGTTTTTTTCAAAATAGTTCCTAAAATATTAATTCACGGTGCTTAACCCTTTAATGCCAATGGTAGCATAATTGCCACCACCCTTTAAACCATATTTTCTTACCGGAAAAATATTTCAAGATGTAATTTTGAAGTCATAAAACCATCAATTGCAGCTTTAATTAATAATAGCAGTAGTTTGCGTCCAAAGATGTTAGAGCATTAATGGATGGAAAATATTTTTGTATTGTGTTGCGTTGTGGGATTACGGCCAATTATCTGCACGTGGGATCTAGGCCGATGGGTGGGGTGCCCTCCGTGGGGGGGTCTCTCTAAGGGGTCCTAACCCGTATTTACGCTAAGTTTCGGAAGAAAGAACAAAAAACTCCGAATGGTTAAGTCCGCAGACGCGACCGTGTTTTGAACCAGGCGCCTTCCGTCTCTCAGTTCAGAGCGCTATGTGCTCGGCCACTGGTCTGGCGAAAAATATTTTAGAAGCAACATGGATGAAGTCAACAAAGAAAATATGTTCTTAATGATAGGTTTTTCTACTATTTTACATAGTAGAAAACTATACTATTTTCTATAGTATAGTTTTTTCTGTTTATAGTTATAGTACTTTCTGTTCTATAACTAGTATACTATTTTCATACTGTTTCACTGCATACAAATTAATTTTTTTAAAGTTTCATTTTAATGTTAGAAGAGTTTTAAGATCACGCTGATGCAATTGAAAAAAACATAGAAAAATAACTCTTTTCACAATTTTTTATTATATTTAGGGTAGTCGGGGGTAAAGGTCCGCACGGAGCAAAGATCCGAATGCGGTTTTTTTTAATTATTATTTAGAAATCTAAATTAGCCACACTGATTTTTTCACAAGTTCCCTAGATGGTACTGGTTTTGCAAACGAAGAATCACGGATGTGCGATTGTCAGTTTTCATAACTATGAGGTAAATTACTTTTACGCGTATTTTGATGTAGTGTTGTTAAAATTTTTTTGCCCGCAATTTTACAAATTTATGTTTGAAGGGTTTTCTGTATGTGAAGTTAACCTAATAATGATCTCATTACTTTATGTGTGGCGTTGATTTCGTCGGTTTACGAACCAACAGTTTGCGAGCTGACAACCAGCGAGTCAGTTTGCGAACACACCCAGAGCGGAAAGTCCCGCGAATTTAAGAAGATGCAAATTGACCTTCACCAGTCTCTCCGGAGTAGATGGTTGGCAAGTATATAAACACCCAGCTGTGAGTGAAGCTGCAAAAAGGAAAATAGCAGCATTATGTTCTATAGCTCGCGACTGATAATTTTGTTATGTTATGTTATTTGTTATCCTTAAAGTTTATTCATTTTATTTTTATCAATAAAATATGTTAGTTGTTGAGATGCTGTCTTACGTCTTATTTTAAAGTAAGCACTTTTAGTGCGCAACGTAAGGAGGTGTATAATCTTCACCCCCCTCTACATTGGTGACCCGGACGTCGGATTGTAGGTGATTATGAAGTTTCGCCCTTCAACGACGACGTTCAAAGTCTTCAATCATCTCCGCAAGGATTTCTCTCTACGTTGGTGACCCGAATGTTGAAACTCTTCACTCGTCTTCTTCTGTGACTATGGGACTACGCAAAGGTATGTGAATTTGCTTTGACTTCCCTTTCGGACCACCAACTCTAGCTCATAACATATATAGTGCCGTGCTTAAAACATGTCATTACCTTTAGGTGATACAAAAAACATTATACAGGATACTCCTGGTAATATCGAAGTTTGTAGAGTAGCGTTTAAAGCTCCACCATTTTGGAAAAACAACCCTGAACTATGGTTCCTTCAACTGGAATCCCAATTTGCTACAGCTGGTATAAGTACAGAGTTAACAAAGTTTCATAGTGTAGTTGCAGCGTTGGACTGTGAAATTTTAGCTACGGTTAGTGACATAATCCGATCCCCTCCAACGGTTACACCTTATGAGTGCTTAAGTCATAATTTCACATTATGCAGATTCGGAACAAACCCGTTTAAAGGCATTGCTGCAGGACTTAATACTCGGTGATAAGAAACCATCCCAATTGCTCATGCAAATGAAGGCATTGGTTCAAAAGCAAGTGGACAATGATGTATTAAAAACCCTCTTTTTAACACGTTTACCAGTTTCGATGCAACAGATCTTGTCTGTTTGCAAAGATTTAGATGGGTTGGCTTTAATAGCAGATAAGATATCTGAGGTCACAGAAACTCCAATGGCGGTGAATTCGGTTACAACCCTTCCCCCTTCTTTAGATGTAATACAGAATCTAGAGAAAAAAATCGACGCGATAGCTAAACGATTGGACACCTTGGCTCGTCCACTCTCTTTTAGAGGACGTAATAAGCAGTCCCGATCTCTATCTCCTTCCCACAAAAAATTCAACCCTCGCTTCTGCTGGTACCACGCACGCTTTGCGGAAAAAGCTACTAAATGCGTCCCTCCTTGTACTTTCCCAGAAAAACTTGCAGGCTCATCCGAACTGGCGGCCACTGATGCTTGTCAGCGTGTTAGTCGCTTATACATTCGTGACCGTAAAACTGGAATCAGTTTTTTGATAGACAGTGGAGCAGCATGCTCAGTTCTGCCTGTAAATCAAATATTAACTCGTAAGAAAGTACCCAGTTCAAAAATTTTTCTGTACGCAGCAAATGGTACTGAAATAAAAACATTCGGCAATAGAAATCTGGTTTTGGACTTTGGCCTAAAACGATCATATCCGTGGAATTTTGTTATTGCGGAAGTTCCAAAGCCGATATTGGGTGTGGACTTTTTGGAACGATTTTCATTGTTAATTGATGTTAAGAATCGCCGTTTGATTGACCAGGTGACGTCCTGCAGAGTTAATGCAAATTCATCTTTTGGACCCTCTACTGGCCTCACAACGGTTTGCAGCGATACGCCATATCATAAATTACTTTCTGAATTTCCAAATATAACTAGACCCGCTAATAACCTACCTGCAGTTAACCATTCTACAACACATTGTATCTTAACTAAAGGTCCACCGGTAACATCTAAAGCCAGACGTTTATCCCCTGACAAACTAAAAGCAGTTAAACAGGAATTCGAAGCCTTATTAGCACAAGGCATTGTCAGTCGATCGAATAGCCCATGGGCTAGCCCGATACATTTAGTCAAGAAAAAAGACGGCTCATGGCGCATATGTGGAGATTTTAGGAGGTTGAATGCTGTCACTTTACCCGACCGCTATCCATTACCTCATATCCACGATTTTGCAATGGAATTGCACGGTAAACGGATATTTTCTAAATTGGATCTAGTTAAAGCCTATAATCAGATCCCGGTTAACAATGAAGACATTCCTATAACAGCAGTAATTACACCAGTAGGCCTATTTCACTACAATAGAATGCCGTACGGACTCAGAAATGCTGGTCAAACATTCCAAAGGTTTATGGATGAAGTTCTCAGGGACTTGGATTGCTACGTTTACCTCGACGACATTTTAGTCGCTTCAAAAGATGAGGAAACTCACATTCAGCACCTGCGCAAAATTTTTACACGCCTAGATCAATATCGCATTGTTCTAAATGTCGCAACATGCATTTTTGGTAAAGCACAAATGCTATTTCTAGGATATTTAGTTACTGAGGCAGGAATCTCCCCCTTGCCCGAAAAAATTGAAGCTATATCCAAATTTCCTTTACCCCAGACGGTACATGAACTACGGCGCTTTTTAGCCCTTATAAACTTCTACCATCGTTTTTTCCCAAAAGCTGCACATACGCAAGCTCCCCTACATGAGTTGATTAAAAGTCTTAAAAAACGCGATAAAACGCATGTTCAGTGGTCTCCCGAAACGCAGGATGCTTTTGAGGCATGTAAAACTATGCTAGCAAATGCTACAATGCTCGCTCATCCTAGACCGGACTCTGAATTGTCACGTATGACCGATTGCTCGGACTTCGCATTAGGATCAGTTTTGAACTAGGCGTCCGAGAAAGGACCAGAGCCATTGGCATTTTTCTCACGCAAATTAACGCAGACTGAGAAACGCTACAGTGTATACGATTGAGAGTTACTGGCAATTTACTCATCCATTCGTCATTTCCGACATTTTTTGGAAGGTAGACAATTTGCTATTTACTGTGATCATAAACCGCTCATTTATGCATTTACACAAAAAGCTGATAAATGTTCTCCCCGACAACTCCGACAGTTAGAGTTCATCTCTCAGTTTTCCACAGACATTCGTTTTGTCTCTGGTCAGGACAATGCGGTTGCTGATGCTTGTTCTAGAATCACGGAAATTAACTTGCCTAGCAACTTAGACTACGCAGCAATTTCTCGTGAACAACAGGAGGATAGGGAACTTAAAAAATTAATGAGTGGTGGCTCCGGATTGGATTTCAAGCATTTCACAATTTCAGATTCTGGTGCTAAACTTTACTGTGATGTCTCTACTGGGGTCATACGCCCTTACATCCCTCAAGCCTTCAGAAAGACTGTGTTTGAAAAAATTCATTCCCTCTCTCATCCTAGTGGCCGTATTACGGCGAAGCTTGCGAAGGATAGATTCATATGGCCTTCTATTGACAAGGACTGTAAAAAAATTGCAAAATTTTGCGTCCCTTGCCAAAAAAGCAAGATCTCTAGACACACAAAGTCTGTCATCGGAGATTTTCCCATTGTTTCAGGCCGCTTCAACCATGTTCACTTAGATATTATAGGTCCTTTGCCCCCTTCCAACGGTAATATTTACTGTCTCACGTGCATCGACAGATTTTCACGACGGCCAGAGGTATTTCCTATGGCTGACCAGAAAGCTGAGACTTGTGCTGAAACCTTCTGGTTCGGATGGATTTCACGATTCGGTGTTCCCGATACCATCACTACAGATAGAGGCTCCCAGTTCGAGTGCGACCTTTTCAATGTATTTACTCGTTTTTTAGGGTCGGAACGAATCCGAACAACCAGTTATCATCCGATTTCAAATGGAATGATTGAACGTCATCACAGACAACTCTAAGACTCTATCAAATGCCACGTCACGGAACGTTGGATGACTGTTTTGCCTTTGGTGTTGCTAGGTATCCGAACAAGCTTGAAGGAAGACATCGGAAAATCTCCAGCTGAAATGCTTTACGGAGAAACTTTGCGACTTCCTGGAGAGTTTTTTCGTTCCACCAAACAAGTTCCTGGAACTGCGAATTTCATCTTGCAGCTTCAAGCAGGTATGCAACGATTACGACCTGTTCCTGCTAAGCACCATGGTAAACATGATATCTTCATTCACAAAGATCTACCAACATCTACTCACGTGTTTGTACGACAAGACTCTGTCCGTAAGCCATTGCAACAGCCATACGACGGCCCTTATGAAGTACTTTCTCGTAATAATAAATTTTATACTTTAAGCATCAAAGGGCAATCCCGCACAGTTTCTATAGACCGCCTAAAACCGGCGTACCTCTTGAATGAACAATTGCAGACTGTTCCAGTATCGTCCTCCGTCGGTGGAAAAGACTCTTATGTTACCAGGTACGGACGTTCAGTCCATTTCAGAATGCCACCTCCTTCGGTCTCGCGGGGGAGTACTGTGGCGTTGATTTCGTCGGTTTACGAACCAACAGTTTGCGAGCTGACAACCAGCGAGTCAGTTTGCGAACACACCCAGAGCGGAAAGTCCCGCGAATTTAAGAAGATGCAAATTGACCTTCACCAGTCTCTCCGGAGTAGATGGTTGGCAAGTATATAAACACCCAGCTGTGAGTGAAGCTGCCAAAAAGAAAATAGCAGCATTATGTTCTATAGCTCGCGATTGATAATTTTGTTTTTATGTTATTTGTTATCCTTAAAGTTTATTCATGTTATTTTTATCAATAAAATATGTTAGTTGTTGAGATGCTGTCTTACGTCTTATTTTAAAGTAAGCACTTTTAGTGCGCAACGTAAGGAGGTGTATAATCTTCACCCCCCTCTACATATGTTTCAAGTGATACGGCTTTTGACCAAAACCGCAGGAAAGCAATTTCCATATCTTCATCAAAAGGGGCAAGAATCCGCATGTACGATGGGGTAAAGATCCGAATGCGGATACCTCTAATGCTTTGTTGCCTAGTAATGGTTTTGTTTGATATTTGCATGCTGTATCAAGACCTGAGCTTTCGAATAACTATTATATTGTGCTAAGTTCTGGGCCTTCTAATGATGATTCCATCAGGGCCGGAAAAATCTATTTCCCGACATGCAAGGTGGGGATAATACCGTAAGCGGGTGTCCATCGCCAAGGGAGATGCGTCGCCAAAGCTTACTATTTGTAGTAAACAGTCCTGGCAGCGTTGCCAATCGAGATTAGCTATTCGGCCACCCGTCCGGCGGAGTTGTGTTGTTTTATGATGTCATGAGAAACAATACTGTTGGAAGGAATTATGTGATTGGTTGAACGAATTTCAAGGAGTTTAACTGGCAAAATAACTGAACTTGAATTCGCCGGGAAGGAAGTCGTGTCGTGTCGTCTGCTGAAGTTTTGTATTTTATAATGGTTATTTTTGAAAAGTGTAATTTTTGCTTGGTTTTATAATAAATGTAGGTAATTTGTGTAGAGCTGTAATGATATCGGTTCGTTTATACGCTGAGTTGTTTCTTATTTCTTTATCAAGTCAATTTCGACAAACATTTGAAAATGTTGCGACTGTGTTGAAGTACAGTTGTTATGCTTATTTGAATGCTTCTGATGGATTTATTTTGAGATGAACGCACGTTGTTCATGAATAAAATTTAAGGTATGTGGTGCTTTTATTTATTTAAATGTTTATTCCTTGCTTTACGGTACACCAGTGTATAGTTGAGAATATTTATGGTCTTATGTTTTCATAATTATGTAAGGTTTTCAGTATGTTATGTTATTTTTTTGTGAATTGCGATGAAAAAGTAAAAATTTTTAAGGTTTTAAGAGGGATGGTTAATTTTATTTGTGATATGCATTTGCTCCTGATTTACAGAATTCCCGTACAATTTCTAAGTTTATTATGAATAAATATGTAAGGATTTTTGAGTTGTTTGAGATCAGATTTGATTCTAGTGTGATTAATAGTGTAAATGTTGTGTGTTTTGAAGGTATTAAATTACAAAAAGCACGCGAGGGAGGAAGTAGTCGGTTTATTATAGTAGTTTGTTATTTATAAAGAGTGTTTTTAACGTTTTATGAAAATATTTGCAGTATATTTTTCTTGAAATCACGTGCACTATTCACGTTAAATATGATTCAATATATGTATTTTTGAGTTGTTTGTGTGTGTGTGGGGGGGGGAGGTAGGTGGTTTATTAGATGTTTTTCTATTAATTTAAAATTGTTATTTTAACGTTTTAAGGGAAATTTTGCTGTATAATTATGTGCAGAAACTTATTTTGGCATTTTGTATATGATTAAGGTTATGGTTTATTTATTTTTTGACGTACCCATAGTCCAGAGGTAGTGCTTTGTTTATGTGATTTTTGTTCATAATTGCATTTGAAATATGTCTAAAAATGTTTTTATGTGTTTAGATAGTGTGTTATAGTTTGGGGTTCATTTTGTTAGTTATGTGTCAACGTATGTTTATGTTTAGTTTGGCGCTCAAAAAAAGTCGCCAAGTTTAGCCGCTGGCGACAAAAAAAAAAAAAAAGTCGCCAACTCAACCGACACCCGCTTACGGTATTATTCCCTGCAAGGTCATGTAAAAATTTCAGCCAGGCATATATTTTATTTATTTATTATTTTCTCCCCACTGATTCGGTTTGTGATTGCAGCATTTACGTTCACATCAGTTCGTTTTAGCAACATAATGAGTCTTTCTACGGCCCTTGGAAATTTGAGTTCCTTTTAGTTCTGTAACAGCCAATTGTATTCCCTTATTTTGTAAGTTTCTCTGGCAGTGATTTTTTTGTCTATCTATTTTTGTTAAACTAAGTTTAGAATACATACTTTAGAGATTATTATCATATTAAATCAAAATTTTCCATGCAATTCATAGCCAGAAAAAAAAGGGGGGGGCAAAACTTAACTATACTCCACCAGCACTGAAGATGCTGATAGCAGAAAAACCTCACAACCTGACAAATAATAATTTTGCAGCAAAGACAACTTTGCAAGTGGGTTTCATTCTGAGTTTTGTGTCATGTCAGAAGTGGGGATCCGAAAATACCAAAATCTGTAAAAAAAACTCCTAGTTTTTATGTATTATATTTTAGATAAAGGTGATCATTTAAGATGACAGGCAAAGGTCTAAGCTATATTCTAATGAAAAGTTTAGGTTCATGACTTGGTGCAATTTTTCAGAAATAAAAAATAGTTCAAAATTGCGGACCGTTGCCCACCCCGTCCCCTACATTATTTGACTTAAAAGAAACCATTTTAACGAAAAAGTAATTTTTTGCTTTGGAATTTCTTATAGCGGGCATTGTAGAGGGTTAAACAGCATTTGAGTTACAAAATAAACAAAAAACATGTTATTACAACAAGGTTATCATTATCAGCTGTTACTCAGAATTTATTTCTTTATTCTAAAACCATATATTTATATACATTAATTTAACAGGTAAGCCGCGACATATATGTTTAAAGTACGTATCAAAAACGTATAAATTAAATTTTGATGACTGGGGAGTATTTGAAAGGTTCTACCTCTATGAAAAAAGAAATTGAAAAACCTTTACATAGCCTATCTTTATATGCATACAGTTATAGTAATGAAATTTAATTAAACACTTTAAGTAGATAGTGAACTTCAGAAATTTTATGATAAAATTTAATTTTTATCTAAAAGTGATTTTAAAAATTTGTGGTGGATTTAAATATACTACATATAATTGTTTTATAGTACATATAAAAGTTTTTGGTTTCCATAACTGACGTGGAGCCTTCACTTTTTCATTTCCAACCAAGAAAAAATTTATAAACATTTTGCACTAAAGGCATTGTACTACGGGTCCCAATTCATCTAGACCGGATACTTGATCGATTCCGCTTTATTAACTGCAGAATTAGAGCTTACTTTTCCTAAAACTTAGAAAAGCAGTTCAAATTGTTTATAAAGTCCGGAAGAGAAATCCGATAAATACTACTCAAGCATGATTTCTTTCCATTTTTGTATAATTTACATTTCTTAATCAATTACGAGCAATCCAGAAGAATTTCTAGGCTGAGCTTCCCTATAAAGTTCTAAAAAAGAGTATGAAAGACATTCCTCCCCCTTTCCTGTTTTATTGAACTTAAATTGTCACAAGACACTTTAACACCTCTTTAATTGCCACGTGTAATCCTTGAATAGGATAGCTGTAAAAGGAGTTTTTATCTCATAAATTTTATCAAGAGGAAAAAGTGAATGACTGCAATCTTATCATTTTCATTCGAACATCTGATTCCGAGCAATATGTAGTGGTACGATTAATTTATCATTAGAATGCAAAATGTATTTCCATTATTTTGAAAATGCAAGATACATTCAAAATGTAATATAAAATACATTTTCAAAATACTTTGTTTTTTACTAACACAAAAATACAAGATACAAATGCATTTAAAATGCATATATTTGCGATACTGTCCAACCCTGTATGAAGGCTGTCTGAATGAGGGTGGATGCTGAACGGTCCACACACAAAATACACCAAATTTTTGTTCTTTCACATTTAGAATTACACAGAGCTGCCACACGCAGCTAGCCATGCTGGCACACATAACTCGCACTTTTTTCTGTTCTCAAATCCACCGAACACAATTTTCTTTCCACCAAAACCATCAACAGATGGCGCTGTCAGTCCGTAAAGGGCAGCGAAACTGAACATTCCGCCCGCCTTGACAGATTATTGTCAACACAATTTAAAAGCACAGTACACATGAATTTAAACAATTATTCTCACACAAAGAAAAACATATGTTAAAACACTCAATGAATTAAACACTATTCGTTACAAGGCAATAAACATACTTTTGTGATTGCACGCTTAAATACTCCCAATGAAGTCTTGAGCACTACCACTCTCACATTATTATCCTTTCCGCGAATAATCTCGAATATTCTTCCCAGCGCCCATTTACAAGGAGGCAAATTGTCCTCCTTTATAACAACCATATCCCCCTCTTTTGCCTCATTCTTCTTAAATTTCCACTTATTTCTTTGTTGCATATTATTTAAGTAGTCAAGGCTCCATTTCTTCAAGATTAGTTGAGTATATTTTATGATTTTCTGCCATGCCTTAAGCCTACTTTCTTTCAAATTTGTTAAATCAGGCTCTATGACTGAGGTTAGCTGTCTGCCAATAAGGAAATGTGCGGGAGTGAGCACTTCTACTTCATCAGTGCCTTCCGACAAAGAAACGAGAGGTCTCGAATTGAGAATTCCCTCAATCTGTATGGTAATTGTCAGGAAGTCTTCATAAGTTAATTTTAAGTTTCCCACAACTCTTTTTAAGTAGAATTTAAAGGACTTCACTCCCGCTTCCCATAGTCCACCGAAATGTGGAGCACGGGGAGGAATGAAGTGCTGACTTCCTCACTGACAAGAAAATTTGAAAATTGCTCATCTTGCTCTCTAACAAGTTTCAGAAGCTTTTTTAATGCTTCATTTGCTCCCACAAAGGTTTTACCATTATCTGAATAAATTCTGGCAGCTTTACCTCTCCTGGCAAAAAATCGTTTTAACGCAGCAATAAATGCGTCTCTGGAAAGATCACTTACAATTTCTAGGTGTATTGCCTTCGTCACAAAGCAAATAAAAATGCACACATAAATTTTATTTACAATTTGCTTACGCTGATATTTACACTTTATATAAAATGGGCCACAAAAATCGACCCCACACACGTTAAATGGATGATTTCTGCTCACTCTATCCACGGGAAGATTTCCCATTATTTGATCAAGAGTTACAGGTTTTGCTTTAAAGCAAGTTACACATGAGTTTACTATCCTTCTACACAATGCTCTACCCTGCACAATCCAATATTTTTGCCGTAATTGATACAGCAAGTGCTGAGGGCCCGCATGTAAAAATTTTATATGAAAGCAACTTACAGTTAAATTTGACAATTTATGGGCCTTAGGAAGCAGTATTGGAAATTTTTTATCAAATGACAATTTACTATATTTAAGTCTGCCTCCAACTCTAATAACACCAGAAGGGTCAATAAAAGGACATAAATTTTTTACCTGACTCTCAGGATTTACTTCACCTTTGGTCTTGAGAGATTTCAGTTCTCTCGAAAATTCAGATTCTTGCACCCATCTTATTAAAATAAGCTCTGCCTGTTTGATCTCTCTATCACTCAGGTGTCCAGAAAGTTTTTCAACACCCGGTTTAGAGTTATGCAAAAATCTAAGAATAAAACTCAAAACATGCAATACTTTAAAATACTTATTACTACAATTAAGAATATCTATGAAAAATGAATTGTTATATACAGCAAAGGAAAAGCTCTGTTCAGAGTTCACTTTCTTGAGTTCATTTTGTACATCGTCCCTGATGACACTTTCAGAGATTTCTCTCTGAGGGTACTCACTATTTTTCAGGAAACTGGGGCCACACGACCACAGGTGACTCTCGAGCATTCTCGATGGGTTCACACCACGACTGATCAGGTCCGCGGGATTCTCCTCTGAAGAAACATGCCTCCATTGATCATGACAAGAAAGATCTTGAATTGCAGCCACACGATTGGCCACAAAGGTTTTTAACAAGGTCGGTTGTTTCTTGATCCATGACAGAACGATCATACTGTCACTCCAGTAATGTGTTTTAGTCACCTCGAATCGTAGGGCTGCCTTTACTCGTCGCATCAACTTGACCAGCAGCACAGCCGCACAGAGCTCCAATCTAGGCACTGTAATCTTCTTCAAAGGCGCAACTCGGGATTTGCTGGCAACAAGCTTGATGGCAACCTCTCCAGAAGATGAACGAGACTTGCAGTAAACAACTGCACCGTATAACCTTGCAATTGTAGATAACACTGTTCGTTTAGTACAGTTTTCAGTGGATCTCATGGACACCTTGAAACAGAAGCAGTCATCTGACGAGTCCCAAATGACTCCCAATGTCTTTGTTTCCGAGCAGGAAAAATCGTAACTAGTTCCAGTCGTGCCGAACAATTGTGGGTGGTTACCACACCATTTGTGCAACCTCATATCAGCTCGAAGTAAAATTAAAGTTAGTTGCTTTTGCAACTCGATGCATTCTGGCAATGTTTTTGCACCTGACAGGACATCGTCGACGTAGAAGTCATTCGTGACAGTAGAAGCCGCAAGAGGGAAACTGTGTCCTTCATCTCTTGCAATTTGAGTTAGAGTTCGTGTTGCCAAATAAGGCGCACTCACTGTGCCGTATGTAATGGTTGATAACTCAAAAATTTTCACTGGACTTAACTCACTGTCCTTCCAAACGATGCGTTGTAATTTTCGCTGACTGGGATTTACGTTTATCATACGATACATCTTCTCTATGTCTGCAGTGAATGCAAACGGATGTTTTCGGAAGCGCATCATTATGGATATCAAATCCTCTTGTACAACTCCTCCATTGAGTTGCAAGCTATTGAATGAAGTACCATTACTTGTTTCACTGGAAGCATTGAAAACAACACGCAGCTTCGTGGACGTCTTGTCTGGCCTGTAGACGCCATGGTGGGGCATATGCCCCAGATCTCTTACTATATAGTAAGAGATCTCGGGTTCTGACTCATGTGTCACATCTCTCATGTGTCCCATTCTTTCATACTCATTAATGAAGTCTCTATATAAGTTTAAATAAATTTGATCACGAGATAGCTTAGCCCAAAGTGAATTCAATCTTTTTAAAGCTATGCTTTTAGACTCGCCTAAGCAACTGGGTTCCTCTTTAAGTGGGATTGTTACTACATATTTTCCACTGGGTTCTCTGAAATGAGTTTGCACAAAATGTTCCTCAGCAATTTTAGCCTCAACAGATTTAGGGGTCTCTAACTCAACGTTTTCTAATTCCCAGAACTTTCTCATAGTGCTATTTAAATCGTCATCCATTATTAACCCACAATGAATTTTTTCGTTGTCTGATTCTGTAACACTACCACTAGCCAAAAATCCAAAAAACAACTCTGAATTTGGCGAATAGAATCTTTCTGGCCTCAATAATTGATAGAATGAGCTTGCACCTAAAAGACAATCAATTTTTTGGGGAACCATAAAACTATCAGCTAAATTAATATTTGAGGGGATTTGTCCCTCAACACTTAAATACTTACTCGGAGTGAAATCAGTAATTTTTTCTACAACAAGAAACTCAAACCGTTGATTAAAACTCTTGTCAAAGTTTAAAATCTCAGCATTGACGAAACTGGTAACAGTCATTGAGGAATTATTTAAACATGATATAATCACATTAATTTTTTCGTGCTTTAATCCCAATCTACTTGCGCAGTCTTTAGACATAATATCCGATTGGCTACCTACATCAAGTAATCCCCTTGCAGTCTGCAAATTCCCGTACCTATCTCGAATGTAAAATTTAGCCGTACCCTCCCCATCCACCCCGCCCCCCTCACCCCTCCATCCCCCCCCCCCCCCGCACCCAACCCATCCCCCCCCCGCAACTGCCCCCCCACATGCCCTGCCCACCCCCACCCCCCCGCCCCTCGCACCCCCGCCACCCACCCCAGCCCCCCCCACTCACCTACCCCCCTCCCCCCCCCTCTCCCCGCCCACCCACTCCGCCCCCTCCCTCGCCACCCCCCTCCACCCCCCGCTCACACCCACCCCCCCCCCCCCCACCCCCCCCCCCCCCCCCCCCCCCCCCCCCCCCCCCCCCCACCCCCCCCCCCCCCCCCCCCCCCCCCCCCCCCCCACCCCCCCCCCCCCCCCCCCCCCCACCCCCCCCCCCCCCCCCCCCCCCCCCCCCCCCCCCACCCCCCCCCCCCCCCCCCCCCACCCCCCCCCCCCCCCCCCCCCCCCCCCCCCACCCCCCCCCCCCCCCCCCCCCCCCCCCCCCCCCCCACCCCCCCCCCCCCCCCCCCCCCCCCCCCCCCCCCCCCCCCCCCCACCCCCCCCCCCACCCCCCCCCCCCCACCCCCCCCCC
The DNA here is from genome assembly GCA_038373885.1 of Cheiracanthium punctorium. Lineage (NCBI taxonomy): Eukaryota > Metazoa > Arthropoda > Arachnida > Araneae > Cheiracanthiidae > Cheiracanthium > Cheiracanthium punctorium. The sequence goes on along the minus strand of JAWZYV010002522.1, from coordinate 433,747 downwards.
CCCCCCCCCCCCACCCCCCCCCCCCCCCCCCCCCCCCCCACCCCCCCCCCCCCCCCCCCCCCCCCCCCCCCCCCCCCCCACCCCCCCCCCCCCCCACCCCCCCCCCCCCCCCCCCCCCCCCCCCCTTCCCCCCCCCCCCCCCCCCCCACCCCCCCCCCCCCCCCCCATAAACCCCCCCAAAATCCCCCCCCCCCAAACCCCCCCCCCCCTCCAAAAAATTTTCCCCCCCCAAAACCCCCCACCCCCCCCCCCCAAACCCCCCAACCCCCCCCCCCCAAACCCCCCCAACCCCCCCCCACCCCCCCCCCCCCCCCCCTCTTTTTTTAAAATGCTTATCAACTGGAGCGTTAAATAACCTTACCTGAATAAACAAAAAATGTAAATTTTCTTCAAGAAATTGATTTCCCCTTCCGGTGTTTACTTCTGAGTTTTCTCGTATTTAAATCGCGGAAAAGTGTTTTTTTCTAAAAAGGCCTGTGTTTTATTTTATTATCATTCTAGAACATAAGGACCTTTTGATAATCCACAGTAGATTAGCCAGCGCAATGTGAATCACGGGTTATTTGTTATCAATCGCTTATTGTTATCACGTAAATCGGCCGGCAACAAGACCACTGTATTTTATTCCATGCAAAATCAAACTCTTCATCGTGATCAACTTTTCGGTAAATGTTATCGTCTTTTCGCAGAACAATTCTTGAAAAATGTACTAGGAAACGGGGTTTTGTTAAGAAACCGATTACAAGCATGAATTCAAAGAAAAATTGTGTATTGTTTGTCTATTGGTGTTAAGCATGTGCATTAGAAGCTCAGAGAGAAATGTTATTCAGACGATGTTCGATTATTGTAAAACGAGATGTACACTATCGTTCGAATAACTTCGAACGATAAAGAATAACTTCGAGCGAATAACTCGTTCGAATAACTTCGAACGATTTTTGAAAAACAGTAATGAGTATGAGCAGTTTATCAATGAACATTTAAGAAAGAATTGCATACACAGTGTACACACGTCAGCTCAGGCACAACTCTAAAAACTTGAATGAATAAAGTGGACTGTATATTAAAAATACTCTTTATTTTAATCTGGATTTAACAATTTTTGCTGCAGCGTGTATATATCTCGTAACGCCACAGCACACATTTGCCTCTCAAGGGCATCTCGTGCACGGTCTCGTACCGTTCTGACCGGGGAAGCGAGAATGCAGAGCTGGCCCTCCGCTGCTAACCACTTGAGAGCCACTTCAAAAGATTTAAGACAGATGCTGCAGACAGAGGCGCTCAAACATCCTCCCCCCGTTGAAATTATACAAATTTCAACAATATTTAAAAACATGTAATCTACATTCACAAATTAAAAAAATATGTATATATATAGTACATAACAGCAAGTACAAAAAAAAGTATACAAAGTCAAATTTATACACCCAGTTCTACAATCGAAAAATTTTAATCACTTTCCATAGGAAGAATGCATATGTCTCTGGACGTTCCTTTTAAATAGTTTACCATTGGGTAACTTAACATTTACTACTCGAACGTGTTTATCCTTTCCAAAAAATATTTCTGGCAATTCTTCCTGTTAACCATTTTGTGTTGGCATATTCTCATCTTTAATCAACACTAACGAACCCGTTTTTACATTATTTTTTGCAAATCGCCACTTATGGCTTGCTGTAGGTTATTTAAATAATCTCTTTTCCATAACCTCCAAATTTGTTGGCTGTATTTTGTAATTTTCTGCCATTTAGAAGTATGTTATCCGACAAATCAGCCAATTGTGGCTCAATAAATTGAGTTAATGGCCTCCCAATGAGAAAATGGCCTGGTGATAATGTTTCAAAATTATCAAAAGTCTGATGATAAAGGGGTAAGAGGGTCTCGAATATTAAAACACTTTCAATTTCTAAAATGATCGTGAGAAATTCCTCTAAAGTTAAATGTGCATTACCGATAACTCGTTTTAAGTGGAATTTAAAACTCCTTAACTCCGGCCTCCCAAAGACCGCCAAAGTTTGGTGATTTTGGAGGTATGAACTGCCAGTCTATGCTTTCACTAGAAAGGAAAATTTGCCAAAGTTTCGTCTGGAGTGCCTCACCATATTATGTAACTTTTTAGAGTTCCAGTGCTCGCACTCATACAAAATATATGTATTAGCATTGTCACTAAATAATTTTTGAGCACTTTCCTCTTCGACTGAAAAAGCGCTTCAAGCATGAAATAAATGCATCAGAAGTAAGATCTGTTACAAAATCAAGATGAATTGCTTTGGTGCATAAACAAACAAAAATGCATACATACACTTTGTTCAGTTTCCCCTTTCCTCTGATTTTGTGAATTTAATATAGAACGGCCCGCAATAATCGGTACCGACATTGCAAAATGGGAAAGACTGAACAAACTCTTTCTCTGGGCAAATCCCCATAATTTGTTTCTCTAACACAGGTTTATTTTTGAAACATGTGATACACTGAAATACAATTTTTCTACAAACATTTCTACCATTTATGACCCAAAACTTACGTCTAACATGATATAATAAGGCATTAGGACCTACATGAAAATATTTCAAATGGGTAATATCTTACAATAATTGTTTGTAAGAGGATGTTTGTCCGAAAGGATCATTGGATGTTTTTTGAGATGAACTGAGGTCGGAATGCTTTAATCGACCTCCGACACATAATATTTCATTTTCATCTAAGAAACAATTTAGCGATTTTACCTTGCTATTATTAGGAATAGCAGCACCTCTCTTCAGGTTTTTTATTTTCTTCTGAAAACTCACCTTTTTTGTGCTTCTGTAATTAGACACATTTCCGCTCTTTTCACCTCCTTGGGAGTAAGGTGACCTGAGATCTTATCTTTAGCTTTAGCATTATGTATAAATCTAAATATATAACATAAAATATGAATGATGGTTAAATAATTATTACTCAATGCAAGGATATCATTAATAATAGAATTATGATTAAAATTTGTAAGGGTAAATATGAGGATTGTCGCTTTCACAATTGCCCGTTTTTTTCAGTTCAACAGAGTCACCACATACTGAGATTGGAATTTCAGGTTTGGGATATTCTCCCTGACTCAGAAACGTTGGTCCCTCGAACCACAGATCATTTTTCACTAGTGTCTCTGGATTCATCCCTCTTGAAATGAGATCTGCGGGATTGTTTCCGGAAGATACATGACGCCATTGTTGAACGCTTGTTAACTCCTGTATTACCGCTATACGATTTGCGACAAATGTTTTTAGAAGATATGGCTCTTTCTGTATCCAGGAAAGGACAATCATTGAGTCAGTCCAGAGAAAGATATCTACTGTCTTAAGTTGTAAGGAACTCGTCACTTTAGTCATCAGTTTTGCGAGAAGGACGGCAGCGGAAGTTCGAGTCTGGGCACTGTTATTCGCTTAAGAGGTGATACTCGTGATTTGCTGCAGACCAAATTCACCTCTGAATCTCCTCGATCTGACGTGGATCTGCAGTAAATAACACATCCGTACGCATTCTCGGACGCATCCGCGAAACCGTGAAGTTGAATATGAACTGATTTTTGCATTATAATGCATCGATTAACACTTACACTATTTAGTAATGGCAAAGACTGAATGAAGTTTTCCCACTGTTTTGCCTCCGTTTCAGGAAGCGGATCGCTCCAGTCCAATTTCAAACACCACAGCCTCTGTAAGAATATTTTGGCTGCTTGTTATTACAGGACCCAATAGTCCTAGGGGATCGAAAACTCTGGCAATTGTTGAAAGCACAGATCTCTTTGTTGGCGGAACCGAGTTCTCTATCTGTATTTGAAAGGTAAACTGGTCTGTGATGGGCTTCCATGAAACTCCTAAGGCCTTTGTTTCATCTTGAAAACTGTAACTACTGTCACAGTCTGTTTTTTAGCTCTGGAGAGCTACTACACCACTTGTGTAATGTGAAACCTCCACTGTTGAGAACTTTTATTAACTCTGATTGTAATGCTTTAGTGTCACTCAGGGTGTCTGCGCCACTGAGGACATCATCAATATAGAAGTCTCTCTCTATGACTGGAGTGGCTAAGGGAAAGTTTTGTTGTTCATCTCTGGCTAATTGTTGGAAGAACTCTTGTAGCGAGGTAAGGTGCACTCACTGTACCGTAGGTAACAGTGTTGAGCTCGTAAGTCTTAACTGGTTCATTCACTCCCTCCCTCCAAAGTATTCTCTGAAGTTTAGATTTGACTCGGGTCAATTAAAATCATCCTATACATCTGCTTTATATCAGCTACAAATGCATAAATATGCTTACGAAATCTAATCATTATCTTAAATAGGTCATCCTGAACAACCCCACCATTGTACTGTAAAGAGTTAAGCGAATTCCCTGATGTTGTCTGCGAGGAAGCGTTAAATACTACACGAAGTTTTGTAGTACTTTTATCTGGGCGATAGACTCCTAGATGCGGTATATAATATGTTCCTACTTCTTCCTCACATTCCGAAATCTCTTTCATGTGCCCTAATGTTTCATATTCCCGCAAAAATTTCTTTGTATAATGATAAATAATCAGGCTCTTTTACAAGGTGACTCCACAACGAATTTAATTTCTTGAGGGCTATATTTTTAGATTTCCCTAAACAATTTGGATCCTCTTTTAGCGGCATTTTTACTATGTATCTACCTGTACTATCTCGTTTAACGTTTTTCTCAAAATGATTTTCGCAAATTATTGTTTCTTTGTTTTTAGGTATCTCAATCTGCACGTTCTCTATTTCCCAAAATTTCTCTATGGTTTTGGTTAGGGCAATATTATCTTGAATAAAGCCGCAATGGACCCTATCCGGCGTTTCAGTGGGAACGCTTCCACTTGCCACAAAACCAAAAACAGTATTTGATGAAAGATTAAATTACTGTTAGTCGGAACAAATTTGACCAGGTCGCAACAATTCGTAGAAGATTTCTGCGCTCAAAAGTAAATGTATGCGACTTGGTTTGTTAAAGTGTTCATCTGCCAGGTTTACATATTTTAACTCGGGTATATTTATCTCAAACGTTTTTGACGGCATGAAATCAGTTATCTTGGATACTATCAAAAAATCTAATTCTTTCTCGTAATTTCCCTCAGTGTTGGAAATCGTCGCTTTAACTACAGATTTAATTGTTGTGCAGGTATCGCCAATTCCACAAACTGTTAAATTAGTTTTTTCTCTTTTTAAATTAAGGCTGTTAGCACAATCTGAAGTCATGTAGTTATTCATTGCCCCTTGATCCAAAATCGCACGCACTCTAAAATTATTACCAACGTTATCTCTCACTAAGCAAGTTGCAGTGCTAAGGAGCGTTGTTTTTGATGTATTTATTACTCGCGAGGAGAGCACCGATGTGTTTATATTAGATTCGACGCTAGCCAAGGATGCTGGCTGGAATGTTGGTGCCTCCGCACTCAAAGTACTCTCTCTTGTACCTCTTGTAATAGGGGGGGAAACCAAATCGGGGTTATTGGCCGCGCTCTCTTGTCGCAAAAACTCACCGCTTTTCGGGAAATGTAATGAGTAGTGATGTCTTTTATTTTTTCCATCTCTTTTGCACAAAGAACAAGAAAATTTTGATTTGCAATTATTAATTAAATGTTTTCCAAGACAGCAAAAGCAATAATTATTTTTCTTAACTATCTCTACTCTCTCAGAAACAGGCAAGGCCATATAATTTTTGCATTTATATAAGGGGTGATTTTCATAACAAAGGCAACACTTTGAACTCTTACTCTCAGCTAAAAATACTCTAGACACATTTCTCGAATTAGAGGATTTTGATTAAAACCTTCCGTTAAAAGTTTTCCCCGTGACACAAAAAATAGATCTGCTTCTTTTCCCAATGTTATGGGATCAAACCATGTATCTGCCTGCCTAACACTGATATGAGACGCTGTTTCTTTGTCTAATGTTTGAAACAACTTGTCTGATACAATTAATTGCTTTAATTTCTCAAAATCAGACACCTCTCTTAATTTTAAGTAATAATCAAAGCTAGTTGTCAAACGAGATGCAAATTGTACATGGGTTTCATTTGCCTGCCTAGTAGTTTTTCTGAATTGCTCCAAACATGACTGGGCGGTTGGTTCGAACTCTCTTAATACGATTTTTTTCACTTTATCATAATCATTTAACTCATTATCTCTTATGTAAGAAATTATGTTTGAAGCTCTCTCACCTAGTAAATTCAAAAGTATCTCCGCCTTAAGTGCATCGGGTACGCTCTTTGTAACAAAGGATCTTTCTAAAGAAGTAAAAAACAGACCCCATCCTTCTGGTCGACTCGGGATTTTAATCGTTAGAGTTCTTATACTTTTTATTAGCGAATCTAATGAATCATATCTCTCAACTTTATTTTCTGATTCGTCGCTAGTTTTTGGAACTGTTTTTGGAATTGTTTGCAAGCGTGACAGTTCTAACTCAGCTTTCGCTCTCTCTAATTTAGTTTGTTCTAATTGTAATTCTAACTGTGATTCTGCTTTCCGGTCCTCAATTATCCACTCTAAGAGACCTGATACAAATTCTGGTTCATTTTTGAATTTATCAGTATCCTTTATAATATTAATAAGCTCTGTCGTTGTCATTTTCTGTTATTTCCTCTCCTAACTCTATCGCAGCGAGCTGCAAATCAGCTTTTCTCGCGTTTTTGAACATTTTTATAACAAACTCAATAACTAATTTATAACTCAAAACAATGATAAAAATAAATTCAATTAAAGGCTAAACACAACTCTTAACTCTAAAGAATAATAACACAAATTATCTCAAGGGAGTAAATGACCAGAAAAGCTCAGCACCTACTTCGTCACTTGTTACACAACAAAGGAACTTCATTTATATCCATAAGGCACCGGAACCGTCTCACGTGAAGACGGACCAAAATGTACACACGTCAGCTCAGGCACAACTCTAAAAACTTTGAATGAATAAAGTGGACTGTATATTAAAAATACTCTTTATTTTAATCTGGATTTAACAATTTTTTGCTGCAGCATGTATATATCTCGTAACGCCACAGCACACATTTGCCTCTCAAGGCATCTCGTGCACGGTCTCGTACCGTTCTGACCGGGGGAAGCGAGAATGCAGAGCTGGCCCTCCGCTGCTAACCACTTGAGAGCCACTTCAAAAGATTTAAGACAGATGCTGCAGACAGAGGCGCTCAAACACACAGAAAAAATTACCAAATTCTTTTAATAAATGTTTTGTGCCACACTATTCTATTTTATCGTAGGTGCGTTTCCATTTTAACGTAGGTAAGTTTCCACTTTATCATAAATAATTAGTTATCTAAATAATACTACTTAAGCTCAATCATTAAGTTTTTGTTCAATCGCTTATTGTTATCAAAAACTTGGTCCCGAGGTGATTTCATTAAGCGGCATTTACTGTACTTGCTACAGGCATTGGCGTAAACTGGCATGTAACATCGGTTGGGGGGGGGGATGTTTCCTATTGCAGGAAATATCATTTTGAAATAGGTTATATCTATTTTTTTTTAATTGGGGGGGGGCAATTGCCCTCTCTTACCTAGCAAGTTAAGCCTACGTCTACAGGCCACTGGCTTTATCCAGAACTGGCTATTTCAAACTTAAGATTAGTTATTCCACTATTATGAGGAAAACCTTTGTTTCATATGCGCAAAATATGTTTAATGAAAAGTTTGGTTTACTCTAATAATGCACAGTGCATTGTGCTGCTATTTTGACATTTGTACTTGCCCATCTAACGAAGCACATATTTTCTCTCCAGGCACCAACGAATCCAAATGTAGCTGCTATGAAGAGAAGCATTCCCATTACTATGAACATGAAAGTAGGGCTGAATTGTACGAAGATGAGTCCTTGAATTGGTAACATTAGGTAAAAGTGCACGTAGAATCCAATTCCTGCACCAAAACCCCCTAAAATCTGAAATGAAACAAAAATACATATACACACAGCTGCTGGGTGCATACTTTAAAAGTTCATTAAAAAGAGCAAATAATGAAAGAAAAAACTTGTTCGAACCAGGCACGTATACAGAAAAACATTTTGGAGGGGGTCCCAAAAATTTCGGAGGGGGTCCAAACGGTAAAAAAGGCAGAATTTTTCACAAAAGACTATAATTATCATTTTTCTAACAAAACTCAAAATTTCGGAGGGGGGGGGGGGTCCGGACCCCCTGAACACCTCCCCTCTAAATACGTCCCTGGATTGAACGAATAGGATTAGAGGGAGATCAGATTTCTTTTTTTATTATTGCAAGAACAGTTGTAGTTCAAAAACATACAGATAGATGGCGCTGACTATACACAATATGAAGCTAGTTTCCGATCCAAAAAAACTTCATAAGAATAGGGTAATGTGTGTGTGTGGGGGGCATCGACCTTGAACTGAAAGTCGATGAACTGAAGGTCTTGAACTTCAGTTCAAGGTCGATGGTGTGTGTGTGTGTGGTTATTTGGCGATATTATCTAACTCTCAATAACACTGGAAATGGAGTTCAACCAATGTGCGTGTGCATTGCGTAAAAATATGTTCCCATCAATTCAACTGAAATGCAAAATGAAGACTTTCGATGCAAAAGAATTTAAAGCGTTGCGGAGGGGTGGGGCATAGCGTCTACTTACACCTAGGATTTTTTTTTTCGGGGGAGGGGGGGTGTCTTAAAACCAATTGTTTAAAAGAATCTTAAAACTAACAATTTAAATTAAATGAAAAGTTTCTAATGATAATAACAATGTTGCAACTCTGAATAATTAAAATGTTTAATCCATATTTAAATAAAATATTTAAATGCAATTTCAAATTGATGTTTAAACATATTTTAAAAACAATTTTATGCACATCTGTTTAATATTCCGTGATGAAAGCTTTAAAAAATATTTTGAAAACATTTTACATTTTCGTACTTAAACTTATCTGTAGGCACACACTCAAAATCTTATTTACGCAATGACATTAATACCAATATCAGACCATCTGTAATTGTTTTCTCATTTCAAAGCCGCACTATATATAAAACAAGACTCTTTATCAGGCTTTCAGGGGAGAAAAGTAAAATAGTTTAGGGTCCCTCACAGTTTGGATTACATAACATTTTAAAAAGCAACAGGATGGAATAATTTTGGAAATTTTTCAGGTGAACGAGGACGCCTTGTTTGTGGTCATCGGTGATTGAAAGTTCCCTTTTGAAAACTATGAAGTTTAGCTACAGGCCTTAACTGAACTTAAATTAAAAAAAAAAAAAAAACTTCTCAGTATGCAGTGAAACTTCTAGGAAGGACTCCCTCCTCCGATGACAAATTTCTTAAGACACCGATTTTTTACCCTATCTACTTAATGTTAAAAGATCTTCTATCCTCTATAAGAGATCACGCAACCCTCTATCAACGACCGGTCGCGGTTCCCTGTCCGAAAAAACTTTTGCATTTTTCCGGAAGTAAAGTAAACAAAAACCACACTCTTCTAAACCATTCGCTCTATTGCTAAATCGATAGCAAGTACAAGTACACATCAAGTACGATTGTTGTAGGTCAGAGAAGAGACATGTCTAAGAAACGAGCGATTTTACTGTTGGAGTTGATTTTACTGTTGATGGGGTCGAGTAACACGAAAAATGAAATTCAGAGATTAAGTTGGCGGTTACTTTTGGTTGTGAGAAAACCCAAAAAGGAAATGTTAAAGCAGATGTAGATTTTACTATGGTGAATTTAGAATGCATGAAGAATTCCAGAATAAATGCTCCTTGTCAACTGTAAAAGAGGAAGAAGAGAGAGAAGTACTCTCGTAGAGAACAGAGAAAAAAGAATGCAACAATCTGAAATTTCTAAATATTTCATTTAAATTTTAAAAATATGTATAATTATTTATGTATTAGTATGAAATTTCATAGATAACGAGACAAACAATAATTTTTAGCATTTTTCTTTCGTTGGCTACGAAATGTTTATCAAGGGGGAGGGGTATTTAGGGGTCCAGACCAGACTTCGTGTAATCGTAGTCGTGTAATCGTAATCGATTGTAATCGATTACATTTTCTCATGTAATCGTAGTCTAATCGTAATCCGACAATTGAATTTTTATGTAATCGTAAGCTAATCGTAATCTGAAAGTTTATATTTTCGTGTAATCGTAGTCTAATCGTAATCTAGAAATTTCATTTGCCAGATAGTCGTAATCTTAGAGCCTGTAGTCGTAATCGCTTAGATTACAAGACGATTATGAAACGATTACGGGCGCCCAGATTTATTTTTTGTTCTGCTTGCTGGGAAAAAAAATTTCTCGGAGAAGCAAAGCATCGAAAAATCTGCATGCCCTGAAGACAGGAAGTTTCCTATTTTTTAACCTTTCAGGGGAAGAGGGGAGGGGGGAGGGCATTATTCTGCCATCGTAGTTCGTACGGGACAAAGATAAGAGAAGCAGAGCTCCCTTTTTTTTCCCGGGATGACCATTCTTTTTTATGCTGACTGTGGTGGGTGACTGACTAGAATGGACAGACCTCCCAGAAATTGGGGGTGGACGTGGGAATTCCTGGGGGGTACACAAGAGGTGTATTTTCTGCTATTGCAGATCTTTGCTTTATCTCATTTCAATTTGCGACTGTGAAGAAAAAAACAGCAATGCCTACACGAAAAAAATTCAAGATTTTTTTTGAATTTCAAGAAAATAAAAATAATGAAAAAGGAAAGGAGTTCAAAAAATATAAATGCACTATCTTAGTACAGATGCCAGTGTCAAAAAAGACTAACTCCAACTTAAATACACATATGGAGGTAATTTTGGATATTTTTTCTTGAGTATTTATTTGTTGTATAGATTATTATAAAATGAGTACATATATTAATTGAAAAACTGCATTTAAAAGGTTTCTATATTAAGGGGAAAACGATAATATTCACGAAAATATTCCCTGGTCTTTTCCAATTCCGTTTAATACATGTTTCATTGATCTGACTAAAATGCGCTGCATTAATTAAATAAAATTTATTTTTGGTATACATTGTTTACTTGTTTAGAATCTTAATTTTGGTCAAAATTTAATTATCATAATTTACTGTTTAACTTTCGAAGTGTTATGTTTATTGTGTTTTAGAGTGTTATTTATGTAGCAGTGTCATACACATAATAATTTTATAGTGTGTGTGTGTGTGATTACTTGGTACAAATTTGTTTTGTAATAAAAGTGCAATGTGTAGTAATTTCTTTTCTCTGTCAAAAAATAAATAAATAATAAATAAATAAATTAGGTTAATCAAAGTAGGCTTTCTAAATTTTGAAAGGGCTTATAAAGGGGCGCACATACAAGTGCTTTTATTGGGATGGGGAGGAGGGTCATTCAGAGTATGAAAAATTTTGAATGTAGGAAAAAAACGCCACCTCAAAAGTTATTTGTGTAATAATTTAATTAAATACTTTAAATAAATTTCTTTTGTTTCGCGGAAAAGGGGGGTGGAAAGTGGAACGGGGTATTCATTTGAATTATGAGGTTTAAAGTACATTGTTTTCCAGAAATGAGGGAAGACACACGTGTAATTCAATAATTCAATTTCAGTGTAATTCGATAGGCGATAAGGGGGGGGGGATTTCCTAGAAAGCTTTTGGTTTCCTCTAAAAAAAATATATTGGTCACTCTGGAAAACATGTATTCATAATTTTTGTATTTAAATTTTTAGTTTAAACAGTTTAATTACTAGTTATAAAATATACACCCCTTATATAAGATAATTTTAAAATAAAATGTAGTACGTAACCCTGTACCTGCGAGTAGAATTTTTTAAAACTAAAAATTATTTTAATGTATACACTGTAAATCATTACATTTTTTAATTCGGTTAAAAATATGAATAAGTTTCAAATATATTTTTCTGGTAACTGTAACTATTTGACTCAAGGAGAAAGGAGATTTCAAAATTAATTTTTGATTCATGCATCATTTAAAATGCTTAAGTATTTTATGCATTTTATTTGATTCATTTAAATAAATATTAATTATTGTTCTTATTTTTTATTTTCAGACCTTTTATTCACACACCATCCCTCGAAAATAATCCCTATTTATTATTTTGATGATTATAATTTTTTTTTGCCATAAAAATACAATAGAAGTTTATGTATTGAAATAGTGACACAATTAATATATTGTCTGCTATTATACAAATGCCATCTACTTATGATTCTACATAAATAGACTGCCTTGTAGTTTAAGTAGTATTTAAATCAGAATGACCAAACCCAGATTAATGATATCTGGCCCTTCAGATTTAATGTGCGCGTTCGCCATATATACAAAATTGGTCTTCTATCGGCTTAAATTCAACGCTAGGTCTCCCCTCAATCCGATTCTTCATCGCAGGGGCGCAGTAGCGTAGCAATTCGGTTGTTTCTTTTTTTTTTGGGGGGGGGGGGGCTCATCGATTCTGGACACTGAAAAAGACACACATATATATGATTATTTTCTATCATCTTCCAAAGGTATAGGGGTGGCTCGAGCCCCAAAGCCCCCCTCCCTTTCCTACGCCACTGCAGGAATATATATCCCTGCAGGAATATATATCACTCCAGGAGAATAACCAGGGAGTGGGATATCGGGATATATATCCCTGCTAAACTTTCAAAATTAGTTATTAAGAGATTTCAGATTTCATATCACATTACATAATTTGTGTAGCGGAGAAGTTTTATTCTCCTTCATGAGCCTTACTGAAAGATGCTAATTTTGAAAATTTAGTTTTCATTAAGCTAAATAAAAATATTTAAAGTGATATATGCAATGATTTATTTAGAATTTTTTTTTTCATAATTCTGATAAACATATTTACAATTCACTTTTATTGAAAATACTGTGTAGATAGCTAATAACTGTCAAATTAACATGTTTAATAATTTTCTGATATTTCTTTTATAATAAACTTCTTAATGATTGAAAAGTATCGGAGAGAATTCATTTCTTAGAAAAAGTAAAAAACAAAGACGACTAATATCTTTCCTAATTTCTAATCTAATTAATTATATCCTATGAATATAACTAAAATGCTCGATTTTTCACTTTTATGATCTTCTCACCCTCTTCCGTACATGCAACTGAAATTCAAAATGAGTACCAGTTAAATGCCCATAAGGGTATGTATCGTATATTTTAGAGAAGTATCATCATAGTTACAAACTTGAAAGATTTAGATAACAATGATAAGAGTTAGATTGTATGGTTCTAAAGTTGATAAGTGTCACTGTAAAATGTTTACTATTTAGTTACAACTTTTATGAAAAACATAGTTTTTGCAAATCTAATTCATTTATTTGTTTGTACAACAGAAGAAAAAAATCCCCCAAATTTACCGGCTATAGTCATTTATCAGTAATCTACAAAAATTAACAACATAAAGTGAGCAAAGTTGAAGTAATTCCTTGATTATGAGTAAATTTGATACAGTAAAATATTGTCACCCAAAAAAATGTGAGGCCCTCAAACTTGAATTGTTGTCAACTATCATCAGTTTGGAATTCAAATATAGTGAGACTAATTACATATACCTTTTCTACTTAACGTATATTATAAGCTTGATTCCTCACAGAACTCATATTAACTATCATAGGCGCAATACGGGGGGAGGGGATATGCATCGTCTTTGTTGAAAATACCGTTGATTTCTCGATCTATAGAAACTTCACTATTTTTACTCTTGAATATATTACGTAGCGTATTTTAAATTTTCTTGTCAATTATAATAATTTCTTGCCTCCGGTCTGCCGGACCCATAATTCTGTTCTGTTTTGTAAACTTTACACATTATGTCAGCGCCAGAAGTGTAAAAAAGAAAGTTTTGTAATCGTAATTTAATCGTAATCGGACTCAGATATAATCGTAATCGAAAGTTTTCATGGATTACATAATCATAGTCTAATCGTAATCGGAAAATTGGATTTTTATTGTAATCGTAATATAATCGTAATCCCGACAAAATATTTTCCAGGTAATCGTAATCTTGATCTGAAATTGAAAATTAATCGTAATCGTAATCGATTACACATCTGCGTAATCGGCACGAAGTCTGGTCCAGACCCTCCCCCCTCCCGAAATGAGAGACAGACACGGGAAAGGGGATCTTATCCCTGCTTTTTTAAATTGATATAAATGACATTCGTCGGAAATTTTTGGAGCAACCCCTGTTAAAAAAAGCCTGGCTACGCCACTGTTTTCTTATTTCCTTATCCGTCAAAGAAATCGCACCATTACTATGTTTAGTGTTTACAACGATTCCATCACACCCAGTAGCTGTGAAGTTCATAAGTTTGTATTCCAGTATCCTGTTTGCTATTTCTTTCCTGGTACCAGATTTTGGTGTTACTTGGCCTAAAAATTTGGACTTGGTTCCTTTATAAGTGACGGAGGTTATGTTCCATAATAGCACTTCATAATATATTCGTAAGTAGGCAGTTCAACTTCACGCAAATCAATATCTCACAAATATGGTACGTTCAGATATTTGTCTTGCCTTCTCTAATTTAGACTGAGCCATTTTTACTCACGGTAATAGAGTAGAACGCAAACTAACAAAATATTACATTAATCTGTTAGATAATGACAAAGCTACTGACCTGACATCTGCTCTGAGCTTGTCATTAAATTTCAGACAAAATTGCGCCTCCCGCCCCCTTTCCCCACTCATAACATTCGCTCTGGTGCTGACTCATGTAGTTTCAGCACAAGAGCGAATGTTCTAGTACTGGTAGTGTCAGCGCCAGCACTAGAAAATGTAACTAAAGCAGAGGTGGATTATTGCAAGTTTGTCGGTGGGGGAGGTTAGTTAGAAGATTGACATATACATCCATTTTATGGAAGTAAAATAGAATCTTTTACATTAATTTCTTTCTTCTCGTGGGGGGAGGGGGGCGGTCGCCCCCTCCGCCTCCGCCCCTTTAATCCGCCCTTGAGAGCTGAAGTTTCAATTTTATGAAAGTGTACCTTCCATGCGGCACCTCAAGACGTACTACAAAAATTTCCATATTTTTAATTTATCTTATCTAGACCAACAGACAGCTTTCCTGCACTATTACAAATTAAAAATCAAAAGTTGATTTTTTCGTATAAAAGCTTTAAAATGTAGCAAAATTTTTCAATTTTCTGAAACTTTAACGTCCTTGTGGCACCTAAAGACGTACTCCAAAAATTTTCATACTTTTAATTTATCTTATCTGCACCAAAAGGCAACTTTTCCGCGCTCTTACAAATTGAACATCAAAGGCTGATTTTTTTCGTTGCACCCTAATGTACGTGTTTAACTGTTATTTTATTTAAAAGTAACAGTCAACGGTTGAATAGTAAAAGCATAGATGACGCCACCACAAATTTTCCAAAGAACAACTTCCAAACAACTCATTGCATCAGAAGAAGTTTTAACTTCATTCAAAAATGAAGTTGAAAGTTTACTTTCTGAAAAAGTAGATATTGAGAGACTGCTGATAAACTTTAAATTAATAAATGACATCGGAAGAAAAGAAATTACATAAAAATGTAAGAGATACTATTTTACTTCCATAAAATGGACATAAATTTCAACCATCCGCTCCTATCCTCAAAATTGCATTAATCCGTGTCTGATTCGAAGTTTCCTGAGAATTTTCTTTTGTAATGATAACTTGAGAAGAAAAGAAGGAAAAAAAAAGAAAACTTACTTATTTTTTATAAGTCAAATCAATCCTCTTTTCTTTTAAACTTGCGAATCAGTCAGTGATGTCCTCATAAAAAGGCGTTGTTTTAATTCAGATATCATTAATTTTAAAAGCTCTTTAAAATTCCCCATGTTTAAAGAATTTTCTCGCTCGCCATGTCCTCTTAATGCCAGTTCTTGCTTACTTAAAAACAATACTGCTTTGATGGGTAATTGCATGAAGCGTCTATTCAGGCTTACCTTCTTGATAAATTCAGCAATATAAAGTCGAGAGTTTTCCTTTAATGCGTCAGCAATTTAGCTCCCACTTCTTATCAACTCCTTAAATTTTAAAGAATTTTTTAAATGCTCGATTGAGCTTTCATGTGTTTTACGTGCTCGTGTGATGGTGGTTAATCCATCCTATCCAGTACCATTCCAAACGGTCTTTTTTATCTCAACAATTAAACACGGCCAACAAAACATTTTTTTGTAAATAAAAACTGCCCCATAGCCACGAGAATAGTGCATATCATGAGAAATGGAAGCTACGACCATGCTGAGACGAACCTGCTTTTTTCTTATGAATGGACAATTTTGGTGTCGGTCTATTTTCTTTTAGTGGTTGTCGTTTATTATCTTCTTTCCATGTGTTAAACGGAGTTTCAAGCAAGACGCAAACTGGATAATAACGGGGCTCCATGTTTCAAAACGGTTAAATCATAGATTCCAATAACACATGGACACAGTAACAAATAAGGCTAAAAACTTTCAACCTTCCCAGACAAAAAAAAACAACAAAAACTATTGTTTCCGTTAGAATGGGCTAGAACAGCGGTTCTCAACCTTTTAACGTCGTGCCCCCCCCCAACAAAGGCTAACTTACAGTGGCGCTCCTCCCCCCCTCACATTTTTCAGCATACATTGAGTTTTTTAATCTTTAATAATGAACATTTTAAGCGAAAATGGATATATTTTTGAGTAAAAATGAGAATAAATAAGATGATTTTTTAAAAACATGCATCACTACTTGCTCTATAGTTTTTCTCGCCCCCCCCCTCAGGGGCGTAGCCAGAAATTTTTCATGGGGGGGGTTACGACTACTGCAACTCATATATATGTATACATATGTGTGATAATGTAGTGAAGAATATACATTTTGTATGGCAAAAAATTTCTCATGGGGGGGTTATGACCCCCTAACCCCCCTTGGCTACGCCCCTGCCCCCCCTGCAAACGTTCTGCGGGGGGCGCGCCCCCCTCAGGTTGAGAAACGCTGGGTTAGAACATATATTCTGTGTCTTTATTCTCTCCCTCACTTCTCGTCCGAGCCAATCAGTTCGTCGAATTCACAACTGCTGCAAAAGACAGAAAACCTTTCTTCGGCTGTGTCTTAGCTAAAACACCCTATGCTATCCTAAGCCGGAGAAACTGCTTACGTACTCGTTACCATGGCAACGGTGCTGCCAATTCCTTAATCAGCGCTGAGGGCTGTACCGAGGCCTCCGAGAGAGGAGAAAGAATCTTTCTCCTCTCTCGGAGGCCTCGGCTGTACCAACGACTTTCGCAGTTGAATTGCGGGAAGATTAAAGGTTTTTTTTTTCTGAATGAGCGATCCGGCCGTTACTACAATACGTTTTTTTTTTATATTTTTTTTTTTTTAATTTACCATAGGAATTCCATAATTCTAATCTGAATTTAAGAAAGTTAGTAGGATAAATTATTTTGAAGTATGTGTTGATAATTTCAAGGACAGCCCGGCTGTACTTGCTGTATCCCACGAGCCACCACTGCCGCTGAGTTGCAAAACAAGGCTAATCATGGACCCCACAAGGGTGGGGCTGGGTAGACCCCTGGCTCCAGTGCACGGACCTCCGGGGGGCCCGGCGGTAGCAGCCTTACGCCACTGGCGTAGCCAGCAATGGACTTTCTGCATCGTCTGTGAGTTCGAGGCTAAAATTCGTCTGCTGGTGGTATTAAGGTTCACACCAGTTCATACTTAAATGTAATCAATGCATTGCGTATCCATTTTATAATTACTGTATCTTCGTATAATATTAATCACTCGGAATAAGTTATTTTCTTTTTAATATTTAAATGGAAGGTTTAGAAGAAGATGATATCGCATTTCGCTTCAAAATTTTGTTAAAAAAAGAATATTAAAATTCTAAAATTATTACGTTATTGCGAACTCAGTATGTATAAATTGTACCGCAAAGGGTAATTTTTAAATTTTTTGAATTTGAAATAATTCAAATATTTATTAAAAACTTTCCCCATCGTTTAAAGTACGACCTTTTTAATTATTTTTGTATTTAATGATTAATAATATTTTAAACACAAAGTCACAATGAAAAAAGACAATTTAATAGAAGTTATTTGTCAAAAACTAGCATTCTAGCTTCTTTTGCAATAAGTATAATGGCTAGAAGAAAGAGTTAAATGACCCTCATGATCTAAGCAAGCTGAAACCAAAACTAATAACTACTGTTACGAATTTTCGGGGCAACCCGCTGCTCTGAGGCTTAAAATGCTTTAAAATTCGTATTCTATGCTTCAAATACATAAATTTGCTTTTTGTTGCATCAAAATCGGCCAATTGGAACCGGAGATATGGAGGTTTCGCTTTCCCGTATGTTTTTCTATGGGGTTCTAGAAATCTCGATAAATATTAGTCCTAGGGCTTCGATCTCTTCACATTTGGGGACTTACTTTGGCGCCAAATTTGGCGATATTTCGGCAAAAGTCGCCAAGCTTGGTGACTTTTTGGTCATTTGGCGCGATTTTCCCAATGGGGCCTGGAAGTTGTTTTTCCTGCATTAAAAACGCATAATAACCTAACATTTCTCTTCTATGGCGTAATCAGATGTCCCGCTTTATCTGGAATCTTCGAGGAATATACTTTTCTAGAAACTGCTCGCAGCTTCTGCTCCTCTATAAATTCCACCAGCGCTCTGCCCCGACAGTTCAGTGCGAGTTGAACGCTCAATGTGTGAAGAGCTCTCAGTACGCTTGCTTTGTGAATTGATAGTGCTATAGAAGCTGTGTTTTAGCTTGCTTTGTGAAGCTGTTTTTAAAGTACTGTGTGTAAATTCTTCATTGCTGTGTCTTAAGGGATTGTGTACGATATCCCTTGAATATTTCCACTGAATTTTTGCCTGTGAAAGTGACTTATTTTGTGTGAGAAATACAGCATTTGTGAGAGCTTCTGATCTAAGCGGATTGCTGAAAGCACGTTACTGCTAGATTGTGCTTGTGAATTGTGTACAGCTGGTTGTTCTACGAAGTTCTAGAAGCAAAAAAGTTTGTGTTCCATCCTGACAAGTGACTTTTTACTTGAACTTTTTACACCAACTGGACTTTAGAACGACGAACCCCAGGAGTAGCAGAGTAGTTCCGCAACATTTGGTGTTAGAATCGGGATTCTAAAGAAATACTTTAATTTTCCAGTTTATGGTTTTGACTAGACGAAAAATGGAAGAACAACTTCAAAAGCTCATGAATATGATGCAGGAAATGAAATCCGGACAAGACGAGATGAAATCCGGAGAAGATGAGATAAAAAAGAGATGAAAGCCGGACAAGACGAGATGAAAGCCGCAGAAGACGAAATGAAAGCCGGACAAGAACAGATGAAGGCGGATTTAGAGAAGAAAATTGAAGCCGGACAAACCGATTTAGAGAAGAAAATTGAAGCCGGACAAAAAGAAATGAAATTGGGATTGGAGAAAATGGAGACTGCTTTGGGAAAATTAGAGAAATTCGAAAAGAGTGTGCAGGAAAATCAAGAGATAATGGAGAAAAGAATGTCGCTCATAGAAGAAACTCAAACGAAATATGAACAAAGAATTGAAGGAAAAATAGAAGAAAATGTTAAAAAATTGCAGCAAGATATTTGCAGAATGCGGGAAGAATTTAAGAATAAAATTGAGGAGAAACTAGACTGGAAAGAAAATATAGTTTCGAAAATACATGAAGAATGTGAAGCTAAAATTGAAGAAAAATTGAACTCTCTCGTAAAGCTGGGAAAGTTACCTGAAAACATCAGGTTATCTTCACACCGCCCAGCAGTGAAACTTACTACCTATGACGGAAAGACTCCCTGGGAAGCCTACAAGACCCAATTTTCGATCGTCGCCAGAGCCAATGGTTGGAGCGAGTCCGAGAAAGCGAACCAACTGGCCGCTTCCCTTAGCGGAGATGCAATTAACGTATTGCAAACTATTGGAGCGACGAAGATAGGAGATTTTGATGCTCTTGCAAGTGCCTTGGAGATGAAATTCGGAGAGAAGTGCCAGAAAGAATATAGTAGAATACAACTTAAGTCAAGGATGCAAAGACCTGGTGAGACCCTCCAAGAGCTGGCTTCCGACATAGATAGGCTGTGTCATCTAGCCTATGGCAGTTATCCAGATAACGTTCGAGAAGAAGTTGCAGTGCAACATTTTATTGAAGGCCTCTTGGACTTTGAAATTCAGAAAGCATTGATCTTGGCGGATAATAAAGATCTCAGGTCAGCCCTCGTATTCGACATGAACCTAGAGGCAGCTCAGCTGGCCGTAAGAAAAGAGCGGCATAATGTTAGAGCTGTGTCATTCCAGGAGCCTACGGATGGAGAAATGGAGAGATTAGAGAATAAATTAAAGACCCTGGAAAATCTGGTGGAACGACAAGAACAGTCAGAGCCAAGAAAAGTGAAATGTTGGAGGTGTAACAGCGAGGGGCATTTACGAAAATACTGCGACGCACAAAAGAACTCTCGTCGTAAAGATCGCAGTTATCAATGCACCAGAGAAGCCCATGAAGGAAGATAGAAAAGAGACGACTGTCAGGAACAGAGGCTGAGGGATATTCAAAAGCCTCGTTTGAAAGTCTTACAGATTTCATCAGTGAATGGCGGCAGTGATGGACTATTTGGACTCGGATAAGTTAATGGTTCCCCATGCCACATGGTGATTGATACTGGAGCGAACGTAACCATCATAAGGACGGATCTGGCCAAGAAATTAAATTTGAAGATTATCTGGACTCCGCCCTCGCTGACCGTCCAGACTATTACAGGTGACAAGATCGAAGTGGGCGGAAAAGTGCAAGTAGAAATCACGTTTGGAAATGCCAGATACGACCATGTGGTATATGTCGCCAATATTACAGACTCTTTTATTCTCGGACTCGACTTTTTAAAATCGCACAAATTTAACTTGGACTTTAAGAATAATGAGCTTCGTTCAGACTCAGAAGAAATAGTTGCGTTCGATATTAAAAAGGAAACTATTTTACCTGTTCAGCAAATAATAGCCCAGGCTGATATCACTCTACCTCCCAGAACTGATTCAATAATTTCTGGAACAGTAAAAGAAAGCAATAAATTCCGTTTTGGATTAATCGAACACCCAAACAATTGTGATTCCGTCAGAGGAGTACTTGTGGGAGCAACACTTGTGGACTTGTCGAGAACAGAAATTCCAGTTAGAGTAGCAAATGTGACGGACAAGTCGAAGGTGATAAAGAAAAATGAAGTGTTGGCGACATGCACTCCTGTTACCTGCATTAATAAGAACATCAGCCAAACGACAGCTAAATCTTCCAAGTGCCTGACGAAGGAATTATTACAAGACGTGGAGTTAACGGCAGAACAGAGAAGTGCTGCGGAGAAAGTAATAGCTGAATTTGAAGACCTCTTCTCTCGTACTTCCGGTGACTTTGGCCGTACGAGGTTAAAGCAGCATAGAATAGACACAAGCAGCCATTCTCCCATCAAGCAACATCCTAGGCGGCTGCCGTTTGCTAAGCAAGAAGAGGTGAACAGACTTTTAGAGGAGATGCAGCGTGATGACGTCATCGAGCCATCGACTAGTCCGTGGGCCTCGCTGATTATTTTGGTCCGAAAGAAAGATGGTTCCACTTGGTTCTGCGTTGACTACAGACGTCTGAATGACATTACCAAGAAAGACAGCTACCCTTTTCAAAGGATAGACGACACATGGGACACTTTATCGGGAAATGAATGGTTCTCCACTCTGGATCTCAAGAGTGGCTACTGACAAGTAGAAATCCATACCGATGACCGTGAAAAGACTGCGTTCACCACGGGACAAAGATTGTGGCAGTTCAAAGTTGTGCCTGTTGGACTCTGCAATGCACCGACAGCATTCGAGCGTCTGATGGAGACAGTGTTGAGAGGATTTTCCTACGAAGCATGTCTCGTTTATTTGGACGATATCATCATCGTCGGAAAGACTTTCGAAGAGCATCTCGAGAACATTCGAAAAGTACTGCAGAAATTAAAAGAGGCAAACTTGAAACTAAGTCCATCGAAGTGCAATTTGTTTCGTCGGGGAGTACGTTACCTCGGGCACATAATATCCGCCCACGGAGTCCGAAGCGATCCCGAAAAGACGTCCGCAGTCAAGAACTGGAGTCGTCCGGAGAATATCCATGACTTACGAAGTTTTCTCGGTCTGTGTACTTACTATCGAAAATTCGTGAAGGGTTTTTCTCAAATTGCAAGACCTCTTCACAAATTGACCGAGACTGGACAGAAATTTCTATGGACTGAGGAATGTGAGGACGCATTCAACGAACTGAAGACGGCTTTAACATCTTCGCCGATCCTGTCGTATCCTCAACCTGACAAGCCATTTATCCTGAACACAGACGCAAGTAAGGAGAGTGTTGGAGCAGTTTTGGCCCAGGAGATAGATGGCCAAGAACACGTCATTGCTTACTGGAGCAAATGCCTTTCAAAGGCAGAACGTAACTATTGTGTTACGAGAAAGGAACTTCTTGCTATCATTAAGGCCGTGGAGCACTTCCATCATTACCTGTACGGCCGAAAGTTCCTGCTCCGAACATGCCTCTTTAACCTGGCTTCTAAATTTCAAGAATCCAGAGGGCCAAATAGCCAGGTGGATACAGCGATTACAAGAATATGACATCGAGATACGTCATCGAAAAGGGGCATCCCATGGAAATGCAGATGCTTTGTCGAGAAGGCCCTGCATAGACAGTTGTCGCTATTGCTCCAGGGCGGAGAATAATTACCATCTGAAACATCCCGTTGTCTGGCAAGTTACATCATCGACACCATCTCAAGATCCCTGGAGTGACGAAAATGTTCGGGCGGAGCAATTAGCAGATAGCGACATCAAACCAATTGTGGAATTTATGGAAAAATCTGGCGATAACCCCAGCTGGCAAGAAATATCATCTTACAGTCCGGCAACCAAACAGTACTGGGCTTTATGGGATTCGCTTCGCCTGAGGAATGGAGTCCTGTATCGTAAATGGGAGTCGGACGACGGCAAGATGCTCCGATGGCAGTTAGTACTCCCTCATTCGAGGATTCCGAAGGTTCTAGAAGAGCTGCATAATGGCTTAACTGGGGCCATTTTGGCATTATGAACACCCTGCAGAAAGTTCGCGAGCGCTTCTACTGGGCTAGGGCTCGGGGCGATGTCGAAAAGTGGTGTCAAGCTTGTGACGCCTGTGCCGCCCGTAAAGGCCCGAAGAAACGAAGCCGTGGAAGACTACATCGTTACAATGTAGGAGCGAGTTTCGAGAGAATTGCCCTCGACATCTTGGGACCTCTTCCGCGAACTTCGGATGGCAACAAATACATCCTAGTTGTGATTGACTATTTCTCTAAATGGCCCGAAGCGTTTCCTATTCCAGATCAAGAAGCTACTGCGGAAAGAAGGAAATGAAAGAGCAGACCAGCTTGTTAAAGAGCCATTACTTCACGATCATAATAATGTAAATGAAAATATTCCATATCCTACTTCATACATAGATTTACTTATTAAACAGGAAATTATAAATACTTGGCAAGATGAATGGATTAACTCAAGTAATGGTCGCTACACATATAATTTTATTAAAACTGTGAAATTTTCCCAAACAATCATTCATCCTATTATTGTTCCTTTTCTGACTGGCAACGGTTATTTTCCGATTTATATGTATAAGATTGAAAAACTGGATAATGATCTATGTATATGCGGCCGCCAGGGTCACCCATTGCACTATATTTTTGAAAACTGTCCCATAATGCCACATCACCTTCAGATCTAATAATAGTATGGATATATATCAACAATTTTTATTTTTAACGCAATGTAAAAACTACTTACGGCAAATATGTCTTATTTACGCTGAATTGCAGAGGCTATATTTAGAATATCTTAGATGAAAAATTTAATAACAGTACTAGTCTGATGCGCAATATGTGGATGAACTTACTTATATTTATGGGATGTTGCTATTTTATGTTATATGAAGGCTTCAATGTTTATGTGAAGGTGCCTGTATTGCATTGCGAATATATGTGTATATATATGAATATGTGTGTGCATGTGTATGTGTATATATGTATATATATTGTTGTTTTTGTTTTTAATGTATTTTAAGTTGTATGTTTAGATTGCAATTTGTATCCTCACACAGCATTATAATAGTATAGGAAAATATGGATGTGTATATTTGTATATGTATGTATATAGGGGTTTGATAATTTATGATGCACAAATATTAGTTTA
The DNA here is from genome assembly GCA_038373885.1 of Cheiracanthium punctorium. Taxonomy (NCBI): domain Eukaryota; kingdom Metazoa; phylum Arthropoda; class Arachnida; order Araneae; family Cheiracanthiidae; genus Cheiracanthium; species Cheiracanthium punctorium. Next base: position 409,567 of record JAWZYV010002522.1, on the reverse strand, counting down.
AAAATTTAAATGTGTTGTAGTGTCGCGCTTGGCTTTAATTTTCCGCTGATAGTTCCTCCTCCTCTGGCCGTGACGGCGCGGTTTTAGGTCTCCTCCGGGGGGTTCTTAGTTGAAAACCGCTTTCGCGGTCGCCCCCCCCCCCCGGTGGGTGCTCCTTCCAGATGCGCCTTCATCGCCAGAAGAGTACGTGGAAAATCTTCGCGCACGGTTTGAAGACGTGCATCATTTTGGTTGGGTGCGGATCAACCTGAACACGGAGAGGATGAAGAATCGCTACGACACGAAGGCTACGGGACACGAGTTCAACGCAGGTGACAAAGTTTGGCTATGGAATCCTACTGGAAAGAAAGGCCTGTCTCCCAAGCTGCAATCGCCGTGGGACGGTCCTTACACAGTCCTAAACCGGCTGAATGACGTCATCATACGGATTCGTAAGTCACCAAACTCGAAACCAAGAGTTGTACATTACGATCGCCTAGCCATCTACCGCGGTTGTAATTAGTTATTTGACTATCAGACCATGGTCACTATGGCGTAATTCCTCCTTTCTTTCAGCTCTCATTTCTTTCCTGTCTTTCTCTTCTCTTCCTCTTTTTTCAACTCTCTTTCACTCACTACTTACGCCATGTTTAGTGTACGTATTTGTAATATATTGGTTTTTTTATTAATGTGTATTTGTTTATTACATTTATTACTTATTAGTGTAATTGTTTATTATGTCTATTATTTATTTATTAGAGTGTATTTGCTTACTGTGTTTATTGATTATTTGCTTAAATTATGCTGTTAGCATTTGGTTAAAGGTTAGACACTGTATATATTTGTGTGACCTCCTAACTGGGGATTGTACTGCCCGGGACGTGCAGTCCTTGGGAAGGGGGCAATGTTACGAATTTTCGGGGCAACCCGCTGCTCTGGGGCGTAAAATGGTTTAAAATTTGTATTCTACGCTTCAAATACATAAATTTTGCTTTTTGTTGCATGAAAATCAGCCATTTGGAACCGGAGATACGGAGGTTTCGCTTTCCCGTATGTTTTTCTATGGGGTTTTAGAAATCTCGAGAAATATTAGTCCTAGGGCTTCGATCTCTTCACATTTGGGGACTTACTTTGGCACCAAATTTGGCGATATTTCGCCAAAAGTCGCCAAACTTGGCGAATTTTTGGTCATTTGGCGCGATTTTCCCAATGGGGCCTGGAAGTTGTTTTTCCTGCATTAAAAACGCATAATAACCTAACATTTCTCTTCTATGACGTAATCAGAACTCCCGCTTTATCTGGAATCTTCGAGGAATATACTTTTCTAGAAACTGCTCGCAGCTTCTGCCTCCTCTATAAATTCCACCAGCGCGCTGCCCGACAGTTCAGTGCGAGTTGAACGCTCAATGTGTGAAGATCTCTCAGTACGCTTGCTTTGTGAATTGATAGTGCTATAGAAGCTGTGTTTTAGCTTGCTTTGTGAAGCTGTTTTTAAAGTACTGTGTGTAAATTCTTCTTTGCTGTGTCTTAAGGGATTGTGTACGATATCCCTTGAATATTTCCACTGAATTTTTGCATGTGAAAGTGACTTATTTTGTGTGAGAAATCCAGCATTTGTGAGAGTTTCTGATCTAAGCGGATTGTTAAAAGCACGTTATTGCTAGATTGTGCTTGTGAATTGTGTACAGCTGGTTGTTCTACGAAGTTCTAGAAGCAATAAAGTTTGTGTTCCATCCTGACAAGTGACTTTTTACTTGAACTTTTTACACCAACTGGACTTTAGAACAACAAACCCCAGGAGTAGCAGAGTAGTTCCGCAACACTACTATAAGCTCGCCCATGTGGCGGATCTCTAAGCTGCTGTTCCATGGCATGCCAAATTTGCTCTATTGGATTAAAATCCGGTGAGTTAAATGGCCAGGGCATTAACTGGAATTCTGCTCCTCGAACTACTCCATCGCAATTCAGTAGATGCGAGCTTTGTGACATGAAGCATTATCATGCATTAGTCTGTTGAAAGATTCCAATTCCAAATGGAAGACATCATATAAGGGTGCAACTTATCCGCAGTTATCTTCAGATACTCCAAAGCTTGCATGGTGTTTTTTACCACATGCAAAGGTTACAGAGACACCCAAGAGAAGTTTCCAAACAATAGCATAATACTGTCACCACCAGCCTGTGTATGCAATGCCAAATTACCAGCAGGACAAACGAGACAACTATCCACAGATTTTAGGGGCCCATAAAACCTTATATTTTACACTCTTAAAATTTTACAATAAAGTAGCAAAGGAGAAAAAAAAAATATCTCAAAAGTTATATATATTTTTAATTATAAAGTATGAACAATGAAAGAACTACAAATTCAAACTTACATTTGTATAAATTAATATTAATTATATATATATATATATATATGATAATACAAGGGTCTTCCAAATGAAAGTGCCACTGCTGTGATAACTCTGCCATTTGAAGAGAACGATAACTGTACATTCTCCTATAGAGGGCGGAGACTGGTGGGAGTGCATGCGACATCGTCAGCTCCCGACAGATGCCTGTGTGAATGAGTAGGAGCACATTAAAAGCCATTGTTCATGAAGTGGACGTCACACAGATCGGTATTCCGATAGCGTAGAGATTTTCGTAGTGGAAGAAGCAGTACTGACAACAGGTCATGACTTGGGCAAGCGCGTGTGGTTATCACGAGACGCTGGGCAGGGCGGATTAAAGTGCTCTCTGGCGATTTGGCGTGCAGTCAGACTCCTTTGGCAAGAGTCGTTTGCCCCGCTGTTATACACTGCACGCTAGGGGTTGCCGCCCGCACCGCAAGTTGATCCGCGAAAAACAGTAGAGTTAGAAATTCCATGTTCTTTTCCTAATATATTTTTTTTTTTATTTGTTGATTAATTGTTCTAAATATATATTTTAATGCATTTAAAATTGCAGTCTAAAATTACAAATCTAAAATTTTTATTCATATTTAAATGCATGCATTTAAATATGAATAAAAAATTTTAGATTTGAAGGTAATATGTTACGGAAATAAAAAAGAAACAGTGGACAGTTAAAAAGCAATCATCATTTGGCTTTTGTATGAAATTTACATACGGTTAGAGAAAACCCTTCTTTATTAAATGTTTAGTCCGGGTTTTAGCAATTAATAGATGTGGATTATAGATGCAGATACACTCTTCGGGTTTAAACCTATATGTTCCCATTGATGCAGATTGAAGCGAGGACGAAAATTGCATTACTGATTCTTGTAGGATAGTGAAAGATTAATATGGGCTAGCAATAATATGTGTAACAACAAAGAATAATAACCGCTTGTCTTTGTAACGGTAAGAAAGTAAATGTTAAACTTTGTGTAAAGTTCATTTACATATAATCTATATTTATAAAATGCTAAATTCTTTTAATCAAGCACAAACTACTAATTCAATAAAAGAAAAAACTAATTCGTATTCAAGAACGATTTTTTAAGACTTTCTTTGGAGCATTTTGTTTCAGTGAAAAATTAATAAGGTAAATAGCTAAAGCCTTAAAATTAAATGAGAAAGCGAAAAATGATAAATCGAAAAGAGCAGAAAAACTGTTTCGTTTGCATAGATCAGCCTTTCTTAAAATGTGTTCCAATTTTAAAGTTTAATATAGCTTAAAAATCACTTATCAACACCAATCAAAACATTGTCTATGTATAAAGACAGGGAAAAAAAAAATTGAACGGTGAAATCTGGAAATTTCTTGTACTGTCAATGACATTTTGTCTTTTTTTTTTCCAATGGCAAAGGCAAGACAAGGGAAAGAAGTAAAACATTAAGCAAAAATAAAAAGATAACAAGAAAACTGTAAATAGCTGCGAGATAAAATTTCATGCTCAAACGTTGAATTTTCCAATTTTCCATTATTGTTATTGCATAAATAAATATGTACTGTTTAAAAACCCACCCCCCTCCCCCTCTAACACCTTACTTCTATTCCATAGCAGTGACAGAAACGGATTATTGAAATGCTGTATGTAAATATACTGCTACAGAAAAAGAATGTGGAAGCTCTACTGTTTTTCGCGGATCAACTTGCGGTGCGGGCGGCAACCCCTAGCGTGCAGTGTATAACAGCGGGAGAAACGACTCTTGCCAAAGGAGTTTGACTGCACGCCAAATCGCCAGAGAGCATTTTAATCCGCCCTGCCCAGCGTCTCGTGTGGTTATCATCACCAAGGAAGCAGTTGCATGCAACTATGGGTTGTCTCTTGAGAATGAATCGGCGAATCACCACTCGCGAAATAGCGGAGGAAATATCTATGAGCAAGGGACGTGTACACACAAATTACTGCATTAACTCATTTGTGCCTGGATATTTTTGCGAGTTTCTACGATTTTTACTGATAACAGAAATAATAGATAACTTTCTGATGTCAATTTCTTGAACAAGGGATGATTTCTTTTCAAATCATTATGCATAAAAAGTGAAATATCAACATCCTACTTGGTCATGTTAAAATATTTTGTAGAGTTGATGCTCAATACTCATGAATAAAGGCTAGGAAAAATAAATAACGTTTTCAACTAATAGCGAAAATGCCGTCCCAAAAAAGGGACACTAGGCATAAATGGGTTAAAGGTTGTCTCTTTCCCCGGAGCTTTTTCACCAAAGTATCCATCATCTCGTTGACCGCTGGGACACACGTTTCAACCTACAAGGCGACTTTCTCTAGCCTATCTGTTACGTCTGTATTACTTCTTTCTTTTGTATACTAATTTATATTAATACCATTAAACCATTTCTCAACCGACTATAGCGCCACTTTTATTTGGTCGACCCTTATACTTTTAAATACTGTCAGGTAAAAAAGATTGCCAAAGCAACAAAACAATAAATTGATCTTACCCAGTACAAAATGTTCAGAAGGTATACACTGAGCTTCAAACATTTTGGAATAAAGTCATAACTTGTTATCATTTTGAAGCCTAAAACAGAAAACATGAAATTTAATGATTTTGGCATACACTGCAGTATCTTTCAAAAGTAAAAATGTAATAATGTGGGAATATTTTTTAATAACACAATTTTTCCTTTAACCAGGAATTGTACCAAATGCACATTACCTTCTTCAAACATGAAACTCGTACACTGTTTTTACAGAATAACAATTCGGTTAATATACACTTCAAATGAAAATTAATTAATTGTGAGCAAGAAAAAATTTCATGGAAGAGCATTTTTCTACATCTTATTCAAATTCTTTTCTAGAAGTTAATTCCCCCCTCCGTTTAAAACTAAATAAAAAAATATGATTTACTTTTATTATAATTTTTAATGAGATACTGGCATTTATATGGATTATGATAAGGATATTAGAAAATAAAGAACATAGATGCATTTTGACGGAAATTGGTTCAAAAGAATATTTTAAAGACTGTGCAAAGTAAACTCCCAATAACGTGTCATTTTATTCTGTTAAGGGATCATATGCCTGTTAATAGATTGTTTAATGTGTAAAAATATTGTTAATTTTTTTATGAAGCTAGTAACACTTATTTTGAATAAAAACTGCAACGTTTAGAACAAGCAGTTCCTAAAAAATTTACATAAATGATCCGAGTTTTACTGAAACATATTTCCTCTTGGTTACGAAAATCTCATGGACAAACATATTAATATGGCATTACTGAAGGCGAAATTTTTGTATCTATTCAGTTGTTTTTTTTTAAATACCTTTCTAATGTAGAACTGAATAGAAAGTTATAAGCATTCTTGAGGAATGTAACTTCACATTCATATTCAGCAAGTTGCAACAAATCATATTAAATTGAGGAATAGGCGCAGTTTATGGATCTCTCGCACAATTTTTAAATTTAAACTATTTCTTTAATACGATAGGAACTTTTCTATTTTTTGGAAATATAATGCACTGTTTGAAAATTGAAATACCTTGCGAATAATCGAAATAGAAGGGATTCTACATTTCACCTTAAAATGATATTACATTAGCTGCAACCTATTATGGCAGCATTCCATGATTTTGACCTTAAATCAAATAGTGTAGCGTTTCTCTTCACAGAAAAATTGTAGCTAATTTAGCAACATTTTATGGTGAAATTACAGTCATTTCTGTAAACAGTTTAGTTCAGTTTAGTTTGCGGATCAAGACCAATTGACTGCTCCTAGGTCCTAGGCCTATAGGGGAATGCCCTCCATGGGTGACTTTCTAAGGTATCCTAGCACGTATTTACACGAGGTTTCGGAGAAAACCACGGAAAACTTCGAACTGCTAGGTCGACAGTCGCAACCGGGGTTTGAACCTGTCACCCCCCGCCTTCCAGATTCGAGGGCAGAACCTCTCAGCCACTGGTGGGACCATTTCTGTTAACAATGCATTGCGTCTCGCGAGATCTAGTGAAAAAATAAATTTATGAGTAACATATGTAACATATCATTTTCTTTTTTTACTTTCAAACGTTCACATTGTAAAAGTTTTCGAAAACTGAAAAAAAAAGAAATATTACTGCAGTTCAACCATTTGTAAAATTTGAATATAAAATAAGTCTGATTTTGGAATACAATGCTGGGACTCCGAGTTTGAAGTTAATAACACTCAGGCACTGTTTTTAAATTTTTAGGCTGTGTGGAAAGCAAAATTATACCATAATCATATTTTAATTTCGTATGCAATCAAACGATTTCTATTTATATATTATTACCAAATTAGAGTAATTTGGTTAGATTCTGGCTGATGCCATAACATATTTTTTTAGCAAACACAGTTCACAGTATAGAGACTTGATACGAAAGTTTGTTCAGTCAAATAGTCATAATAGTCAAATATCGAAATCTCCAAAAAGTGACGATATGGCGTGAAATCGGCCATTGATTAAAATTACATAAATGTTCCCGAAATAAAACTGAACAGGATCAAGGACGAAAAACATGGGACCTTGATGGGTTCTTATTCACTGTTCAGTTTGGAGACACCAATCCCTCAAACTCATACAGTAAACAATACTGAATATCACCGCAAATGATGTTAGAAATTTCATGAAAATTTACATTATCTGAAACTAGCCTATCGCTATTGAAAAAAAATAAAGTTGTTGCACATTTTAACATGAAGATGATTCCTCATGAAATTTTTATTATTGCAATTTTAAGTATTTGTGTCATTACAAACCGAATGGGGTAGAAAACTCAAGTCTACAATGAACGATGGTTTCACTTTATATAAATATAGCTACTTTTATTGTGCATAAATTTGATTATTAGAATATTTAAACAATTTTTTGTTTCATAATAAAATGTCAGTTTCGAAATTAGTTTTAAAAAATGGAAATTTTTCAAACTCAGCCATTCATATGAAATACGCCGGGTGATTCAAAATAGATGTGAAAGCGGTAATATTTTAAACCGTAAGTGATCGAATTATACTTTCAATTAGAAAAGTTCGTCAAATAAAGAGTAGTTTTCTGATATGGCAAGTTTTTTACTAGGGGCTGTATACATATTAAATTATGGAATTTAATTTTTATACTGTCCCCCTTTCCTATCACTTATACTTGGGAAAATGTTGCTCTGTGTCTTAGAAAGTTAATAAAAAAATATTCTATCTCTCTAAGCGAAACAGTTAGCGATATCTATGTCAAACTATCTATTAATGTCAAAATTAAGAACTTACACCACTCTACTTGCTTTGTTGGCACCCTATTTTAGACGGAAATATCTTTACTTTGGGGGACCAACTATGAACTGATAAAAGTTAAAGAAAGATCCATTTGTTCTAAAATTGCAATTGAACGCATCAAAATTCGTGAAATGAACAGGTTTAGTTTACTTGATGATCCATGCTACTGTATGAAACTTTTTGGATGCAATCGACTAAACATGTTTGCCTACATTTACGACAAAGTACATTTTTCAGTTTATTTACAGTGTCACAAAAAAAAAAAAAAAAATTGCAGGCAGCTTTAACACAAATATAGATAGTCATTGCTTGATGCATGTTCAAAATATGTAGAATAGTAGCGAAGCCTCGCAAGTTTTGGCAAATATTGCCAAATTTGTCGGAAAAAATTAATTAGAAATTAATGACACTTTAGAGCTAAATATCACTGCATCGTTCGACATTAACACATCTTTCAATTTGTTTGACAGGGAAAAGAACCACTGTCGTTACTTTTATTAGAAACTAGCCGACTCCAGCGACCAGCTGGTCTGCCGACTGCCGCTTCGCGACAAAAATGTGTAACCTACGGCACACGTGCCGCTTCACGATCGGCCTGTGCAAACTACGGGTGGCTTCGGAACCGAAATGTGCAACCTAGGGGCCGCTTTTACAGGTTACGATGAGCGGGCGCCTTAGCCGACCAGCTGGTCGAATAACGAGCCGCTTTGCGACCGAAATGTGGAAACTACGGCACAGGGGCCGCTTTACATGCTACGGTGAGTGGAGCAACGGTTGAAAAGGACATAAAATTTAGAATAATTAAAAATTAAAAAAATACGCCCGAGCAGCATTCCCCGGCACCCTCGGAGCCCCCGTGCAAAATTTCATGCAATTCGGCCGGATACTTAGACCGCCACGAGAACGAAAATAAAGATATAGAAAGTAGTCGTTATACATATTCAATATTTCCGGTTGAAGTCCCCCCCCCTCCCCTACCCCAAGGTCGATGTCCTACCAGGGCCTTCTCTATTGTACTGCGTAGAATAGAGAAGGCCCTGGTCCTACCACGCTTAAATAAAACCTGGCGGTTTGCCAAATAATCTCAACGTCCTAGCTAGCCGGGCACACGGTCACCCATGGGCACGGCAGGACGAAAATTCCTTTCTTCGATTTTTCGGAAATATAAACTTCTCACTATAGGCGTTTTACTAATTAATTTTGTAACTGACCAAAAAATTATGCTAGACATTTGATTTTTTTAAACGAAAGCTGAATAGTTTGTCCGCAGCCGTATATTTTTTAGTCGGAATAATCCACAGCTTTTCGATGCGAGCTGCAGAGGCTAGACTGTTAAAAAGCGCGCAGAAACTGTCTGTTCATTTTTTATTTTTTAAATATCGGGAAATGCATAGCTAATTCGAATTTGATTGGTCTTGTTCGAAAGAAGGCTTTTTCCTCTTTCGGATCGTGTAATTATTTTTTCTTTCGAACGATCAGAAGTCCTCATTTCGGAGTGCAAACAGAAAAAACCCTCGAAAATGACATAAAATATTAAAAAAAATTAAAAAGTTCTTCCGAGGTGCACTTTCTCGGCACCCTGGGAGAGCCTGAGCAAGATTTGGTGCAATTCGGCCGGATAGTTAGTCCGCCACGCGAACGACAGACACACCCACAGACAGACACACTGTTTTATTATATGTACTAGCCGGCACACTTTGGACACAGACCAAAATTTTTCTAAACATAAGTGATAGGAAAAGAGGAACCGTATAAAAATTAAATTTCGTATTTTGTATGTATACACACCCTAGTAAAAAGCTTGTCATAGCTAAAATCCACTCTTTATTTGACAACTTTTCTAATTGAAAGTATGGATAGATCACTTAAGGTTTAAAATATTACCGCTTTCACATCTATTTGTAATCCCCCGATATACTACTACAGTTTGAAAATAATCCCTAAAAATCCCGCCATAAAAATGTTTAATATATCCTTGCCTTGATAATTATAGAAAACTGGCGCAAATTTGTTTTATGAGGGTAACATCACAAATGACGGTCCAGAGTCGTTTAATGGATTTCAAATATCCCGGTGTCTTTCTAGTAAATTATGTAATAATAAATTTGTATATTATTTCGTCTCTCTCTAAACCAATTGACTATATACAGATCTCTTCTATACAGAAAGACTCTATGCAGATCGAATGCATAAAATTCAAAATATGTATTATCATAAACGAATGGAAGTATAATTCTTTGTTCTAGACAATAGAAAAGTAACAGACCGGGGGGGGGGTATATTTCTTCATTGTTTTTGATCATATTGAAAAAGATAACTAAGGTAAATTCGATATCCAAAATAATTACTAATATTTGTATCATCAAAATTTCTTTTCTTCCCCCCCCCCATTAAAGACTTTTTATAATACAAAACATACGTTTACACAAAATTGGTATCTGCGTTTTCTTTATTGACATGTCTAGCTCATTAGACCATTAAATTTTCATCGGACCAGGAGTACACTCATTCCATCTGGAAAGCTCCGGAACTACCTATAAACGGAAAGGGCAAGCTAGTGAGACATCACGCAAAGAACAGAAATCAAACACTGGATTTCCTTTTAGCGTTCTTGGTCGTGAAATCCTAAGGAGGTCACAAGTTTATTACCAAATTTAGTATCGGGACCGATAAAGAATGTATTGAAAGCAATGAGTACATTTTTCAGAAATTTTAATTAATCAAGCGGTTTTGTTTTAGCAGACACTGGAGGAGAAACGTATTGTAGAACAAAATCATCAGCAATAAGCATTAAATTGAATGATAAGATGTTGCTTTTTTTTCTAATATCCGGCCACTGTCTTGAAGGCTTTGGCCACAACAGGCCGGAATTGTTGGTCTCTTTATTATGGGGCACCTAGTAGGTGGACCAACGTCGCCCCCTCTGAAGGGACAGGACATGACAACCACGCCCACTCGGGGATCGAACCCCCGCCGGCAGATGAACCCGAAACCGGAGTACGGTTGTTGCTTTTTGTAACTAAATGAAAATTCTCTCTCGCTCTCCCTCTTTTATCTTTTCTTTCATTTAAAAAAAAAAAAAAAAGTTTTCGATGTCACTTTTAGTTACATGCTGTGTACTGAACTACGTTCACGCAAGAACACGGAAAGTGAAGCAGCATCCGGCTGGGCCAGTTCTTGAGAGGGTGAACTCCTCTCTCGACTGGTCAGCTGTGGGACTGTCTACAAAAATGGGAGGTGGTGCACGTAACATCCGTTGTGCCTTCATTGTCCTCCATGTTTAAGCGATACCCCTGGGGGTGCCGATTTCAGGTGGTGGTTGGTCCCTCATCTGGAATTGTTTCAAAATAAGTGACCAGCAAGCAAAAGTCCAACCCCCTCGGGGGCAACGGCACCTATTTCCATGGATAGTGCAATCGTCTATCCTTGGACACGAGAACAACCACAAAAGCAAATAAAAATTAATTCCCATTTGGCAAAGCTGACAAAACCGAACAAATAAACTAAACCACAGCTGGCAACATGACAAGCATTTATGATTTCATGTTTATAAATAAACGAAACGTGGGACAAAATATTACTTTGCCCCTATGTTCCTCCTACAGGGACCTTCCCCAGTGAACTGTCACCGTCTGAGGGCCGTGAAAAAGACCTTATAACAAGCAAATAAAGAGATTATAATTACCATTTTAATTAATTTTTTTATTAAAAATATTTATCTAATCTGATCTTTAAATGCCCAACTGTGACTCAATATTTGATTAAAACAACTGCTGATCGGTTGGGCGGTATTCTATGACCCATTCCTTTTCTTTGAATACCTCAAAACGAGCCGATTTCAATTATTTTCCAGAATTCAACAAATAAAGATTTTTAGACGACCCCGCTCATACCTTCTTAAATGCACCACTACTGCAGACTAAAACAGGATTCCTGATACGCAACTAACTATAAAATAATTAAGAATAAAAACGCTTTCATTTTCTGTATAAGTTGAAGGAAGGGGGGGGGGATAGAGGGAAGCTACTTCATTTAGTCCGTTTTCGCATTATTTAAATGGGAAAAAATAATTGCATTTTACTCTATCTTTTTCTTTTCTTCCAAGAATCAAAATGAATACTTCCAAATATGTGGAAGATACTCAATTTGGTTAGTATTTTCTTTCTGTAAATGTGAAAAGTAATTATTTTTTAATCATTCTGTTTTTTTCCCCTTCCTTCCTCGTTGAGGCGTTAAGTTTTAAAAGAAGTTCAAAGAACTGTTCAGAGGTCTTTCATACAATGCATAGTTTCAGACGTATTGCCTTGAACTCATATTTGGTGAACGTTTTCCATTTAACGATTACAGACTCCGCAAAATCACATTTCCAAATTTAGCAATTTATATAAATGTGCATTCAAAACTAGAAGAAAAACTAGACGCGGGTGTGTTGTAATAGCAAATCCACGCATGGCCTATCTACCTAGGATGGGTGTACATTGGTTGTAGGACTTTCTAAGGAGCTACAACGATATTCACGTTACATCTGGAGAAAACCGGCCAAAACTCCTTACCGTTCGATCGACAGCCGCGCAATAGGCCAGAACGCTGGACTTGCACATTTCAGCTGTCTACCATTTTGAGCGTCTAATCCACTCGTCTATGGTGGGGCACTAGACTCGAGGAGCCACATTAATATTAAAAATTTATTTTCTGTAGTGATGTAATAAATACAGGAACAAATAACAAAGTAGCATATTTGCATCAGTTTCTTCAAACATTTAATAGTATTTCGAAATACGAGAACAAAATAAGATGTGCAGCGAAGTTTATATTAGATGCTTTTCCTGCACTTTAGCTTTTCGTTATAAATTAGAATAGTAAAAAAAAAAAAAAAAAAAAAAAAAAATTTGGAGTGACTCCACTCGACTTTCCGAACACTTACGATTAAGATCATTACCAAGCATTTAAATAAATTTTAATCGATGAATAATTCAAACATATATACCAAATTGAAGCGCAACCGAATGCGCCGTTTAAACGCTAGCGCACTTTCAAGAATTTCTCCCCATAGGCCATAATGTAAAAGAAATCTTTGTTGTAGCCCTGTAGAAGAACTGTAAGTCCTATACACATCAAAATCAATACCGGTCTTACGATGGTGGTTCATACATGTATACGCAATTTGAGCTCAATCGAATGTACCGTTTAAACGCTAGCACACTTTCAAGAATTTCCTCCCATAGGCCATAATGTAAAAGAAATCTTTGTCGTAGCCCTGCAGAAAAACTATAAGTCCTATACACGCCAAAATCAATACCGGTCTTGCGACGGTGGTTTATAACATACATACCCAAATTGAGCTCAATCGAATGCCCTGCTTAGGAGCTCTCGTGTTCACTCACATACACACGAACACACACACACACACACACATACATACATACATCTCGTAAAAATAGCATAAATGAATTCAGAAGACCTCAAAACGAGTACATACACCAAAATCTCGAATTCGAATTTTTTCATGATTACAATACTTTCCTTACCTGGTACATGTTCGGAAAGTAAAAAGAAACTTTTTTCGTTTCATTTACTAACAAAAGGAAGGAACATCTTAGAATCATAAAAATTACATTACTTATTTTTTTAAGACAGTGCCAAAGTCTAATGTTATTAGATGTTATTTTAAGAAGATTAAAACAGGTTCAGGAACATAAGTATATTCTAAAACCACCGAAGGTGCCCGGGTGATTAATCTGTTTCCTGTACTTCGTACTGTTGTGAGCCTTTTCATTCATTGATTAACTGTCATTCATTTTTTTACAGTTCATAAAGTTGGTGATTTACTTCCTCAGTAATAATAGCTAGTATTAGCAAAGATTTACATGATTTTTGCATCTATCTATATAAATAAAACAGAGTGTAAACTGTCCGTTTGTCTGTCTGTCTGTCTGTCTGTGTCTCGCGTAGCTCCGAAACGGGTGATCGTAGACCTACCAAATTTTGTACGGAAATTCTCCAAGACGGGTCTCGACACACCTCGAAGCGATTTTTTCGAAATTCGAATTAGAAAATGTTTTATTTTATGTTTTGTCCGATATTTAGCGATTTTTCTTGCGTAATACATAATAACGCCGGTTATTGCACTCGCGAGAAAACGATAGTTACATCATCGTATAGAGGAGAAAATTTTCTTTTAAAAACTGTTTGTTCGGACTGTGTAACATAATTTTCAGATTTTTGGGAATTTTTCAAATAAAATTAAATTTGACGCTGACTTTCGTAAAATATTTTTAAAACTGCTGCATCTTGAATTCTATCTGTCATAACTTTTTTATATTTGGGCAAAAGACGGAGCACACAATTTGCCCACTTTTAAAAGAAGAACGGAGGAAAAATATAAATTAGGAGAATTTTTACGAATTTTTAAGTAAAGAAGGATTTTCATTTCAGTAGCACCTCTTATAATTTTCGGTTTGATATCTTGCGGTTTGGTTGTCATGGATACAGTAACAATGATTAAAATTGCCAGTTGAAAAAAATAAATAAAAACGGGTCCCGCGAGCAGACGATTTCTTTGCTTGGCTCGATTTCCTTTTATAAATACTGGATTTATTTGCGAGAAGAAAAATTAAACTGAGGAAAAACAATTTTAAAGCCTTTATAAATAGCGCAGTCTTATCTCTTATCTCTTTTCTTTTTGTAAAGGGTTGCAAGAGAGGGTGACGTATTTTTAAAATTAAAAAAATGTCCATTTCATGTCGTGTCTGAGGTATTTAACGGTAAAACGTGAACCTATAAGACAGCATGTCTGAGGAAATAAGACATTTTGAAGGTGAGAAGTTCACTGCAAACGGTCCATTTTCACTTTTTTGATACCGAATGATGCTGACATAGTGTTTTTTTTTTTTTTTTTTTTTTTTTTTTTTTGTGTGTGTCATTATATTGAAATGATCTCAGGTTATTAAATATATGACGCAAATTTTAAGTCAAGAGTGAAGTAATTTTGCTTTTTCTAGATTCCACATCACTGGAATTAATTCGAATTACACATGTGAGGAAATTTTTCGTTTGCTACCGTGCGAAGAACGGGCACGCAGCTAGTCTATATAAATAAAACAATCTGTAAACTGTCCGTTAGTTTGTCTGTCAGTCTGTCTGTGTCTCGCGTAGCTCCGAAACGGGTGATCGTTGACCTACCAAATTTTGTACGGTAATTCTCCAAGACGTGTCCCGACACACCTCGAAGCGATTTTTTCGAAATTCGAATTATTTTAGGAGATATCGATAAAAAACGTGTCGCAAAATGATCATTTTTGTTCTCGCCATTTCGCAATTGTAACCCCACAGTGGAAAGAGCGAGGTTTGAGCATATCTAGGTTGCCATTTTTGGCAAGTTTATTAAATTATTCAGACTCTTGAAGTAAAAATAAAAGAATAACGATTTTTTTTGTTTGGATTATTTGTAAGGTTATTTTTTAATTAAATTACCGCGTGCATGTGAAATCAGACAAGGAATGAAATGTTTTATACTCAAAAGAAAAATAGAATTTGGAAATTTTCCGAAAATAAATGTGCAACTTTTTAATTTGGCGAAAATAAGGGGTTGATGTGCCATTTTGAGAAGATGTGATTCTAGCGCCAAGCGCTATTTATCGTCTGCTTTTGCTACTTGAATTATGAATACACCTGAATGAGTTTTTAAACTTTATTTCAGTTCGAATTGTGCATTTTCTACACAGCTTTTTCCGATCTATTTCTAATTTATTACATCCAGAAAGAATATTGTTAGAAATATCAATTTTAATTGTGTTTAATCACACTCATCAATAATGATATACTTTCCAACTTAATGGAATAAGGAAATAAAATAGGGAAGACCCTTGGATTATAATACGCTTTTAATACATAGCACTTTAGTGTGTATTTAAAATCTGAAAATGTTTCAGATTTTTTGATGAAGGCCAACAATCCAGAAGCTCTTCAGAATTAATATAGGACGAAAATGATTTGTTCCTTTTTGTAGGTTTTTATCATTTAACCATCTTATTTTTGTAACCAGGGGCGCCCGATACGGTAAACATTGCTGGGACGCCGGCTACGAAGGGCCGTCATTCGAACTCAAAAACTAAGTAGAACATAAAAGGGGTGTCTTTTTTGCATCAGCAAGGGGCGCCACTTAATCTAGGGCCGCTCCTATTTGTAACCGTCTTAATTCGAAATTCCATTCAGAATCTGAGAGATTTCAGTGCCAAGGAAGCCGGTGAGGAACAGGATTTTCTCCGAACAAGATTTATTTAAATGGCGAACCAACTGGTCGCCGGAGGCGGCTAGTAGTTCTATATAATGGATGCAGTTACTGGCAACATCTACGGAACAGTGCCCCGCAGTAATCTAGTCTCTAAACTCCGTTCCCGTAAGAACACGGAAATAGCAGCAGTATCCGGCTTGGCCAGTGCTTATAGCCGGAGAGACAGCGCCAAAAAAGTCAACTATTTGAGCAAGCCTAGTTTTTTTTTTTTATAGCTTATTACATTTGTTGTGTATACAAACATACTGCGGTCAGTCAAGTGAAACTGAGAACGGGTAGCTCTGATGCGCTGTCAAAGCTGTTGTTTTTGGCGAGGTAATCGATGAATTGAGCAAGGCTGAAAATCATGGCTTATACGAATTAAATATTGCATATAAATGAAAGTTCTGACAGTTAGTCAGCCGTCTGTGCTGCCTGGGATGGTCTGCCCTGTTTCACCGTAAAAAAATTTGAAAAAGAAAAAAAAAATTTTTTTGTTCGTGAAATTAGAAGTGTAAATAGTGCATATTATATAACTTGATGAATATGAAATGTTAAAAAAAAAGGAGACTGTACAAAGAATGTAAAGAAGAAATCAGATGTAATGTAGAAAAGGCAGCAGTAAAGATGGGATGTTAAAATACACACACACTCTATAACAAAAAAATCGACGCACCAAGAAACAATCATCCAATTGCTTTGAAATTTCGTATGCATGAATGTTTTGAACAGATATGCAAATAATTCAACTTTGATGTCCAATGAATGAATAGTTTGATTTCTAACGCATCGGAACTACGCATCCAGCAGACATATATAAGGAGCAGTTCTTCAACGGTTGTTAAAACTTTCGGTTTGATTGCGATTCAGATGACCATTCAACAACTTAAAAAATGCCTCACTGCAGGATTCGTGCTCATTACGAGCAACTGTCAGAGTTTGACAGAGGTCGTATCATTGGATTGAATGAGGCCGGTTGGACTAATCGGAGAATCGATCGTCATTTGAGTCGAAGCGATGCGACGATTGGAAGATGCTGGCAAGGATGGGTGGAAAACGGCAGAGTGCAGCGTCAGGATGGTAGCGGTCGACCTAGGGCTACAACAGATCGTGAGGACAGAGTGATGGTCCGATCAACTGTCACAGCGCCTTCTTCATCTCTATCAACCATCAGACGTTCAACCCAAACACCAGTGTCCATCATGATCATTCACAGACGGTTGAGAGAGCGAAATCTACGCTCGCGCCGACCGTTACGCCACCTGCCACTCACGCCTGCACACTGCCGAGCCAGATTACAGTGGTGCAGGGCTCGATCAGGTTGAAATGATGCCGACTGGGGACGTATAGCCTTTAGCGACGAATCCCGCTTCCAACTGTGTCCTGACGATCATCGAAGACGTGTTTGGAGACGCACAGGGCAGAAGGGGGATCCTGCTTTCACTATTGCACGCCACACCGGCCCTGAACAAGGCATTATGGTCTGGGGTGCCATTTCCTTTGACAGCCGGACCCCTTTGGTCGTCATTAGAGGTACACTTACTTCACAACGGTACGTGGACGACATCCTAAGACCTGTTTTGCTACCGTTCCTTTTGCAGTGCCCTGGTCTGGTTTTTCAGCAGGACAATGCCAGACCACATACGGCTCGTGTTGCTCTAAACTGTCTGCAAGCTTGTCAAACTCTTCCTTGGCCTGCCAGATCGCCAGATCTCTCTCCCATCGAGCATGTCTGGGATATGATGGGAAGGCGATTGCATCTGGCACGGACTGTAGATGACCTCGTTCGACAATTGGAGCGAATCTGGCAGGAAATATCGTAGGAGACCATCCGGGAGCTTTATCGGTCTATGCCACGCCGTGTGGCAGCTTGTATCCAGGCTAGCGGCGGGCCAACACCTTATTGAACTTGTTACTGTAACTCTGAAATAAATTATTCAATCGTTCTGAAATTTTAATCATTTACTATTCTGCACATTGTCTTCCTATCCACCAATTTTCGTCTCAATCGGACATCTCCTTCTTGGTGCGTCGATTTATTTGTTAGAGAGTGTATTTCGATACTTAAAATATTTGGGTCTTCCTCCTGCAGGTGGTCTACCGAGCCCGCGTCTTTTGCATGGTCTCGCAGGTAGTTGTTTGGAAGCAAGGCATATTTACACCGTAAAACAAAATAAGGTCGGTGGCCTGTTCTATCTGAATCTAAATCTGAGTAACGGGACAGGGCTGGTCAGTAGCCCCAATTGAATGTGCAAAAATAAAATACTGTGCAACGCGTTGAGCTAAGTTCAATTTTTTGAAGGTATTATTTGTTATATGATTCATAAAAAAAATGGTCAGCCAACGATTTTGCAAGACAACGCCCGTCAGTCAGCAAAAAAAAAAAAAAAAAAAAAAAAAAAGAATTAAAAAGTTCGCTCACGCGCTCGGCGTTTCAGGTGGCGGAAAGTAAAATTTATGCGAACAAGAGGTAATCAACGCATTGAACATGGCTGAAAATCGTAATACAAATTCATCAGTAGCTGACATCAGTCAGCTGAATGAGGAAGGGTTGGTCGGTCGGCTCCAATGTATGTACAAATTTTATTTACTTCGTTTTTTCCTGACTGACGGACGTTGTCCCACAAAATCGATGACTGACCATTCTTTTATGATTGATATAAAAATCAATACCCTCAAAAACCAGCCCTGTCTGTTCAGTCAGATGACTGACTGTCAGTACTTTATTTATATCCAATATCCAATTCGTATAACGATTTTCATTCTTGCTCAATTCATTGATTACCGCGCCAAAAACGACAGCTTTGACAGATCACCAGAGCCACCTGTTCTCAATTTCACTTGACTGACACGCGGTATGTTTGCGTCCACAACAATGTAATAAGCTATAAAAAACAACAAACTAGGCTTGCTCAAATAGTTGACTTTTTTGGCGCTAGCTCTTGGAATATTTGGAGGGTGAACTCTTCTCTTGACTGGACAACTGTGGGACTGTGTACGCTAATGGGAGCTGGTGCAAGTAAAATCCGTCATGGCTTTATTGTCCTCCATGTTAAACGATACCTCTGGGGGTGCCGATTTCAGGTGGTGGTTGGTCCCTCATCTGGTATTGGTTCAAGATAATGGACCAACAAGCAGAAGTCCAACCCCCTTGGGGGCAATGGCACCTATTTCTGGGGATAGTGCAATCGTCTATCCCTGGACAAGAGATTAACAGCAGCAACATCTACGGAACATAACCAACCATCTTTTGTACAGTTCACAAAGTAGCCAACAGGATTTTCGCACACGAAGATCAGAAATTCTGCTATATTCTAAGCCAAAAATTACCATTTACAAAATGTAGCTTGTAAATTATATTCCGTAGCCGTTGACAGCTATGCTTTTGACGTAAATTAAATTTATTTTAAATGCATTTGCACAGATTAGTTCATTTATGCTTTAATGAAATAGCATAATTTCTTTTTCATATTTTTTTTCTCTGTTTGCGTACTTATAAAATTTACATTATTCATTTAGATGTACTCAAGAAGTTTTTTTAGAGGATCTTGGAAAAAAAAAATTCAAATATCTGGAAAAGCTAAAATCTTAGTGAACTAAAATTATCGGCTCTATACCTGGTTAAAAATATTAAATAAAATATTTTATGTTTGACATTCACAAATATCATTATTATTGTGTTTTTCTGCTTTGTTTCTGCTTTGTATAAGAAGAAAAATAAAAGAAAAAGAATGCACGTACTCACTTACTTCAGTCCAGTGTATAAGAGTTTCGAAATTTACAAATCACAAAAAGAGAACAATAATTATTCTTTTGTTCTGTAGTTCAAAACTACGCGGCCGGTATTATGAATTATCTCGAAATTTGTCATTGTTCTCTTGAAGGTGGATGGTTCTGACAATACTGTTAAAAGAACACGGATAAACTCTTAGCTGTGCGTTACTACTCAGGCACAAAATCTAAGACATGATTTGTAGCACATCAATTTTTGAAAAAAAAAACAATTGAGATACACATGTGCAACTCCGACATGTGCAACTCCGTTCACTTACATATAACACCTCCCCTTGTTATAAGACTCAAAGCCACAACAGTGTGTTTCTGTCTTCAAATTATGCTCTTAATATCTCAACTTCGGTTATCTTCGGTAAAGGTGATCTGGAGTGGCTCTCCTTTGAGTGCTA
Organism: Cheiracanthium punctorium; assembly: GCA_038373885.1. Taxonomy (NCBI): domain Eukaryota; kingdom Metazoa; phylum Arthropoda; class Arachnida; order Araneae; family Cheiracanthiidae; genus Cheiracanthium; species Cheiracanthium punctorium. The sequence goes on along the minus strand of JAWZYV010002522.1, from coordinate 389,448 downwards.
TAAGTGGTTAGCGGTAGATGTAAACCCGACGCTTCGATAAAATGAAAAAGTAAATAAGAAGTAACGCACAGTTTGCAAATAAAATAGTGAGCTTTAAAATTAAATTTGAGAGATATATTCCTGAAATTTAATGCATCTTCTGGTGTGTAAGTTGATATTATAAAACCAGAAGGAACTGAATTAACATATATATACAATACAGTGTGCCCAGTGCTAACGGTCCCCAATGGCTATTTTCTAAACCGTTAGTCGGAATAGTTCCACTTGCAAAAATGTTTTAAATAATATAATCTATTATATCAGATACAATCAAAGTCAATTAATCAATTCTTATAAAAATTACGAAATTAAATTTTTTATACGGTCCTCCGGTCCTACTAGTTATATTTAGAAAATTTTTCTTTATACAATTTCATGCACAATAAAAAAAAAAAAAAAAAAAAAAAAAAATCCGTTCTTCTACGAACAAAATTCACTGGGTTACAGCTGCTTATAGTTGGAGCACTTTTCGAGCGACAAAGTAGGGGCTGTATACAAAATGAATTTGAGAAAAATTAATGTACATGGTTTTGACCCTTGTAATATTTATTAGCAATTTCATTAACTAGTTTATGAATGTAGTGTGCAATAAAGAAGATTAATCTTTAATTAAGTGTATCCAATAAATTAACATAAAAATATAGCTTAAACTGAAAATAAAATTTTTTAAACAGTTTTTTTTAATGAAGTGGTGTTAAAAAACTTAAAAAAAACAAGGAAATAAAACATTTCATTGAACATTAAAATAGAAAATGAAACATTTTAAAATACAAATATATGCATTTTAGAAACTTAAAATAATATTACAAATTCTGTTAGCGTAATATTTGCTCAGAAGTAGCTTCCTTCGGCTGCAATACAAATATGCACCCGTGTAGAAAACTCTCCCTGTACTTTGCGTTGCATATTCGGTGCTACACATCTGCATGCTACACATATGCAATTTAGTAAGTCTGACCCCGGATAGATTTTTATAAAGCATGACTATAACCTTCCACTGCTGCACTGCTTAAAGATTATTGTTTTAAATTTAGGTTTGCTTCTAAAATAAGGTTTGCCGCATTATGACAGAAAATTAAATTAAAACCTATAATTTTAAATTTCAATATCAAATTTGTATGATCCCTTAACGGTTTACCGTAACGGGAGATTTTTAAACGTGGAAAAGTGACTTAAGTAAAAATATTTGCTGCTTTATAACTTGGTAAATTTTGGTCGTAGAAGAACGAATTTTTATTTTTTTCATTGTGCATCAAATTGTATAAAGAAAAATTTTCTAAATATAACTGATAGCACCGCAAGACCGTATAAAAATTTAAATTCCGTAATTTTTATAGGAATTGATTTATTGACTTCGATTGTTTTTTTTTTTTACAAATAGATAATATAATTTAAAGCATTTTTGCAATTGGAACTATGTATCTCTGACTAATGGTTTAGGAAATAGCCTTTGGGCACCGTTAGCACTGGACACCCTGTATAAATGCATGATCAAATTTTAAATACCCATAAAAAAATCAAGTGATTGTCGTAGGAAAAACACATAACTAAATTTAAATAAGACAAAAATTAAGAAAACGAATTGAAAGAAATATATCATGCCAGACGTCATCAGAGGGGGATTGGTGCAAACCTGTAATAATTTTTGCCAGAGTAGTGGTAGCCAGAGTTTTGAGTATCCATTTTCATGTATTTTCTGCGCAATGCTTTAATTTTGAGATATTAAACAGTTTCTGATGTTCATATTTGCTCCTTGTCTCTTCAACTCAGGTTGGGAAACACACCCGTTCATGATTTCTAGATTTTTAGAATCAGGTGGTCGCCAAAGTTTGCCCAGCAGTGTATACTAGGCGATTCAAAATAGATGTTAAGGCGATTATTTTTTAAACCGTAAGTGATCGAAACATACTTCCAACTGGAAAAGTTTGTCAAATTAAGAGTAGCTTTCAGATATGGCATTTTTTTTACTGGGGTTTGTATACATATTAAAATATGAAATTTATTTTTTATATTGTCCTTCTTATCCTACCCTTTATATTTAGAAGAATGTTGCTCTTTGCCTAAGAAAATTAATAAAACAGATCCCGTGCCTGTACGTAGAATAGTTTCCGAGATATATCCATTTGAAACTTTTGGCATTTGTCGCCAAGCAATAAGGGGACGTCGCCAAAGTGGGAAAAATGTAATTACTTTTCAACTGACTTTAATGTATGTTAATAGTCACTCAATAGACACATTCGACCCCTCAAATCCTAATTTAGCTAGAATTTTCCTGTAAGGCATGTTTGGCAGATTCTAGTGAAAGTTAATACACCATTATTTTGTCATTCTCTTTTACACTTTAAAATTCTTTCTCTAGAAGCGTGATGTAATCAGTGAATGATCCCCCTAAAAACTAAATTATCGCTAATTTCATAAAGCAGTACCGATTATTTTACGTAAAACTGCACCTGTTAATTCCACACATTTGAACGCATTTAATTGTCAACAATGGGATCGTTATTTAACCTTTTTTCAACTCAATAGTTCGTCCCCCAAAGTAGAGATTTTTTTCGCTTGATAACCGACACCAACACAGCAGGTAAAGTGGTGTAAATATACCGTATAAATATTAAATTTCGTATTTTAATATATATGCATACAACCCCCCCCCCGCATAAAAAAATGCCATATCTGAAAGCTACTCTTAATTGGACGAACTTTTCTAATTGGAAGTATGTTTCGATCACTTACGGTTTAAAAAATAATCGCCTTAACATCTATTTTGAATCACCCGGTATATATATATATATATTAGGGTGACGCAAAAAAAACCCGTATATATATATATATATATATATATATATATTAGTCTCGTATGAAAAATGTTAGTTTTTGATGTTTTAAGAGCCCCTCCAAAGGACAGCTCAAAAAAAAAAAAAAAAAAAAATTAAGAGGTCACAATTTTTTTTACATTTCAAAAATCGATTTTTTTTCTTTTTAAATTTTTTTTCTCGTTACGGTATAATTTTATAGACAAAAAAAATAAGTTTCTGAAAGTTTCACTTCAAAGTTTAAATTTTGAAAGGTCGCTCTCAATTTTTAAAAATTTATTAGTGCATTACTTTAGATTTTTTCGAGCGACCTTTTAATATTCAAATTAAAATTCCATACACTTTTTTCTTTTATTTAGTACAATAATCGATAAAAATACACTACGAGATGAACTAAAAATCAATAAAACCTGTTAAAATTTGGTTTCAGATGAAATATTGTTAAAATGTTGTAGTTGATTAAATAAAATTATTGAATAAAAAAAATTATGCTGTCTGTATTGTGCTTGATTTTTAGTTCCTCTCGTGGTGTATTTTTATCGATTATTGTTCTAAATAAAAGAAAAAAAATGTGTGGAATTTTAATTTCAATATGAAAAGGTCGCTCGAAAAAAATCTAAAGTAATGCACTAATAAATTTAAAAAAAATTGTGAGCGACCTTTCAAAATTTAAATTTTGAACTGAAACTTTCAGAAACTTATTTTTTTTTTTGGTCTATAAAATTATACCGTAACGAGAAAAAAATTTTAAAAGAAAAAAATTCGATTTTTGACAATTTTTGAAATGTAAAAAAATTGTGAACGACCTCTGAAAAAAAATTTTTTTGAGCAAGCAAAAAAAAAAAAAAAAAAAATGTGGGGTGTTTAAAGCCCTCTAGCAAAATAAAATATTGCACGACATATAACTAAATGTGATGGGCGTACATTGGAGTGCATCGAAAGAAATGAAATTTATAATATCAAAACGCCTTAGTGTGGAAAAGTTGCCGCCTGATAAGAGATAAGCCCTTGCAAAATTTTCTATACCCCTGGCTAAATATATCCCCCCCAGCAAACCCTTGAGCTTATCCATCCCCCAAAGAAAAAAATTTCAATTTTCTAAATATTTTCATTCCAGCTTTTGTTTTGAAATCCTTTGTTAGAAATATCCAAAATCACCAATTTCCAGACAATCTCTCATTAAAATGCGTCTATTAGTTAGTCCTGCAGATAATTGATTAAATTTGAAATCACTTTTAATTTTGAGCATCAGTGCATTTTCTTGAATATAGAAAAAGTGGATTAATTAAGCAAGTTGTTTATAATTGGTTTGTGCACAGATAAACAAAATAAAACCCTTGAAGCTCCAAACGAGTTTCATATGGTTATAAATTAGCTAAAAACTTTAATCTGACCTTCGGTTCTAATTTACGTCAAATCAATCTGGCTCTACTTGCCCGGAGTTGGAATTTCAAAAGGGAGCCCAAATTCATCTCTAGTGTCCCGGCCTATTTATCGAACATTATTTTAGAAAATATGAACAATGCAATTAAGGTTTTCAAGGCTAAGAAAATAAACTCCATCGATCTCTTCTTATCAACACTTTTTCAATACAAATATTGCTATACATTGCTTCCCATGTTATAGAATTTTATTTTCGAGCACATAAAAATAACGCTGAAAAACTCACTTTTTGAAAACAACTTTCCACTTTTCCTTATTCATAAACTTTTTCAGGAAAATTCTGTTTACAGAGGCAAGTCTAGCACCATACGCAAGTTTTGGCAAGCTTAAATAACGTCAACACAGTATAGTTCGATTAATAATATAATATTGTTTTACCACAAATCCCGTAAAATTAGCAATTAATTATTGAATTGTTAAAAGACAAAAATGTAAATTAGAGACATACCTCTGTTCGTTGTACTCATAAAATATCATCTTCGAACGATAGAATTATGTTTTTCTTATTTCTTCGGCAATGGCCATTTTTGTTACCACATAAATGACACATGGTTCTTGAAGTATTTACTCAGGTGTAATAACTTTTGGATTCGTGATTTCTTAAACATACAGAAGTGTAGCCTGACCTTCACCGTGTTTCTAGAAATGCCTTATTGGTTTAGTGTTATAGATTCGATAAAGGTTAGCACTATAATTGACTATACAGAACTCAGGATTGTTTTACAGATAAGTAGAATAAATACTAAATAAGTAAATATAGACAAATAAATATAACATGAAAAATGTTTTAAAATCAGGCTTTTCATATAATTTCATATTTATATATTTATATATGAATCATATATGAGCATCAGATTCATATATTCAAATTTCACATATCATTCATATATTCATATTATCATCAGGCTCATCATTTAAAATCAGGCTTTTATTGCAACATAGAAATCCATTCTAGCTTATCCATCATCAGCGGAGGTACTTAGAAAATTTATTAAAACTGACTTTTTTAAATGTAAAATAATATATAATTTTTAAAAGCTTGAGGCGCTTGGCTACTTTCTTCTATATGAAGTCAAAGGAAGCACTAACACCTCAAGCTTTTAAAAACTGTATATTATTTTACATAAAAAAGGAAATATATTTAATAAATTTTCTAAGTACCTTCGCCTATGATGCATAAGCGAGGATGCATTTGTAGATTTCAATAAGTGTTCCAGCTTAAAAATTTTCTAAAAATTATTTTATACTTTCTAGTCCATCTTTGAATGAATAGCTTGATTTTTTTTTTAAAGTGATATTTTCGATTTGCTACAAGTAGCAAAGGAACAACTTCAAAAACGTTGTCTCCGCCTATAGGCACTTTGTCCAAGTCGTTGCGTGAACATTCTCGTGAACATTCTAATACAGGGAAATGCAAGCAGTCCCAAAACGACGATCCGGCTAAATATCCCGAACACGAAGTGTGATCGGATGATAAGAATTTGGTTATTCCTATTACAAACTTTTAAATCGTAAAGCTAGTAATAAGCTTTAAAGAAAAAGAAAAGAAAAGACAAGCATATTCATACAATTTTTTTATTTAAAAGATTTTTTTTTTTTTTTTTTTTTTTGCAGAACTTATTTAAAGAAGAGATATATGCAGGGTGTCCCAAAAGCACTAACTTAGGCTTCTATTCCTTAAATATTGATCACAGACATACATTACGATAAATTACAAAGTTACGCAAAAAAGGTACAGAATTTTATGGTGCCATTTAAAATTTGCAGGAGATTAAATTTAAATAAATACAAAAATTTTATACGGCCCGCGAACGAAAAAAAAATTCTAGTTAGTAAAATGTGCCCCATATATTAGTTAGGTAAAAAAATTTCAGCCTTTCATTGTAAATAGGTTCAGAGATATGTTTAAACAAAGTTGGTAAGTCTGGTAATGTAATCCCTATAATAGCTAAAGTGATATATTTATGCAATGAATCTTTTCTCCCGTAATTTGTGTAAAGCACCTGAACGTGATCTTTTGTTGTGATTTCTCTTCAAGAACCTTTAAAAAGTGGTTTAAGTCAAACATATTCTTATTTTCATATCTCTGAGCATTTTTTGGATGAAAGGCTGAAATTTGTACATCAGCTAATTAATGCATGAAGGACATTTTACTAAAATGGAAATTTTTTTATACGGGGCCGTATAAAAATTTAAATTATCTTGTCTTTATTTAGATTTAATCTGCAAAAAAAAATTAATCGATAGTATAAAATTCTATAATTTTTTTTTTTTTTACATAACTTTATAATTTATTGCATATGTACTATAATCAATATTGAAGGAATAAAAGCTCAGGTCAGTGTTTTGGGGACACCCTGTACAACTCTTTTTTTAAACTCATTCTTTGTACTGATTTGTTGTATAATTCGCAGTGGTTAGTTGGAGGTGTGGCTTCACTAGGGGGTGGGGGAATGATTTTGCTCGTAGCCCGGAGCAAAATCCACCATTTCATTCTACTTTTGATTACAATATTCGCCAAAAATTAAATATTTGATATTTTTTTACCGTTCTGCTTTTAAACGTTTAGGAAAGCATACTCCGTAGTCAGTGAAATTTTCGAATGGGTGAAACGTACAGTTTCTTGGATGTCACGATGTAAAGAATTTGAAGGCAATAATTGATCATCTTTTTATAACTGCGTTCAGATTCAGACACTCAATTTATGTGTAGTCAACTACAAAAAAAAAAAAAAAAAAATCTAAGTCCTTGGGTAATTTTCAATTGTCACTTTATACTTCAATCTAGCCTTAAAAAGGTAATCTCACATAATCTTTAAAAATTACATCATTCTGAATAATGCATTTTGCGTTGATAGAAAGGGGAATTTTTTGTTTAACATTTACCAGAACATGACTAAATTCTTACATATGTATCTTTGCAGTTTATATAACATAAAAGGGCATTCAGATTTAAGCTTAGCCTTCGTATGCTGGTTTCGTGAATAGTTCATTTTTCCTGAGAATACGCACGGCAATAAGAATTTCAGGAACAACATTTTATCTTTTAATAGTTAACCTATTCAGAGAGCATTTTTTTTTTACTTGCATAGCAATTTTTATCTACACGCAGTTACGTTTATGCTAAAGCTTCCTTTTCAAAAGAATAAGGTTGGATGGAAATGTGGGTTTCTCTTTGTTTTACTGTTTCTCCAACTTAAAAAAAAAAGTATTTACTGGTTTACTACTCTCTTTTTAAAGTATTTACTGATTCAATACTAGTTTACTTTGCTTTACAAATTTCATGCTTTAAATGTAAAGTAATTGTTCATTGAAATAAATTTTTTGATTCCATTTTCCAGCAATTTTGTTTTTATACGTTTTATTGCTCAATTCGTTTTCAAGAAAATGTGACACTCTTGTTTTACAGGTTGGAGTATCAAGATATTGTTATTTGTTTTAATCAATTAATTATTTTTAATTGATTTTTTTATTTCGATAAAGTATAGCATTCAGGTTCAGTAAACTGTGTAAGCATGTAGGTTTTTCATTTAAAAAAATTCTAGAATAAAACTTCACGTAATTTTAAACATTTTTGTAACTAATTACATACATACGACTAAAGGTCTCATAGTTAATTTTAGGCCACCAATAAAATTGAATTTCCTGTTCTAGTACATGCATATTGCTCGTATTGTCTTTTTAAAAGTATTTATTAACATTGTCTTTTATATGCACTCAGGAAAAACAAAAGTACATTTACTGGAAAGTCTTCAAGAAATTTTATGGAAGTGCTGTCACCCAATTTGATAGAAAATTTTCCGTATTACCATAGATTTTCTTTTTCCTAACTGTGTAGATACCCAGAGATTTGAACGAAGTAATGGAGATTGCTTGAATGCTTTTCAGGTTTGGAAAAAAAAAAATGCAGTATTTATCAAAATAATTTGGCTAGTTTTTTTGAAATGAAAAATCATCTGTTATTTTTTTCTATGAAAATCACTTCAAAGTTTAATGAATAACCACTCATTAAATTGTTTCTACTGCTTTCAGTAAATAAACGACATTGCACCCTTTGTCTGTTTGGTTAGTTTACAAACATTGTTTACTGTTTTTTGAAGTTTTTATATATATATATATAGGTTGGCCCAAACACGCTAACTTAGACATTCATTTCTTAACTATTGAGACCTACAATAAACTACAAAGTTACTTAAAAAGAGGTACAGAATTTTGTGGTAGCGATTAATTTTTTCTGGAGATTAAATTTAAATAAATGCAAAGTTTAAATTTTTATACGACCCCTGTACAAAAAAATTCCTAGTTAGTAGAATGTGCTCAATACATTAAGTAGGTGATGTACGAAATTTCAGCATTTAATTTTAAAAAGGCTTAGTGATATGAAAAGAAATGTATGCTGACTTAAACCACTTTTGAATGCCTCTCTAAGAGAAAAAAAAAAAATCACGTTTCAGGAAGATTGCGTTTCAGGGGCTGTACACAAATTAAGAAAGAAAACAAGGATTACATAAATATATAATGCTTTTTCTTGAATTGGTATTCCAGAGCCCCTTACCAACTTTGTTAAATGCATCTTTTAATGAGACTTTTTATGATGAAAAGCTGAAATTTGTGCTTTGCCAAATGAATATATGGGGCACATTTTACTAATTGAGAACTTTTTCTTACGGAGACCCTATACAAATTTAAATTTTGTACTTATTTAGATTGAATTCCTGGAAAATTTTAATCTATACCTTAAATTCTGTACCTTTTTTCACGTAACTTTGTGATTTATTGTATAGGTCTATGATCAATATTTATGGAATAAAAGTCTAGATCTATGTTAATGGTACACTCTGTATATATACAGCCGACGCTCGTTTTTATGAACCCGTAGGGATCACTCAAATGGTTCGTTAAGTCATCTAGGAGTGATAGGGACCACTCGCTAGTTCGTAAACTCGCAAGTCTTTTTATGTACAAATGACTAGAAAAAAAAATAACATCATTCAATTTTCAAAAAAGTGAAAAAGTTTTTAATGCCGCAATCCTTGTGCGAAAGAAATTGTTTAATTTGAAGTCTTAATAAGCAGCTTAAACTGATGCAAAACAAGTGATTTTTAACGTTAGCTCAACCGATATCAAGAAGAACCAATTTTACCCTCATTTTTGTAAACTCAATCATTTTTCCTAGTTTGTCTTTTAAAATTATTCAATAATAATTTCCAAGGTTATTTATACCCAAAAACGATAGGTGAAAGCATATTTTTGATGAAATCCAGTTTGAGAAAACCGTAGTAGAAATATTGTTAATAGCTATTTCAAATGTTAAACATTTTACTATAGAGATATTCATCAATGTATATGTAAATGTTTTATCCTATAAATTATAAAGTGCTTTTGGGTAAATTTTTATCAGGTCCTCTAAATTTACATCAAATTATTTTCACTATTTCAGCTGAAAGTTGATTTGTTCTACAATAGTAAGTACTTTTACTTACACAACTAAATCTATCCGTTAGTTGAATCAATATATTTTCACGTTAAGGTTCAGGTTAGAACTATTGATAAGACATACATCACTTCCATGCGCCTCATGAAATGGTCAATGGTATTAGTTTTAATAGTGGTATTACGTAATTGGTACAGGGCAGTCATTTGACCAAGATTATTATGCACGTTAATATCTTCGGTTATATTAACAAATTAATTTTATGAAGAACAAAATGTTCTTAAGGGATATCATTATCTTTTACATTTTATATTAACAGTTATTACAAAACGACAGGTTTGTTATATACTCGAAACTATAAAACTGCATGCTTAGCAGGGACTTAATTACCTAAAAATATAAGTATAATATATAAAAGCAATTAAGAAAATACTAACGTACCTGTTCATTAAATATTCCTCAGCTATAATCAACCCATATTGAACGACGACAACAAAAAATATATTTATGCTTGTAAATTTACGACTGTTGCAAGTGTTGATTAAAAAGTTTCTGACATTAGCTCAATTCCCATTTATTGCTTTCTAATGAAAAGGCTGAGAGCTAACTGAAAAGGTTTCCTGACCTTCTCTGTATCGCACGATAAACCCGCTGGCCCAAAGCGGTTAACTTGCAGCTATGGTTGATGATCAGATGGGCAGAACATGCTATCAAGAAATCACGGTCATGCCGCAGTTTCGCATCGTGAATCTCTTGCTTGAAAGTTATGGGCAAAAAACACGAGTCTTTGTTTTGATGACAGGCTGATATTTAAATCACAATAGGATCTTCCTACCGTATTTTCTGGAGTTGCGGTGAACTGTGCAGTCTCACCCACTCACAATGACCATAATCTGGAATTTAAAATGACGTGACAGATATGCACTTTAATTGATATCTTTTCTTGCCGTTTTAGTTAAAATCACAATTTAAAAGCTCATTGGAACATTTATAAAACAAGTTCTGGAAATATTACACTTCTTCGTATTTCTCTATGGTCCCTTTTCCTCTAATCTACATCTTCTAATCTACAGTATAGTTCATCAGTAAGAATTAAATCGTATCTCAAATCCGTTAATAAACTCTTTGATTCATCTTCTTTTTAGGATCCTCCAAGTTCGTCAATAAGAATTAAATCATAGCTGAAATCCTTTAATAAATTTCCTGATTCATCTTCCTTTTAGGATCCTAGATCTCCAACAATTCTAATGTTATTTCTTGTCTGTGATCCAGTCTAATAAAAAACAGGGATATGTGCACCATTACTCTATATAAATAAATTATTCTTGAGCTATGCATACACTCGAAGAAATATGGGATGCTTCATAGAGTTTCACAAAGGGTTTTTTAATTGATAGTTTTCACAGATGTAATGAAGCAACCTTAGTTTTTAAAGCACAGCGAGCACTATAGCAAACTCTTAATCTGATCGCAAAAGGTAAAATCTTGTAACAGCAAAAATCCGTGGATATGTATGGAAAAAACAGATGAGGCGGTCGAGTTACGTAAATAATATAAGCACGTGTTGATTTACGAATGTGGCTTCGTTTCAGGCATGCAATCCAAGCATCTGTTGAAATAATTCCTTTGTTTACGTTGGAGATTTCGTCACTGCAGCAATTTACCGATTGTATGTGAAAATATTCGCAGGGGAAAACGTAAAATAGCTATTTATGTAGCATAATGCAGCTTGTACGTTCGGAAAGTTAAAAAGGTAATGACTCAACTGACAAATTAATTTAAAAAATGATATCTGCCATTCCACCTATCCAGGGTGCGAACTGAACATTTTCCCCAGGGGGGGGACATTTCAAAGTAAACATTCTCCAGGGGGGGGGCACTTGAAAAGAAGGAGGGAAGGTGCAAATGCTTCCCTCACATAGGTGCCGGCAGCATAGGGCAAGAAGGGGCAGTGCCCCCCCCCCTGGATTTTTGTATGCAGTGTTTTTCCTTGCTTTTTTTGCTCTTTCCAACATGGTAACCATACGTTAAAGTAGTCTTGCCCCCCCCCTTGAGTAGTCTTTGCCCCCCCCCCCTGGGAAATATTCTGCCGGCGCCCATGTTCCCTCACATGATATTACTTGACAAATGCAGTCGCCGACAAGTGTGAGAACTGACTTATATTCAAACAAAAGTCATAGATTATTTGTTCTATGGAATCACAGATACACAAGCTACATACAATGTACCTGTATTGGAAGCCACCCTTGAGGGTTTTAGCTTAGAAAAGAGACGAAATTTTAAATCAGTCGCCTTAGAGTATAGTAACAAACGTTAACATAGCACCTTCATTTTGACTTCTTGACTTCCCAATCTGAATCCCAAAATCTTCACTCACCAGTTTAATATTTCTTCAGCAGGGGATAAATAGTATCCCTGGCAGGGATCAATTAATATTTCTCTAGCCAGGGATATTATATTCTTCAGCCGGGGACGATCCCCGGCATCCCCCCTGTCAATTCGCACCCTGAACCTATCTATAAATTATATCAGATAAAATTTTTAATTCTTAACGTTTAAAGAAATGATAAATGACATAATGGGGTTTTCGAATCATGATTATATTTAAATTGTTATTAAATTAAAAATACGGTGTAGAGACATCAACCCATTTCAAATATAATACGATAAAATTTTAAGCAATTACAACAATTTACTTTTTATTTAAAGGATGGAATTAACTCTTAAAGTTCTTTTACAGGATCACTAGAAATTGCATTACTAGTGATATATTGCTTTTTTAGTGTGATTTCCAAAATCTGGCCACGTTTTTAAAACACTTTTTAGTAGTGTTGAAATGTGTTTATGATTTCGGTTTTTTTGTCCGTTCGTCCGTCTGCGCTCTAATTACCGTAAATATGCATCGATTACAACGAAATTTATGTGTGTTGTATTTCTATGTACTGTACCGCGTACCCAATTGAAACTAGTATCTGTAGCATTTGCAGTCCTGCAAAAGCACCTGAAAGAATTCCATTACACAACGCTCTGTGAGCAGTTATTGTTTAAAGCGTATTTTAGAAATATTCGTCTATTTCAAACAAATGAAAATGTATATTAAAGATTTCAAATAATGTTCTAAATCGAAAACAGTGTCTGTCACATTTATAATTCTTCTACAAGAGTACTCAAAAGAATACCATTACATTACCGTTTATGACAGTTTAAAAAAATCATCCATTTCAAGAACAACAGAATAAGTATATAGACGTTTATAACAGCTTAACATTCATTTAGAAGGTAGAAATATCATTTAAGTTCTTTCACAGGGTCTTGCAAAACTGCATCACTATTGCTACACCTCCTTTGAGGATATCTTCAAAATTTCGCAAAATTTATAGCAAAAATGTTGTTGTAAGTGATGGAAAGCGTTTTGTAATCAGTGTGTTTTGCATTATTTAGTTTTCTTGTTATTTTCAATTCCGGTCATTTAGGTTACAGGATCAATTTCTCTAAAGTGCCATAGACCGTTATATATATTGGAATTCTTCTGCACTGAAAAAGATTTTTTATTGAATCAACAAAAATTTTGTTAAATCAACAAAATTCTGAGGTTGAAATAGCGCTAACAAAATTTTTGTTGAATTTATAAAATATATTTTTTAATTATTCGTTTATTTCAATAAAATATTTTGCCAATTTAACCAAACAATTTGGTTGAAATAACCAAATGTTTTGTTAATTTAACCAAACTATTTGTTTAAATGGTTTATTTGGTTAAAATCAACCAAATCATTTTCTTGAATTAACAAAATTTCTTTGTTAAATGGTATTGTGCTGGCATTTAAAAAAAAATATTTTGTTGATTTTACTGTTATATTTTTAACACACAAGCAGTTGGTTGAACATTTCAGAGATAGGACTAAATAATTTATCTATTCATCAAAAATTATATTTTTATTTTAGTATTTTTATCTATATAAATAAAATTAGACTTTTGTCTGTACATTTCTTGGAATTCAAAAATTTTGCGATTTCTATCCGTTTCAAGCACCCAGGAATCCGATGCGACCCTCAAAAAAAAGTTTGTCTGTCTGTCATTCTGTCATTCTGTCCGTGACGCTTTTTTTGTTTAAGCATCACGTAAAAACGACTGAAGCGAATGATATGAAATTTGGTGTCATGATAGGTGGTCACTCAACTTAAAACATAGGCGTCGAATTTTTAAAAAATCTTGATTAGATTTTCAGATTTTGCGAAAATCGTTTCAAACTGCGTAAATTTGTGTTCAAGCATCACGTAAAAACGACTGAAGCGAATGATATGAAATTGAGTGACATGAAAGGTGGTCACTCAACTTAAAACATAGGCGTCGAATTTTTAAAAAATCTTGATTAGATTTTCAGATTTTGCAAAAATCGTTTCAAACTGCGTAAATTTGTGTTCAAGCATCACGCAAAAACGAATGAAGCGAATGATATGAAATTGGGTGTCATGATAGGTGGTCAATCAACTTAAAACATAGGCGTCCAATTTTTAAAAAATCCTGATTGGATTTTGAGATTTTGCGAAAATCCTTTGAAACTGCATATATTTGTGTTCAAGCCTCACGTAAAAACGACTAAAGCGAATGATATGAAATTGGGTGTCATGATAGGTGGTCACTCAACTTAAAACATAGGCGTCCAATTTTAAAAAAATCTTGATTGGATTTTGAGATTTTGCGAAAATCATTTCAAACTGCGTAAATTTGTGTTCGCACATCACGTAATAACTGCAAAGGTGAAAAAATGATATTTGGTGAAATGATAGGTGGTCACTCACCTTAAACTATAAGCATCTAATTAAAAAAAATCGATCAGATTTCGAGATTTTGTGAAAATCGTTTAAAACTGAGTGAATCTTTGTTCCCGCATTACGTAATAGCGACTAAAGCGAATGATATGAAATTTGGTCACACGATAGATGGTTGCTCAACATAAACTATAGGAGTCCAATTTTTTAAACATTTTTATTAGATTTTGAGATTTTGTGAAAATTCTCTCAAAATACGTTCAATGATGATTTCTTCAAACTTCACGTAATAACGACTAATACGAATGATACGAAATTTAGTGATATGATAGGTAGTTGCTAATCTTAATTTATAGGCTTTGAATTTTAAAAATATTTTGATTACATTTTGAGATTTTGCGAAAATCGTTTTAAAATGCTGAAAATTGTTCCAGCATCACGAAATAAAGACTGCAGGGAATGAAACGAATTTGGGTGACATGATAGGTTGTCACTCAACTTAAATTCTAGGCTTCCAATTTTTAAAAATGTTGATTAAATTTTGAGATTTTGCGAAAATTATTTCAGTATGTGTAAATATTCATTCGCGCATCACATAATTACGACTAAAGCGAATCAAATGGTATTACTTAGTTACTCTCTAACCTGTAATATTTTAACAATACATAAAAATTATAACTTCGCTTTCTTTACTTTGGCAACATACTACATTCATTCTGTGTACTCCTACAATGCTGACGAAAGTTCTTGCTTTTTGGAAAATTGCATTAACTAACCCGTCGAGGACGGGTACTTCAGCTAGTAAATCTATAAATTCAATGTCAGGATTTTTTTTTAATACAAAAAACTGGGTATGGCAATTCAAAATCGCTTTTACTTCGTAATAAAATAAATATGTATACTTACTCCTCAAATTTTACATTATCGCGAGATCAGTTTATTTGAGGTGGTAATAATGATCGATTGCAGTAGGCTGAAAAAGAAATAAATATGACCGCTAGCTATTTCGAGTCTCGTAACTCATTTTTGTTTTCCTTTTTGCTGGAATGAACAAACACAAAACCGGCAGTCGAAATCAGAACTTTAAACAAATGCTGAACTAGTGGAATTTTTAGCGCTTGATAAACATAATGCAAAGCTTATAAACATTTTTATCACCAGAATGCTTCATTTGGAAAACTAATGTTTTTTCCCTTAGTAAGAATGTTATCAGTGCTAACCAAAAGTGATTTTCTTTCAGGCGTGGTATACGAATTAAAACTGTTTGCTACATAAAACCGACATGGATTTTAAAAATGTGAGAATATTTTTGTAGTTTAAGTTTTAAAAACTTAAACTACAAAAATATTTTTGCATTAAATCCAGGAATTTTCCAGCTATTCTATTTTCAAGATTTCCCCCCCAAAAATATCTCCATCGAACCCATACGTGTACTAATATTTTTACGAAACATTTTACATCCTTAGATATTTTGCGGATCGTTATATTGTTTAAAAGGGATTCTGGTCGTTCTAACTAAGTTAGTCAAGCGGACACTGAGTAGCTTTAAGTTAAATCTATAGAAACTTGTAAAAACACTAAAATAAAAATCTAAATTTTTCTAAAATAAAAATCTAAATTTTTCTCTAGATAAACTAATTAGGCTTATCTCTGAAATTTTCACCAAACTGAGAAAAAACTCAATTTATTTTTGTGTTTGATGTTATTCATTTTCGAATGTATTGGCAGACTTCAGATCCTTCCTTAGATCTTCCCTCTTCCGTAAATAGGAACTTCTCCATTGGGCGCTTGGAGGTTGGGCGAGTCTGGTGGTCTGGCAGTCTTTAACAGTCCTGCGCATGCTTTTAACGCATGCGTAAATTGACTGTCAAGCGATTTCAAATTTCATTCGTTCTGAGTTTTTAACAAAAACGTTTGGTTAAAATTCAAAGCGTTTTGTTAAATCATTTTGATTGAATCAAACAAACTGTAGTTAAATCAACAAAACAAAGCTATCAAACTACTTAACCAAACAAGTTTCGTTAAATTCAACAAAACGCTTTTTAAACTGTGGGTGCACTGAAAACAAAACAAACAAACAGAAAAACAACAACAAGAAAAAAAGATAAATACTTACTACAAACACTGTTTTCAATAGAGAATTATTTTTGAGCCCTTAACAACATGCATGAATATCGTGTTTTTTGTTTTTTTATAATTGACAAGCATCTCTAAAATACCCTTTAAAGAATGACTGCTCATAGAGCGTAATGTATTGGAATTCTTTTAGATGCTCCTGTAAAAGAGCAATCAATGCTACATACACCATTTTTAATTGGGTACTTAGCATAATACACAAGAATAACCAATAAATTTAGTTGTAATCGATGCCTGTTTATGGCAATTAGAATACAGACGGACGGACAGACACCCAAACTCTAATTACATGCACTTTTCAACCTTGTTGAAAAGTCTTAAAAAACCCAATTTTTTGTTGTGTGTCAACAACACACTAGCACTTGACTGAATACGGCGGTATTTGAACTTTCTTCTTAAATTCAACACATAGATATCATTATAAATGCTGCCATCTGCAGCAAGTGTTAGAAACAACACTTGTCCGACACTACCGAATCTTCTTACCCTAGGTACAGATAGACTGCAGTTAGTTTTTAGTTGTTACTACAGGCAGTGGCTGCTCTTCTATTTGAGCACATGAGCACGTGAACCCCCAAGGAAAAAATACAAAATAAACACATTCACAAATTATTTTTTTACAAATATTAAGTATACTAGATTTTTGTGAATTTAAAACGCGAGTTCTTCTCTCCGCCTTTCCCCCTTTTATTATATACTCTCATAATAGCTAACGCACTGTATTGTAGGTTAGTACAGCAGGAAACATCAGGACTTTTAATCGATCGCACGTGCGATCGGTGAAATGGCCTCCTGAACCGGTCTCTGAGAACAGAAGTGGAGAGAGTCGCTGGAGCGGTTGGGAACAGCTGATATCATTCCGTGCGGGCATTTTCAGTGTGAGCACCATAGACTAATTAATCCTTAGTCTGTGGTGAGCACAGACCATTTTTTTTGCGGTTTCTCCCGAATTCTTCCTTGGTTTGTTATGTTTGGTTTGTTCATCTTTTTTTTTCTTTTTTTATTATTTTCTTTATTTTTATCATCTTTCAGTAGAATATTTTTTACAAACTAGTATAAGTAATTCAGATGTCAGTAAATTAAGTGTTTCGGAGCTAAAGCAACGACATTTCTCAACATCGGAAAGAAAAAATTAAATAAAATTACTCAAGCCAACACATTTGCTAGTCAGATAGCGAAAAGTGTAAGACTAGAAATTATTATTATTAATCTTTTTTTTTAAAGTTGCATGCATTGTTTTCCTTTAGATGCTGAAAACGCAGATATGTTTCAACGCGTAAGTTGCGCCGTATCTGCATATTTAATTTTCGAAATTTGTTTTGTGAGCCACCTTTAATCCTTTAACGCGCAGTGTTCCCGCTCTGGGAACACCATATTCTGACTTTTTGACTGTTGCCAGGCAGGAAAAATAGATTTGATTTCTTTAAAAATAGTTGCGGGGGACATAGCTCCACGAGAATCCTTTACTTTTTAGCTCGTCATTTCCCGTAAAAAAATTGTCACGGTTATTTTTCACAGCATTGACATCTGCTGAAAAATGGAAGAATGCGAGAACAGCTGGATGGATTGCCCAATGCTGAAAAAAGGGCAGCCGTTGCCATCGCTCGACTTAACTACCAGCAAGATGGCGGACGATCGAAACGTTCATCGCGTGCCACAGATCTAGCAGCTGGCTCTGCGTCAAAAAAGGATTTCTAGATCTTGGCACGCGATGAACGTTTCGATCGTCCGCCATCTTGCTGGTAGTTAAGTCGAGCGATGGCAACGGCTGCCCTTTTTTCAGCATTGGGAAAGGATTGCGCCTCAAAGGGAGTAACCCACGAGCCGCCACTGACTATAGAACTGCGCCACAGCGGGCCACGTCGCCTCCGCCTCCGAATTCTACATCGGAGTGAAAATTTTACAGAGAAGTTTAATATAACCTTTCAACAATAGGGACTTTTTTCTTCTAGAATGAAAAGTAGAATTTAAACTCTTACGAATTTTAGTAGAGAAATTAATATAGTTTACTTCTGCAATGCAAATTTCGGTATAAATTAGTTACATAATGTTTTAGAAATCCGCTCGCTAAAAGATGTTTCCCACTTTATTTAAGATTAAGACTGGAACATTTTATTGCCTATGTGTTGAACATGACGCTGTTCCCCTTTCTCGTTGACCTTTGCCTTTTCAAGTGCTCATACATTTTGTTCAGTATTGTCAAAATAAAGGGTATCTTCTTTGTTTGAGGGGAAATATTTACTACCAATACCGAAAAAGAAAACATGTATTGCTACTACTGAAAGGATACACATTGCTTTTTATTGTGTTAAAATAAAACAGGGGGAACTTTTCTGGCTAGTTACCTTTGCGAATTTGAGTTACGGAATTGGTATTATAATTTCTTTGTTTACTGTAGTGGTCATTCACTGAGTTACGGCTGATGATTGGGAAAAAAAATCTGAATTTACTATTGAAAAGTGCATTTTACCGAACTATTGAAAAGTGTATTATACCGAAATCTCAAGAGACGAAGCCAAATAATCCTGGGGCCCAGGATTATTAAGCGATTATAAGTTCTAGTCTGAAAAATTCTAGTGACTATGCATAAATGTGTCCGCAAGGTATGACTGTATAGGAAGCCGTGGCCTAGGGGTCCTTACAAAGGCGTCCACAAAGTGGGGGTGAAGGTAGGTCGCTTGCCCCCCCCCTCCCCCACTAGAGTTTTAGTGCATTGTCTAGGATGTAAACAAAACTGCACCAAAAAGCAAAATCAGAAATGAAATTCTTACCAGTGTGAAATTTGCTCCGCTCTAGAAAATTTATTTGAAGTCTCCCCCCCGCCCCTAAGAATTTTTTTCCATAGGCCCCATGATTATTAAGAGAGTTTAAGTTCTAATCTGAAAAATTCTAGTGACTATACATATCTTTAGAGGAATAGAAATCTTTAGAGGAATTAAAATATAACAAATATAGAGTTATAGTTATTCCCACCATAGGAACTCAGAATATATAATAGGAAAAAAAGATACTTCCCGAAGCATTGTGTATTCTTTTTAAATATTTATTATCAAGTCATCATAGTACATTTTTTTAATTTATTAATAGTTTTCACATTCTCATAAACGTAAAAATATCAATTTATTTCATATTTTTATCTGTAAGGAAACTTTTTTTTTCCATAAATTTCACAGTGTCAAATTAAGAAATTACTTATATATCTTTTTAAGAATTTGCTTCGAACTCGAGCATTTTAGTTAATACTGAAGAAAGTGTTGAAATCGTAAACTTTAAGACACATTACATTCAAACCTTAAGATTATCCGATTCATACTTAACTAATTAGAAAATAAAATAAGTTGAGAGACCCATAAAATGGATGGATATTTTCAATTTACCAGAAATAAAAACTGGTTGTAATTATTGCGCAATAATTAATTATTATGCAATTACTATAAGAAATAATTATTTGTTTTGCAATTAATAACAAATAAATTAAATACAGGGTGGCCATAATTAAACTGCAAGTGTTCAAGGGGTGCTGGAGAGAAAACTAGCAGAAATATTCCAGTGAAACTTGGTATTTACACGTTTCAGAACATGCGCAAGTCAAATATGCAATTTAAAAAAAATCGCCATTTTCACCCGATAGATGGCGCTATATCGTGTTTCAATGCTTAGGGACGTCATATATGCTAATTTTAAGCCCATCGAACAGTGTAAAGACAAGACCACATCAGAGGCGCCGACTTTACAAAATTTCTGTGGGTGCCCTAAAAGTCCGTGGAGGGGGGGGGGGTTAATAAAATGTTGAAAGTCGCACAAGGTTTGTAATTTTTGATAAAGGATCACTAAATTTGGTGCCAAAACGCGACAATTTATTTTAAAGGGGAGTATAGTTGGAATGTACTTGGCTATAAGATTATAAAATAGTTTTAGTAGGTGATTTTAAGATGGATTTTGATTCCGGAGATGGGTTTTTATGGAACAAGGAAAAAAAAATACGGCACACTCATGAATAACGATACACTTTCCAACTTTATGGAATCTTTTCCAACTACCCTTCAATCTTTTCCTATTATTATTTGCTTCCTTGCTCGTAACTACTCAAGCATTTGACTTTGCGTGCACATTTTTACCACTGGGAAATGGGTAATACAAATAATCATTTTAGCTCCACATAAAATATCCAATATCTGAGGGTATGGATCGAAGAAACGATATCTGCCTCACGGGTTTGGTACACAAATTAAAATAAACTAACTGCACCAAGGATTCGAAAAAATTCAGGATGATTCTTTACAAGCTGCACTACACACTGCAATAAATTCGAAAACTTTCATGAAACTTTCAGAAAAAAATCTTAAACGTGGAACTGCTCAGCAAAGTATTTCTAAGAGTGGCCATTCTGCAAAATTTTTTGTTTATTCCGGTGTCTAGTACAGCTTGTGAACATACATCCTAAAAATTGTGAAGTGCTTAAGATAATTAGTTTTCTTTTTTGTATTTATACACCAAAATGCGTGTTTTTTTCCCAGCGCTGAAGGCGACATTCAAAGTTTAATTTAAGTGAATAGTGTGAATTTTGGCATCCGATTATTTGTACTACGGTGAAGCAACGCTGGGCATAGAATGAAAGTTTCCACCGTTGTGCCTTAGTAACGATAACAGCAAACCAGTTAAAATCAACATTCTTTTTAAAGTAATGAAGTATTTCTGATGAAATGCCCTTCTTTTAGAAAAATCTGCTTGTGCTGGAGTCACCTTAAATTTGTTTGCCTTAGGCGAATTCTCTGTCAAAATTCGAGGATTCCTGGGCGCACACCCCCTTTGCCCTTCTAATAAATCAGAACTGAAAGAGGTGTATTACACTATTTCACTTTTTTTTTTTTTTTACTTTTAGAAATAGAATTTTGATTGGTTTTAACTAATCATTATAAATTTCAAAGCAAAAGAAAAGTGTATTACTACGTTTATTGGGAAAAAAAAAAAAACATGCAACAATATTATCACAATCAGTCACATTTCTTGTCATGTAAATGGAAATTTTGTATAAAAAGTGATTCAGTTTTCGAATGTAACAATTCATGATCAATTTTATTCTTGTTTAATCTATCTCATCCCTGTCTGAAATCCTCAGACTTAATCTATCTCATCCCTGATACATTTTTCAAAATATGTTATTCATAGTATTGTTTCTCAGCTCATTCATTTCCTGTTTTTTTTAATTATTATTTATTTTTTTACATTTTTGTGCCCCTATAAACAGCTGCAGCTAAGCCTTGCCTATTTTCTTTTCTTTTTTTTTCCCAACAAATTAAAAAAATTACAAAAATTATACCTTTAAAATAAAACTAGATAGTTTTCTCAGAATGAATTAATGCAACGTTTTCTATGTTGAAATGTGTGTAGGACCACATAAAAAAGATTGGTAACTATTTAATGTAATGTTTTGTTTATTCCATATGCCATAAAGTACTCATATGGACGTCCATGCCGAAGCACCCACATACATTTGGCCTCATTAAAGATTTTCTTTTAAACTTTTAAAATATCACACAACTAATAAGCAAATAAAACCTTTTTGTACTGAAATAATGCAAAAAGTTCAGTATGCTTTACAAATATTCATATTACGTAATGGCATAATTGGGGCGGGGGGGGGGGGAGGTTAAACCCTCCTTGAGTGTACATCACTGTGTTAGGGGTTATCAGACGATTGCTGGTGCTCAGCATCCAACGTAATTTTTTTACAAGCCCGAAGCATCCACATAAACGTCTTTTCCTAGCCCTTTCTGCGAACTTCAAAGTATGACTTGGCACTAAAATTTCTGTGGTTGCTCAGCACCCACAGAATTTTTTCAGTGGGTGCTTGAGCCCCGGAGCACTCACGTAGTCGGCGCCACTGGACCACATTGAGTAATGGTCAATCATGACTCTGAATAAGAAGGAACGTGCATTGTTAGTGAAGATATTCTATCAGAATGGTAGCAATTATTCGTGTACTCTGAAAGAATACTGGCGTATGAAACGATTAAAAAGAGGTCCAATGAGTGTCAATGAGAATAAATAACGGTTTGTTTTCCAAAGCGTCTTTATGAATTGTTTAATTTGTGATCTTAATTTACGTTAATTTTTGATTACATGTTACTGTAAAAATTTAATTACTGAAGCGAATTGTATGGAATTTTGATAAACTGTAAATGATGTTTTATATTGTTTATATGCCTCTTAGAATGTCACTATCTGTCGGTTTTGGAAGTTGTATATGCCACCGGTGACCTTTGAAATACGGTACAGCGCCATCTATCGGGTGAAAATGACGATTTTTTATTTTTGCATATTTGACTTGCGCGTGTTCTGAAACGTGTAGATACAAAATTTCACTTTAATATTCTCGGTAGTTTTCTCTCCAGCTCCCCTTGAACACTTGCAGTTTAATTATGGCCACCCTGTACAATAAAATGACTTTATAATAGCACACATAAATAAGTAGAAGAGTCAGTACGATCGTTTCGAGTGGTACAAAGAGTGCTCCTTCAGCTATTAATTAAATTATTTTGTTACAGATAAAATGAATATATAAAGCAAAATCTCCGAAAGCTTAGATACTTGTGGCTCTTGCAAAAAGTAAAAAGTATTCGATTTATCGAGCAGATATAAATGTTATAGGCATGTTCCCTTTTTCAGAGAGATTGAGGGAAGTAACGTGACGAACTTAATGTATTGTCTCATATTAATATAGTTTTAGATTAACATAGTATTTTAAATATAAGTCTGTCACATCTATTATATAAATGTGAAAGTTTGTCTGTTTGTTTGTTTGTTTGTTCGTCCGGGAACTCCTCCCACACGGTCAGACCGATCGGCTTGAAATTTTGCACATACACGTGAAATGACATAGAATAGGCCGTAGGCTGCTTTAAAATTCTGGAAATCCACCCGTTCCCTAATTTTTAACGATTTTTCGCAATTTTCAGGGTAGAAAGCTACTCAAATGTCCGATTTCAGCACATTCGTGAGCATGCGCCGAGACGGTTAGTCGCAGACCTACCGAATTTATCATACGGCTTTACTAGGACAGATACTAACATGCCTCGAAGTGATTTTTTCGAAATTCGACTTAGAAAATGTTTTGTTTTTTATTTTGTCCAATTTTTAGCGATTTTATCTCGCTTAATACGTAATAACGGCGGTAATTACAATCGCAAGAAAACGATATTTACATTATCGGATAGAGGAGAAAATTTTCTTTTAAAAACTGTTTGTTCTGACTGTGCAACATAATTTGCAGATTTTGGGGAATTTTTCAAATAAAATTAAATTTGACGCTGACTTTCGTAAAATATTTTTAAAACTGCTGCATCTTGAATTCTATCCGTCACTTTTTTATATTTTGTAAAATGACGGAGCATACTTCGACCTCTTTTAAGAGAAACCAGAGAAAAATATAAATTAGGGGATTTTTTTACATATTTTTAAGTAAAGAAGTATTTTCATTTCAATAGCAGCTGCTTAAAAATTTCGGTATAATATCTTGCGGTTCGGTTGACTTGGAGACAGTAACAATGATTAACATTGTCAGTTGAAAAAAATAAATAAAATTAATTTAAAATAACTGAGTTTTCGCATGTGAAATGTGCGTCATTTTGATGTCACGAGTTTAAAACCCCTTTCCGAATTCAATCAGAATAAAGGACTCACAAGCAACACATACGCCACGCGTGCAATAACACTATATTTTATTTTACGTTGACAGAAAAAGAATT
This sequence comes from Cheiracanthium punctorium, assembly GCA_038373885.1. NCBI lineage: Eukaryota > Metazoa > Arthropoda > Arachnida > Araneae > Cheiracanthiidae > Cheiracanthium > Cheiracanthium punctorium. The sequence goes on along the minus strand of JAWZYV010002522.1, from coordinate 365,063 downwards.
GAATGCTGTTTTTTCACCAGTGAATTATCCAGCGTTATTTTCAATTGAGATTTTAAACGGGACACGTTTTCGAATCGCAGGAAATATATTGCGGTGTTAAACCGGACCTGATTATGACCAAAAGGGGGACCCGTGCATTTATGAATTTGCCCCCCCCCCCATCTATGAAATTTGTTTTATTTTTCATAAAATTTTGTTATAAAAAAATGAACAACATTTGAAATTGGGGGCCATTTCGAGCCGGGGGCCCTGGGCAAAGTCCCGATTTGCCCATGTGATAATAGGGCCCTGGTGCTAAATACGCCAATATGACAAGAATTATGCGTGAAAATTTATGGAGAGCTAATTTAGTGGCAACCATAAAGTGAAATAATTACCGTTTATGTTAATGCGTAAATTGCAAAGAATCACCATAGTGTAAAAAACAACATTCGTGGCAATATCTAAACCGTTTCTTTAAATTAAGCATTAACGGTTGCAAAACGAAAATATATTGTATTGGTATCAGTAAAAGATAGTATAAGTAATAGTAAGTAGATATTCTAAGGCAATATTGAACAAAGCGCAATATACCGCATTAATAAATATTTCGGGAAACTAAGTCTTCTATTCATTTTTCAACAGCCGTATTATATCACAGCTAATTAAACATTAAGTAATTCTACATCGTGTTGATATATCCCGCGGTAGTTTCAACAGAAAAGACTGTAATAAAACTATATTTTTTCGTGCAGATTCTGTTTTGTCACAAGTAGTTATGATTACGTTTTAGGAAAATGTTCTCTTCTTGCCTTACAAAGAGTGGGTACACAACTACTAACTATAAAATAAAACGGTTCTTTACATCATGTAGTATCTAAGGTATTAATGGCATAACTTAAATCTAAAAAAGAGTATGATGTAGAAATGAGACATTTTGAAAATTAGGAATTTTCACTGTAACCCGTCACGCTTTTCTTTTCTAATCGCGAATGACACCGGCATTGTTTTTTGTGTCATAATATTAACAATGGTCTCAGGTCAGTACTTATACTACCTTTACAAATAACTAATGAGTAACTTTACGCCAAGAGTCAAATCAATTTGCTTATTTTTAGATTCCAAATCACTGGAATCAATTCGAACTATACATGTCAGATAAAGTTTCGTTCCCTACCGTGTGGAGAACGGGCACGCAACTAGTATTAATATAATATTCAAATATGAGAAACTTAACACTAAACTTATTTGTTGAAGATTATTTTAATGTGTTAGAAAATGAACTAGACATTTAATATTTTAAAGCAAAATGACCAAATTGGAAAGGTTTGGAAATGCTAGTAGAATATTAATCTTAATAACAATATTAATCTTAAGAGTACATTCACGTTGAACGCTATGGGGATAAAAATTAGAATAAAATTGAATACAACACCGCTGTACTTTAAAGATTTTTTTTAAACTTAACCTTGTGAAAACTGTATATGTATACATACTTAGATTACATTGTTTTAATACTTTTACTTAACGCCTTTTATCAAATAACTTCCAGTAAGAATAATCATAATTTCATCAATTTTTAATCCCTTATATACTACTTTTTTTTTCTTTTAACAATACGGTTCCATGATTTTTTTTTACTGGGAAATTAAAGTTTCATAGGTAAATTTATGTAATGACAAAAGAATTAATATGAATTCATATATATGTTGTTGGATAAAGTTCTTTGTGACTCCCTATCCTTAAAAGAGTTCAAATTAATTTAAGGTATTGGCTGAAATAGGAAGAAGGAATTTATATTGACAGTCAAACTCTTAATAATATCAACTAAGAGGCAAAGAAATGCCGTGATGTCTTGTACCGTCTTTTAGACATCATTCTTTTTTTGGACAAGCAAAATCTTTCATTTAGGGGCCATAGAGAAGATATTTCCTCAGAAATTAGAGGTAACTTTTTAGAACTGGTGAAGTTACTTGCAAAATATGATCCGGAACTGAAGGAGCACTGGCTGAAGCTCCAAGAAACAGTAGGGGTACCAAAGAGAATGCCCTCCTATTTATCGAAGACCATACAAAATAAATTGATTTCACTTTTAGGTGACGAAACGAAGCAAAAAACTATCGAAGACATTAAAATTAAAAAGGCAAAGTACTTCGGTGTAATTTTTGATAGCACCCCTGATAATAGCCATACCGATCAAATGAGTGAAATTATTAGGCATGTGCACTTAGAAGGGGAAGAAATAGAAATTAAATAGTATTTCTTGAGTTTTTTTCCTATATCAGGTAAAACTGTCAAAAATATATCTGAAAACATCCTAATACAGTTGGAAAAGCATGGATTAGGCCTCCAGTTTTGTAGAGCGCAGGGCTACAGTAATGCCGCTACAATTGCAGGTATGCATGGTGGCGTGCAAAAACGTATTCAGGATATTAACCCGGAAGCATTATTTACTCCATGTGCTAACCACAGAATAAATCTTTGTGGCGTGCGTTCATTTTCTTGTATTCCATCACGTATTACTTTCTTCGACACCATAGAAAGGCTATATGCTTTTTTTTCGGTCTCCACTCACAGGTAGGATTTACTTTTGCAAAATGTTGGTAGTGGTTCAAAACGATTATCCGACACTCGCTGGAGCTCTCATCAAGATTCTATCAAAGTAGTCAGAGAAAACATAGAGAAATTAATATCTACGCTGCAAGAAATGTGCGATCCATCGAAAGAAAATCTAGATACTAGATCTGCAGCAAGCACCATAATACCAGCTCTATGTGACTTCACATTCTTTTGTTATTTAGAGCTATGGTACAATGTTCTACCTGAGATTGACATTGTTCAAAAACATCTACAATCACCATCTATCACTTTGGGTGTGGCATTGGTAAAAATAAAATCCCTTAAAGAATTTTTGATAGAAGAAAGATATACAGTTGTAGACAAAGCCATGCAATTTGGTATTAAAAAATTTGAGTCAATGTATATTGATACTGAAAGACACAGTAGAAGGAAGTTTAAGAAAAGATTAGATGGAGAGTTATCCAAAGACAAAGGTTTGACGAAGGTTGAAGAAATACGTAGGCCATTGTTTCAGTGCTTAGATAGATTTTCGGAAGAACTGTCAAAATGGTCCGATGTTATGTAAAAAATAGCAGGCACGTTTACCCTTGTTAAGCCAGCGATGTCAATGACAGCTCCAGTCAACGAGCTAGAGCTCGCTGTACAAAATTTAAACATTGTGTATGATGAGTTTGACAAATATTAAGTTTATGAAGAAGTAAAACGATTTCGTCGACATGCAGGAGCTTGTAATTGTAAGACAGAAGCAGAAACATGGACTGCTAAAGACATTTTTAAATTTATTGTTAAATGGGACTTTATACAGTCAATACGAAATTTATTTTCAATTTTGCAGTATTTTATAACTACCTGTGTTTCTGTGTCCTCGTGCGAAAGAAGTTTTTCGAAACTTAAACTAATTAAAAATTATCAGATCGACAATGAGTGAAGAAAAATTATCAAATTTGGCTTTTTGTCCATAGAAAGAAAAGTTGCTGCTACTGTTGACTTTGATGATGTCATCGACAAATTTAGCAAAGCGAAAGCACGCAAATATATTTTATCTTTATGAGTACAGTTTTGATCATTTTATTTTTTAAATTTCCGTAAATCATTTTCTGATTTAAATTAATTTACTTCAAAAATTTGTTTTGTTTTTAATTAAGTATTTCAATTAATACCCTTTCAATCGCTTAAGTATACTGTTTTAAGGTGTTACTTTATTTGTCAGATGAAGTAAAAAAAAAATCTGTGAGAAAGATGTTTATTTACAATAAATGTATACATACATGACAAATAGCAACTCTTGCATAGCTGCGAAAGTATGCCGTCAAACATAGAGAAAGTGTCTATTTTCAGTCATTTTGACAATTCGATTGCAATTTCTGTCATAATATATTAGGTTTTATAAAAATAAAATTCACTTAGTTAAATTTGATCATATTTCTTTGCTCATTTCTGCCTTTGATAATTTTTAGCATTACTTTTACAGAAATATTTACATAAGCCATAGATAGTATATTAATAATTGTCTAATAAATTTGTAGTATTGTATTGTAATTTAAATTAATGAAAATTGACTACTTACTTTTCAATATTCAACAATTTTAATGTCTTGTACACCCGCAATTCTTTATTGCATTTTGTCCTATGTCTTTAAAAAAAACACATTTTCTAAGTATTTTTACTCTTGTATTAACTGTTCTAAGAAAACTGCTAGAATTACATTTTTTTTTCAAATCAATAGTTATCTAAATCTGTACTGTAATTTATGTTTATATTTATTATAACAATTTTATATGTAATTATATTCGCTTTTGCAATGTCTTAGAATTTCGAGATACAAATAAAGCTTTTGGAATCTCATTGTAAACATCAATTATTAGTTAAATACTGCAAAATCTGTAAAATTAGGTGTCTTCTTTTCGGCTTAAAGGCTTTCGGCTTCTTTTCGGCTCTTTAAGCCTTTCTCTAACTGTTTCAAAAACAATTCGATATATTCATATTTTTTATTTTAGATTTTATGCTTTGCAATTTTATATTTATTTAAAAACAACTTCTATCACTATAAATGTAATTCTTTAATTTTAAGAAATATTGAATGTATTCTCTACGTCTTTAATGTTGCATTTTTGTGTTAAATCAGACCGAAGCCTTCGTTCTTTGAATATAAATGTAATTCTTTAATTTTAAGAAATATTGACTGTATATAGTTTCTCTAATAGTGTCATTAATAGTGCATTTTTGTGTAAATCAGACCTAAGCCGTCATTCTTTGAATATAAATGTAATTCTTTAATATAAGAACTATTGAATGTATGTAATTTCTCTACGTCTTTAATAGTGCATTTTTGTGTAAATCAGACGTAAACCGTCGTTCTTTGACTAAAAATATAATATTTAATAGATCAAATATGGAAATTTGTGTCAATTAACTTCTTCAGAAGTGCTTATAATTTAAAGAATATTGAAATTTGAAGAAAAACTGAAATATGTAAAATGTAAAGAACATAAATTGCATCTTACAAATAATCACATAAAAGTTCCAGAAACTCAAAAGCTGTTTGCTAAAAATGGAAATAAGTTTACCTTTTATAACTGTTTAAATCAGCATTCTATTATTATTATTATTATTATTATTATTATTATTATTATTTGGTAATTCTCTAATCTAATGTTTATCAATCCTTGGATTGCTACCTCAAAAACGGTTGCAAAAAATTACCCTGGGATCACAAGGGGGATTTAAACGGAATTGTAAGGTACCGAAATATTTTTCCTCCAAAAACAGGTTTCCGTTGAATAAAAGTGTTTACAACAGAATGAACTATTTCCTTTCAAAACAAATTTAAGTTTCAGGGTCAGTGGTTTAGGTATGTTTTAATATGCGAAGTGTAGGCAGTTAAAAGTTTTAAATGTACAGAGTTATGTTATCATTATTCCTACATGCTTTGGGCAAGTCGGTAACAGCAAAATCAAAATAAAATGAGTTAGAGTTTCACGAGAACTAAATTTACTAATTTTCTACGCACCAGTCAAAGTAGAAAATTTTTCGATTTTACTTAAAAAAAAAAAAAGAAAGTTTAATTGATTTTTCCAGATTTTTTACAGTTATGAATGTTAGCTTTAACATGTAATTTTCGGTTAAAAATGCAGTCTTAAAAGGGGGAGCCCCACACTCGGAGACCGCCCTGGGCCTCACTTAACGTTAGTCCGCCACTGAATAGCACCACACTCTTTGATTCTTAACCAATGTAGGAAATAAATTATTTGACAGAAGAAAGATAGGAGCGAAATTTTTGGCCCATTAATTTTGGAGGGGGGGGGGTTCAGCCCCTTCGATAAAAATATTGAGGGGGCTGAATCCCCTGAAGCCATTTGAAGTCGGAGCCTATGTAACAATGGATATACAATACACGCCCAAGTAGTGTACCAGCTAGAGAACCATTCTATCACACCTTGGTTCCGGATTCGATTCCGGGCTTGAGCTTGGATGTTTACTTGTCCGTCCCTTCATAGGGGGAAATGCTGGCCCCCCGCGGGGTGCCCCTAGGATAAAATGGCCAGTAATTTTGGGCCTTAGTAATGGCAAAATGTTTAATGAGTAAAAATGCCGGCCCGTTGGGGAAAAAATTAACAATAAGTCGTGAAAGGATGTTATGTTATTTTCTGTAGTATTCAATTTATTACAGAGCACCGAGAATTATTTTGTCTTCACATGAGTTCATTTGGTGATCCAATTTCCGAGATGAAATTAAAGGCCGATTTACATTTTAAAGTTATCTTTTTAGAAATCATGCAACTTTCGCTAGAAACTCGAAAAATTTTTAAATGCCTCTTTACCAGCTGGCTATGGACGATTACAAATAGTGAACCTATAACAGTTACGAAATACCTAGAAAAAAATTATTAAACATATACAATTTTGCAATGTTTACAAAAACGAATAACTCTTTGGCTCTTTTTTGAAGGCAATTTTTGGGATTAAGAATGCTTCTGAAAGTTTCATAAGACATGCAAGTTGCCTGTTAAAATTAGTCCATAGTTCATTTAGAGAAGAAGCATTATTAATTTTTTCGAGTGTTTGGTTCATTTTTATTTCATTGGTTTATTTTTAAATCTGTTCAAAAGTTCTATGACGCCTATTGCATTCCAAAATTAACACCCTTAAGTTATATAAGTTATATAGGTAGGTAGTTTGCTTGTCTTTCAGACAAGCAAACTACGTATCCCTCTATGTACAGCTGCGGAAAAAATAAAGGCCCACTTGCACTTTTCTCGGCCGTCGTTCGTCGCACAGCCAAGTTACAGATACCAATCGTTTACGATTGAAGTACACTTTAATTTGATATTCATAAAAATTGCATAAGGGGGCATCTACATATTAAAATTCGCACCAACTTTTATTTTCTCAACTTCATATTTCAAAAATTTAGCGCATTTTAACCCCGGATACCAATTCTCAATAAATTTGAACTGAAAATGGGCGAGTTATGAGCCTCCAAAATCCCCCTCCGCATATGTTAAAATATTTTTTCATACTTAAATTCATATCTCATATAACATTGATAATAAGAAGCTGATTTTTATTCGTACTATTAGAACTAAACGACCCAAACATAATTCCCTATTATTACGATTTTTTAATAAAATATTAATATGAATTATGAATTATTAAATTAATATTTAAAAAAATTATGAGTAGCGACCTAGCCAAATTTCGATGGAAATAGGTGCAGAAAGTAATATTACACGGCTGTGCAAAATTTCAAATTTTTCCGTTCAGTAGTTTAATTTATATTAAATAAAATGTGTTACTTTCATGAGTTAAGGGACCATATATAAATTTATTAAGTAACAATTTTTTTGAAAACTGCTTAAAATAAGCCTAAATTAGATTTCTTTTGTGCAAAAACACAGTAAAAGATAGCGGTATTACAAAAATAAAATTTTGAAGCAAATCAATTAGAGGTTTTTTTCAGTTTGATGGTGATTCTGTAAAGCGTCTTTTTTGCGTCCTCTACCATATCCCCCCAAATAAAATATTTTCCAGGTATCTGTAACTATGTATCTGTAACTTGGCTGTACTTGGCTGTAGAATTAGATGCAGTAGATGTATATCTTCTAATACAACATCCTATTTCTGAAAAACTAACATCCTCAACATTCCAGGCATGAATTTGAACTTTTTAATATTGGAAACATTAGGTCTTCGGACTTCCCCACTTTTTATCAAACATTCAAAAAACATTCAAAATCACGTTTTTCTGTCTAAACTTTCATCTGTCAATAAATTAAAATACCCCAAAAGTCTTATCAGAATATTGCACATTGCAGACGATGATATTAAATGAAGAAAGTGAAATAACAAACACAGGGATAATATTGGCTCAGCAAAAAAGTAATTGCGTTTTTGACATGAAATTCAAACAAATAAATTTTCAATCATGAAACCATTCTCCTATTTCGACCGTGCTGGGTAACCGTGCAGTCAGAAGAGCAGAGAACAGCCTCTCACTCCTGCCAAGATTTCACCTATCTAAGAGAACCATCAAGGGAAATACTTAATAACTATTTCAAAATTAGAAAGATTTTTAAAATCGTGAGCAGTCGTTTTGCATTTTCCCTTTAAAACATGTGTACGAACCAAGGAAGGTATGAACTCACGGGTCATTTGGACCTCTGACTAAACATTCTACTTTCTACCCTTGATATTCTCAATACAAAAAACTTATTAGGATAACAGAGGATAACTATATTTTCCTTGAAAATAATATTTATTTCTTTTAACTCTCGCGAGCGAAATGAATGAAAGGTGAAAAGTTCGGAACCTACAAGTAGCACTTTTCAATTTGCAGAAAGTCCCTTAAAAACGCGCAAAAAATAATTCGCAATATCTCAGGAAATTATTGTAGAAAATTAGGGAAAATTAATATTTAGGGTAATTTGTAGGTTTTCTTTCATTTAATAAAGTCAAAATACATTTTTGCCATTGAGAAAAACGAAGTTGATGCAGAATTAAATATGAAGACGGCCCCTTATGCAAATTAAATTATTAGTAAATTAAAGTATGCGTTGTTTGCAAACGAATGGTATATATTACTTTGCTGTAGGACGAACGACGGCGAAGTAAAAAGCAAGTGGGCCTTTTTTTTCCGCAGCTGTACCAATCCCCATTGAGTTATATACGAGACTTGAAGCTCCTTTCGCACATTTAGAAGCAATAAAGCTGTCCTCTCCCGATTCTTTGTACATAGAGCAGGTAGAATGCACAATAGCAGCTGCTTAAAAAGTTCGGTATAATATCTTGCGGTTTGGTTGTCTTGGAGACAGTAACAATAATTAAAATTGGCAGTTGAAAAAAATAAATAAAATTACTTTAAAATAACTGAGTTTTCTCATGTGAAATGTTCGTCATTTTGATGCCACAAGTTTAAAACCCCTTTCGATAGTCAATGAGAAGAACGGACTCACGAGCAAAACCTACGCCACGCATGAAATAATTCTATATTTTATTTTACGTTACCAGAAAAAGAATTGAATGCTGCTTTCTCAGTGAATTATCCAGCATTATTTTCAATTGAGATTTTAAACGGGACACGTTTTTGAATCGCAGGAAATATATTGCGGTGTTAAACAGGAGTATGACCAACAGGGGTCCCCGGGCATTTATGAATTTGGCCCCCCCCCATCTATAAAATTTGTTTTATTTTTCATACAATTTTGTTGTAAAAAAAAGAACAACATTTGAAATTGGGGGCCATTTCGAGCCGGGGGCTCTGGGCAAAGTTCCTATTTGCCTGTGCGATAATAGGGCCCTGGTGCTAAATCCGCGAATGTAACAAGAATTATGCGTAAAAATTTATGGAGAGCTGATTTAGTGGCAACCATAAAGTGAAATGATTATCATCTATGCTAATGCGTAAATTGCAAAGAATCACCAAAAAGACTACATTCGTGGCAAATATCTAAACCGTTTCTTTAAATTAAGCATTAACGGTTGCAAAACGAAAATATATTGTATTGGTATCAGTAAAAGATAGTATAGGTAATAGTAAGTAGATATGCTAAGGCAATATTGATCAAAGCACACTATACCGCATTAATAAATATTTCGTGAAACTACGTCTTCTATTTATTTTTGAACAGCCGTATTACATCATAGCTAACTAAACATTGAGTAATTCTAAATTGATCGTCGCGTTAATATATCCCGCGGTAGTTTCAACAGAAAAGACTGTAACAGAACTTTCTTTTTTCTCGCAGATTCTGTTTTGTCACAAGTATTTATGATCACATTTTAGGAAAATGTTCTCTTCTTGCCTTGCGAAGAGCAGGCGCACAACTATTTAATTATAAAATAAAACGATTCTTCACATCATGTAGTATCTAAGGTATTAATGGCATAACTTAAATCTAAAAAAGAGTATGATGTAGAAATTGGGAATTTTCACTGCAAACCTTCAACGCTTTTCTTTTCTAATCGCGAATGACACCGACATAGTTTTTTTTGCGTCATAATATTAACAATGGTCTCAGGTCAGTACTTATACTAACTTTACAAATAACTAATGAGCAACTTTATGCCAAGAGTCAAATCATTTTGCTTATATTTAGATTCCAAATCACTGGAATCAATTCGAACTATACATGGAAGAAAAAGTTTCGTTCCCTACCGTGCGGAGAACGGGCACGCAGCTAGTTAATAATAAAAATGAAATTCTATTTGGGTTTAGACGGTATACAGATCTACAAAAATGGACCAATCAGCTTGAAATTTTGCACATATGTGTAAAATAATATAGAATAAATGATAGTCCACTTGAAAACTTTGAAAGTCCACCCGTTCCCAGTCCACCCGTTCTAAGAGATTTTTTATGATTTCCACACAGAAAGCTTTCCGTAATTGTAACCCCCATAGTGAAAAATGTGTGAAATGAGCATTGTGGTTGTCAAGTGTGGCGATTTTGCCGAATAAAATGTTTTAAATTCTTAAATAAGGAAAAATAAAAGAATAATAATGATTTTTTGTAAGGTTATTTTTTTTTAAATATAATATTATGTGCATGGGAAATCAGAGCAGGAATGAAATGTTTTGTACGCAAAACAATAAAGGTTGAAGGTTTCCGAGGCTAATATGTAAATTTTTTTAGTTTGGCGAAAAATAAAATGGCTGATATGCCGATTTTGAGAAAGTGAGTTCTAGTGGTTTGCACAGTTTTAGGCTTGGTGCAATATGCCGAGAGCTTAAGGAAATAGCATTTTTGGAAACAAGTGTATAGGTTTTAGTAGAATACAGCATTAAATTTTAATTATCTGATCAGAAATGATGCAGTTATTAAGGAATTTCAAGTGATCTATCTTCAGAATTCTCACCAAATTGAGTAAATTGATTTAAGTTGGGGGAGTTCCGCCAAATTTCAGAGAATTGAAATCTTTGCATTTAATAATACATCAGAGTTAATGATGAATAAAACATGTTATAGTTTATAATTTTAAAAATGCTGCTACTTTTCAAATAAATGACTGCTTTACTTTTTGGAGATCGAACCATATAAGTGACAGATATTTCTCATTTTGATTGCTGCTAAGTCGATGATTCGAATGATTCCCTGAAAAAAATCTTGCAAAATGGTGTATGTTGGCACTTTGGCGAGCCTTAGATTTAAAATTGGATATTATTTGAGACTGGTATATATAACACTGGTTGCATGTCCTCACTTGCTAGCGGGGGTACCCCGCTAGTATCATATATATTTTCATCTCACACTTGAACTCTCTAAAATAATAACAACCCAGCAAACACACTACTGCCCGCAAAATGCCGGCCGGGTACCCGTCGTGCTGGCAAAGTGCCGTCTACTGGGAGCATGGTAGATTGCCATCGTCTGGAAGTCACTGGAGTGCCAGTGTCTGAAAAGTGCATATTCGCCAGTACACAACTGGTAACGGCGAACTACCATGTGTCTATGACATGCACTGAAAAGTTAACGGCGTGGTACTGCTTACAATGTACCGGACCAGCACTATTTGGCAGTAATGGGCCTGTATATATTTCGTAGTGTTGGCATAAAATTTCGTTATTTTAATTAAATAATATTGTTTCACATTCATACTGTGTAGAAGTTAGGGGATATAAGTTCCGGGCACCCAAAGGCAAGGGTCACTGCTAAGATTTTTTTTCTTTTTTTTTTTGAGGGAGGGGTGTAAGGGGAGAAGTTCATATTGTGCCTTCAAATATTTTATTACTAAAAACTAAAATAATACAAACGAGCTCAGTATGCTATAAAAATGTTTACTACAGCGACAGTGAAACCCCCACTATGTACAGGATTATGAATTTTATTCTTAAAATTTTTATAATTTATATTAATTTTTTACAATTTTGCTAAACTTTTCCTGAAAAACATATTTGGAGACTTTTTTCTACGTTAAGCTCCTGTAGTTATTTTGTTAGAAATTAAGCCAGTATTTTCATGTAATAGTCAAAAATAGAAAAGCAATGGGGTTCATTTAGGAATTATATTTTCTTTATTTTATGTTTCGATTTCCCTTACGGGGCCTCATAAGCCGTCTTTCTAACAAATCTGGTGTTCCCTCACACAGCATCCCAGTAATCCTAAAGGGGAGAATACAATGCAACGCAAGAAGAACCATTAAAATGATTGATTTGCCTCCGCACGGTACCGAAATCTAGAAGAATTTCAGACCTGAACCTTAGATATGGTCCCTTATTACGTAGCCATGCACGTGCGGGCTTTGTGAAAGGGTGGAAACCGGAAGCTGCAAAAACATTAGAACATGCTGCAAAGACATGTCTTTGTGATGCAAACTAAAACGACGTATAAATGAAATATTAATAAACAACTTTGATTATTACATGTTTAACAACGCTGCTAATGCAAATTTATGTATATAATAATTGTATGTTTTTTAAGGTAATAGTAAATTTGTTCATTTAGATATTGTGTTTTCAGGTAAAAATTAAGGTGAAACAAATCCTACATTTATTGGGCAATACCTAATACTGCATACATTTAAGATTCATGTAATATACATTGAATACCATGATGTAATTTTTGTTTGCACAGACATTGAATTTAATGAACCATCCATAGTCGCCCGACTTGCTGATTGTCATTAATTATTATTTACAGCATTACGGATTGAATTAAGTTCATGAAAAGTCTTTTTCCAACGTCTTCTGATAGGCAAAGTGAGTTGTAAACATTTTTAAAAAGTCAACTTCGTCTTTACAAGAAGGTTGTTAAATGTACAACTCTCCACAATTTCTCCCTAAAGAGTAACATAAACACAGAGACAAAATTTTAGAAACTAAGGAAAATTTAAAACTGCGTATAACCGATATTGTGCGTCGTATACACGAAGCATTTTTGCATTAAAATAAATGGGAATGAATCGGGACTTCATGAAAATGACGTATAAATGAGAAACAAATAAACGGTGCCTTACTGTATATATATAGCTATATTTTGCTGCAAGTGCGCATTTATAGTTATGTAATTTTCCTAGCTACTACCTTCAGTTACTCCTTTTCAATCAGCATCTATGATTTATCTATATTCATTTTGAATACTATATCATAATACAGCTATCTATTTACATACAGCTATCTATTTACATTTGCTACGTAAAATACAGCTATCTATTTAGACTATCTCCTTTCTATTTTTATTTTAATTTCCCAACATTTTCAACAATAATGTTCAAATAATTCTTGCACTTTATTTGGATTCAAAATCTGGTTTCTAATTCTTGCTAATAGCTGTTATTTTTATGCGAGATATGTCTTATTTGTAGTATGTTTTGTGTTAGATATACTAGTGTAATATTTATTTTATTATTTATTCATTTAATTATTACCATTTTTATTCTTTTTATTTATTCATTTAATTATTACTTTTTTTATTTATTTATTCTTTTCCTTTCCATACTTCCAAAGTATTATTAATATATCATTTTTTATTCACACTCCATGGCATTACTTGTCTATTGATTGCATTAAGCCTTCTCTGATGGCAACATGCACTAATACTGCCTCCATTACTGAGCTTTGATCTTCGTGTCGGTCCACTTCCTCGTTGTTTTTTTCTAATAGCTACGGTCGCGCCCCCAAGTTACAAAAGGACCCTAATTTTGGTCAGGTAACTTGCAGAAACCTAGCTATTATTGTTTTTTTCGATTAAATTGAAATGTGTGTGCGGTGGCGCCTGATGATAGAGCACACCATTTCAATATTAATTCCATTTTCGGACTATTTCTGATTACATGTGATTAGGCTTAAAAGCACACCAGTTCTAATGTGGCGCTTTATATTCAATTTTTCCACTCTTTCATTGCCTTAAAAGGCTATATTTAAACACTTATCCGGAATAAGCTCGTTAATTGGCACCATGTGCTATCTACTTTTTTATTTTTTATATTTTCTTCACTTTATCATTGGATTATCTTGGGATTTCACTTTACGTAAGTAAGCTATTATATATATATATATATATATATATATTAATCTGTCCTAAGAGCCCAATTAATGTCAATTATTATATTTGTCCCTGCAAAAGAGTTAAAATGCTATAAAAAATAGTCTGCGAAGAGCATTCTTTTATAAGACTCAAATACTACATAAAATATTTTAAACTGGAACAAATATTTTTTCCATGGTTTAACTATATAGAATCTCCTAAAAAAATAGTAAGCCTAGGACACCCGTTATTCTTAATTAGACTTAAGTCAGCACCATAGTTTTGATGAATATTAAGTTCATATGCATATTTCGAGTGTTACCCCCCCCCCCCAAAAAAAAAAAAACACACACACACAAAATGCATGCTTGCAAAATTATTGTATTATTTAGATGAGTTTCAACAATATCAGATTTACATCTAATTTAACTTTAGTCATTTTACTCGTTTAACATTAATTTGACCCCCATACTTAAGATTTGGACAGAAGATCGAATACATGCTCCATAAAGATAGCAAATGTGTTCGTTAGAAATGTCGGGCCGTATATTTGTTTGGTTGTCTGATAGATTCAAGATGGTACTACAGCTACAAACTCTCTCTTGACAATTTTCGTTCTTAAAACTATTTGTTGAATACTACACAACTATTTCACGAATGCAGTACAGTAATACAACTAATAGAATGCAGCTCATTCACTTACATTTATATCAGCTTCTTTGCAGTTGTTCAAAATGGGGAGGGGGGAGTACGAACTTTCCGGACAAACGGGAGTTTCTTAAAATGCCTTATGCAAAAAGGGTTCCATGTTTAGGTATTTTCGTGATGTTTTAGCTTTCGGTTCACGTATAAAAAATTCTCGAAAATAAGATGCTTTTACAGTGCGAAAATAAGTGCTATTACAGTGTATGACCTACGGTAAATTCAAATTGCACTAGCTGTAAAGTGTTTAAAAAATTTTTCTGGATAAATTTTTTTTGACAGGCGGGGGGGGGGGGGAGGGTCTCCCTTCGCAAATAGCTGTCCTGGGGCCCGAAAATCCTGTCGGCCTGATATCATGTCTTATTTATGTGAATATTTCGCCATGTTAAATTACGTTACGTTTTGATAACAAAATAAATAACTATAAAATAAATAGTTAGTATTTTAGGGGTGAGGGGCCAAATATATATTAAAAAAAGAGTATTGTAACTATTATTTCAGAGCATTTAAAATTTACAAATTAGTTAAATAAAACGCACGAAAAACTTACAAGTGCACGGGATTTCAAATAATACATGAGGAAAAAATTTTTCAAATCTAATTCATTTGAGGCTTCAACGTACATATAATGATGCAAGATGATCTCGATCCCTGTCGATGGACTGAACATTTTTATAGCATACTCAATTTCTTTGTACTAAAATAGTATTTGAAATCAAATCTGGAGATGAGCAGCCCACCCCCTTGTCCCCCAAATGGTATGGGTGTCCATGATTTTAGGAAGTATTAATCAGAAAATATAAAACTAATAAAAAACTTTGTAAAAAAATAAACGTTAATTATGCCATAGAAAACTCACTAAGACCTATATAAAACCGAGCCGTACCCCACTCTGCTTCAACAAAGCCCTAGTTTAATACAGATTTTATTTCTTCGTGTAATCTGTTAAAGAAAAAAATCGCTACAAAACGAATTTATTCAGTTATTTCATTGAATGACCTCATCGTGTTCCACAAAACAAAAGGAATTTATTTCTAGCGTTTGCTCATATGTAGCGTTTGTTCATATGTGCATTAGTTTTTGCTTGTTTACAATCTTATGACTGCTTGAAAGGGATGCTGTAAACATTTTCTTTTTAGAAATAAATGTTTCTAATGCAAAATTGTTCATGGACTTATCTTAAATTTTGCTTAAAAAATAAAGCCTTGAAGCAAAATTACTCAATTATACATAGTGGCACTACATCAATTCGGTGGACTGAAGAAAGCGTAAAAAAACCCGCATAATATTGAAGGGGTTTAATTTTTTGGATGAGTGTGTATGTGTGTGAGGGGGGGGGGCACTTGAAATAAAAAATGTAAGAAAGGAGTGGGCATCCGAAAGTGCGCTTTTTGGTGGAGTGGATTTTTTTTAAGTATTTGAATTTATTTTTTTTTGTATCATTTTTACACTAACATGCTACACACTCTAAGTGCCCCCCTTATAGAAACACTTGTATTTTCACTTAGCCTTCAGTTAAATACTGGGTTCAAATTTGTAGAAGAGGGAGGTGAAGGCATTCACTTGACTACTGGGCTCAAATTTGTTTTGCAGTAAAAGTGCAGATGTGTAGTAATTTCTTTTCTATGTAAAAATAAAAATAAAAAAACTTTATCAAAAGCTAAAGGGCACTGAGGCGTTTCGGACGGCCATGGGGCTACTGGAAAAGTTATCTGAATGGCAATTTTCAATAGAGATGAATACAAAATACACTAATGTACCTCTCTTTACGCCCTTTTGGACGCCCACTTGTTTCTCACATTTTTTCATTTCACGCCCCAAAAATGAAACCATTCAAATTATGCACTTTTTTTCCGGTGCGTATATTTAATCAAAGTTGGTGAAGGGGGAATAATCTTTGCAATACTAATAATGGTAAAAATATAATTATTAAAACTATTACAACAAAACTAATTAAAAATTAATTTTAAATACAGTTATATATAGCCGATATTTTACATCTTAAGAAATGAGTTTCAAATAATTTTTAGCCAGTTTCCTTTAAAAAAGGTTTTTTTTTAGCATTTAGAAATGAAAATTTGTTTAGAAACATTACATTTATACTAACATTTGATGTAAAAAGTTCTTTTAAGGAAGTTTTTCTAAACTGACTTATTAATACCATAATTTAATTCTGAAAAAAAGCATGTCTAAAATAAAAGAAGTAATATTTAAATTAAATACTTTCAGAAATAAAAAGAGTTTTATGTAAATATATATACTTATACATTCTAAGAATTATTATTTAAAATCAAAGAGTTAACAAGATAAATTACCATGATTCAGAATAAATTCCTGCACTTATGAAAAGAAAACCAGTAATAACAAGCCATAACTGATTACAAATCAGAGTGAATATGATGCCATATTACATAACCTCAAAACAGGATGTCAAGCATTTTAGTACAGTAGACACCGGTTATAACGTACTCTCACGGGACCTCAAAAAGTAGTACTTTGTAGCCGAAGTACGTTATAAGCAATACCGGCAGTAAGATTCAATATTACACAAAAAAAGAAAGTGGGCTCATAATTTCACTGTAATGTGTGTTTTAAACAGGTGTGATTTTTTTTAAAATTTAAATTAAATAAAAACAGAACATTTTTTATTGAGATAAATAATCTCTAATTTTCTTTTGTTTTAAATCAGCAGATGCTACTTTAAAGATACCGTTTTTGATATCCATAATAGACTTTTGTAGAGTCTCCGCATCATCACTTCGGCATTCAAAAAATCGTAATAATGTTTTAGCAGCATGTAATGCGTGGGGAATGCTTGGTACTTCACTATCATCAGGATCATTATAGTAGGGCTTTTCAGAAGGCATTTATATTGATGAATATCAAAGAGAAAACATGGTCTTGTTCTTAGCCTTGCCTAGCAGGGGAAAAAGATAAAAGATCGCTCCCTTCATTCATACACAATTCATCTCGCTAGAGATTCTAAAACTGACAACGAGTGTTTGTGAACGTACTGAAATTTCCGAGAAAAAGGAAATAAAATGCTTAAGAAAAGCAAGATTTTATTTTTGGCTTTGGTATAAAATGTACGTTATAGCCGAAGTACGTACTTTTGTTAAGTATGTTTTAACCGAAGTTAAACAATATAAATATAGGACTTCAATCGGGACCTAGCTTCTAGGTACGTTATAACCGACAGTACGTTAGATCCCTGGCCCGTTATAACCGGTTATTTCGCACTGTATGTACATGATACATACAGTGCGCACTTTATGTACATGATACTTAAATAACCCAAGAATTTCACAGTAACAGTGGCTTGGGTCGGAGTGGGCATATAACGCTCCCTTCTACGCCCCTCATGGCCAAGGATGCCTTTCTTTTTAAGATAATACGTGTTAATTAAAATGTTTAATTTCTATTAGCAACCCTTTCTTTAAAAAATTAGGAAATCCCGAAAGATGACAGTGCTTTAAAGTGGTACTTGTAGGAAAACATACAACTTTTCATTCGTATTTAAATAGGGTGTCAATGATTTACATCAGCAGATTTAAATGTGATTTTAATCTTGATTTAAATAATTTGATTTAAATCAGGGATGTACAACCTACGCCCTACGGGCTATTACTAGCTCATGACACCCTTTTCCATTCATCTGCCAATCCAGTTGCATGCTGAAAAACACAACAGAATCCATCAATTCAATTTTTAGGAAAAGGAATTAATTGTGAAATGTAATTCTTTCAGATTTGTTTTTAATGGCCATAAATATGGCAGCAGAAAATTTCAGTTATAATTAATAGACTTTTATGAATATGTGCCATCCAGGGGCGTAGCCAAGGTTAGGGGGTTAGGGGGTCATAACCCCCCATGAGAAATTTTACCCATACAAAATGTATATTCTTCACTACAATATTACACACATGTATACATATATATGAGTTGTATTAGTCGTAACCCCCCCATGAAAAATTTCTGGCTATGCCCCTGGTCCCATCATATTATCAAGAATTTTTATTTGCTATTTGAGATTCCACAGTATTGTCATGCCCACAATAAACTCGATTGGTCATAACTACAAAAAAATTGAGTTCGGTGAACAATTTTTCTTTTTTTGTAAACAATGTAGCATGCCTACTGTTAAAAAAATTCATTCATCTAATCTAAATGTTTAATTTAGTTATCATCAACCGAGCTTGTTGCAAACATGACACAAACAATCACAGTACTATGGGATTACACAGTTGCCTTGCCTATGTGTGCCACCAGATTTTCAAGAACTTAATTTGCAAAATTAAGAGAAAATTATAATTGAAAATTTGAAATTATGTCATTACATCCATCAAGTAGTCTTTAATATTTTGTTTTTAAAACTATATTAGTTAAAAGGGCGCACTACTTGACCTTTGATACATAACATTTGAATTACTACGGCCCACAAGCTGAAAGAGGTTGTGCAAAAAAAAAAAAAAAAAAACAATTATTGTTATTGCATGTGAATAAGATATCTGTACAGCTTTATTCCTGAAAGCAATTTCACAATGCTTCCAAAATCATTCATTCGGGACAAAATTATTTTATTTGCATACAAAAGGTTTATACTACTAACTAGATACGGTGTGCAAAATTCTGTAATTCGACTTGAAGTGCATGAGTATTTAGCGAGTGCCCCCCCCCCCATTTTTACACACACACACAAAGATAAACTTCCGTTGCAAACGTTGCCCGGGTGTATTAAGTGTTAAGGAATAACATGCCCTAAAAATTATTGTCTGCTTCGCTCCCCACCGTTGCAAAGCACGAGGGCAGCGATTTTCCTCTTGTGTCTTGTCCTCTTGTGATCTAAGAAAAACCTGTACACGCGACGAATGTGCACGTTAAATTTGTAGGGCCGGTTCTGGATTACTATTCTGTGTGTTGTTCAACAGAACAACCAAATGAAATAATTGACAAATTATAATGAATTAAGTAATGTAAAGAGTTTAATTATCTCTTTAATTGATTGTTTACAAGAAATGCTTGCTTATGTAAAAATCAAAAAGATATTCTGTTAATGCTTAATCTACAACAGAACATGTATTATCTGAATGAATTTTTTACACTGTAATATTCTGTTGTATTTTGATGTCAGTTCAGTAGAAATAATTATAACAAAACTATAGTTCAGGAGAGGGTTTTTTTAACTCTATTAATTTGTAATTTTTAACACATCAATGGTGAGATCCACTAATTTTTTTTTTTCGCGGGTGTGTGTGAGTGTGTATGTGTGTGTGTGTGTGTGAGGGGAGTTATGCCAAAAAAAAAAAAAACCGGATAAAAAATATAATGATGACTTATCTGGAAGCATTTAAAATATATTAAAATGAATAAAATAAAATGCATAAAATATTTAAAAATCGTTTAGTGATACACATCACTAAAAATAAAATAATTTTCAAATTTACTTTTCAGCTAAGCCGAAATAATATTAGAAAAAATAAAAATACATTTAAAGATTAGTTTTTTTAATCAAAAATTTATTTATCTTTACTTGTCATGTTACTGTGAAAGTGAATAAAGCGAGAATGTGAGACAAATTATATATGAGGTGATTTAAGTCATTAAAAACTGACCGGGGATTAAACTAAACTAAAAAAAAAAGTAGTTTTATTGTCGGTGTTTACTTTTTAAAGTTCATACTGTAAAATTAGCCTATGGAGTTCGATTTTTTTTTTTTTTTTTTTTTTTTTTTTTAAGCCTACAAGTTCTATCACTACGAAATATTAATATAGAGGACCATTGTTTATAAACTATAACGTTTTTCAAGAGACCGTTACTAAAAACATTTTAAAAATTGAGTTTTTTTTTTCTTCTTTTTTGAAGATTCTGAAATTTACTAAAGTTATAATGCATAGTAAAAGCTCAAGCCTGTCTAAAGCGGATCTTTAACTACGCAGAAACTTGTTCTTTTATCAAATATTTCTTGGTCCTCTGAATACTTACTCTAGGATATAAACAGTTGAGGATTCAGAAATTTTTTTAGAAGGGACTAATTTAAAAAAAAAAAAGAAAAAAAAACTTTTGTGACCTAAACACGATATGCAATATAACAAAATATCACTTTAAAGTATTGTAATTTGTTTTGGAAGGGGTGAATTTAGAATAAAAGGTTATTTTCCCTATGCAAAATGCACATTAAAGTAAAATGCTACCCTTTAGAAATGTCTTTGGAAAGGGGGAGGAGGGGCGCTCAAGCGCCTTAGCCTTTTCCCTGTATGCAACACTGGATATAACTTTTGTTTAATGGAAAACTGCGTCAATGGAAGAACATTTATTTCCGTTTAAGACAAAATTTTATTATTATACAGTAAAACCTAATAAATTTCAACCGAATCCTTTTCACTAATTCGATTGATATTATTTTAAAATACAAGTTAGATTAATTTATTTGAGTAATTACTCCGAGAAAAACATGTAAATGAATTTTCTTGCGAAAATAATTTTATATCATTACAACATTATGGAATGGAATGAGTGAAAGAAAGAATATCTATATGAGGGTTTTATTTTTTAAAGTCTTATGAATGTTTGATAAACAAATATTTATTTGACTTCGACGCAAAGCTCTATTTGTAGCAAACGGAATCTCATTTTGAAACAAATTGGAATCTCCAAAAAGAGAAGTAAAGGAATAAGGGATATTTTCTTGGGAAAGCGAAACACGTACAAAGCAGACAATGAATCTTTTTTCCAGTGCTTCTGGTCAACCGTCACCTTGACCCCAGAATTGACCCTCACTCCCTTTCTTTGCCCCCCCCTTCCCCGGTTTCCTTTTCTCCAGCATAAGGGACCATCTATAAAGGTTTTTTTTTTTTTTTTTTTTTTTTTTTTTTTTTGTCCAAGCAGCAAGAATTTGCGGAAGAAGGTGGGAAAACGGTATTTGACAGTTTGGCGCATTTGGCGGAATGCTGTGTGAGAACCGTCTCTCTCTCTGCCGAGGAATCCTGAGCGATCTCCAATGAAGGCAGCAAAAATCGAACTGTTATCTTTTTATTTGGCAGAAAATGTTTGTGAAACGCGGAGTTAATATTAGTGGTGTGGTGGTGGGGGGGGGGGGTCTGTCGCCAAGCTATTTACTGCTTCAGTCATCTTTTGAAAATTGGGGAATTACATTCCAACGGAAATGGCAACCCCTCTCGAATGCCATTTCGTGAATTGTAAGTGCTAGAGATGGGCGGTTCGACTCATTTTACTGATTCGAATCTCGACTCACTCACTACTTCGATGATTCGAATCAGTGATTCGAATCTTGAATCAATAAAACAACTAAAGAAATTTTCCCTCTCTCTGCGCCGAAAGCCGTACTATTTAAACACCCTTCACCCATTCATCGGGTTTCTTCTCCGCTGAGTTCTCGGGCAGTTAGCATCTCTCTCTCCTTGCTCAAGTAAAACTAGTGTTTAAACTGCCCGAAATGAAAATACAGGGGAGCTTCGTATGACCCCCTGCGCCTGTAAGATTAAAAGGTTAAGTTTGGTGTCAAAGTATTCGAAATTTTATGAATCGATGGGGGTTTACGTCTAGGGGGGGTCGAGAATCAATAAAAACGCGCTCCGATGGATAGTTTCCGAGATATACGTTAATTAATTATGGTAATTAGACTACTTAACTATGATTGAGGCTTAAAAGGACTGCAAACATGTAGAAATTGGCTCTGGGATGGTTTCCAGACTTTTGAGATGCCGCCGGAGGAGGCTAGTGTTTAAAATGCCCAAATTGAAAATATAGGGGAGCTTCGTATGACCCCCTGGGCCTGTAAGATTAAAAGGTTAAGTTTGGTGTCAAAGCATTCGAAATTTTAAGTATCGGCGGGGTGTTGAGTTTAGGGGGGGTCGAGAATCAATAAAAACGCGCTCCAGTGGATAGGTTCCGAGATGTACGTTAATTAATTATGGTAATTAGACTAATAAACCATGGAGCTGTTTTTTCTGCGATCCGGCATCGTCATCAACGGAGAGAAAGAAGTAGCAAAAGCATCACAAGCTGGTATTGATCTCAGGATTTTCTTATCGCCGGCCCCAGAGGCGTAGCCAAGGGGGGGGGTTAGGGGGGTCATAACCCCCCATGAGGAATTTTTTGCCATACAAAATGTATATTCTTCACTACATTATCATACACACGTATACATATATATGAGTTGCAGTAGTCATAACCCCCCCCCCATGAAAAATTTCTGGCTACGCCCCTGGCCGGCCTGTATTTTTGACCTTTATCGAATTCGAGATTTCACTGAAATGAAAATGGGAATATCGGATATTTGATGTTGAAATAAAACCGATATGTCGATATTTATCGATTTTTGGCCCAGTCCTACTGAGGGGCTGCTGCCCCCCCAAAAAAATGAGACCCTTTACTTAGCTTACAATTGAACTTTATCTTTAAATTTGATACCCAGCCCACCCCGAAATAAAATCCTGGCTACGCCACTGTCAATAACACTAACTACTCCACTGCTTATTTAGACCCTATTTTGTATTTCTCTGAATTACGAAAGAAAATAAAATAATTCCCCTTAAACGACAAACAAGGTAAAAAAAATATCTTAAACGAAATCTGCAGCAATAAAGCGAAATGTTATTTTGCTTACTACAAAGTCCTTTTGTGAGAGCGCTTAATACCGCCCCTGTATCCTTCATTAAAAGTGACAAGCACAATCCTAACTTTATTTCATTCTATTTCCCTTCACATGAAAACCCGCCACCATGTAAACTTAACGTTCCGTTTTTTTTTCTTAATTTTTTTTCGGGGGGGGGGATTGACCCCTCTTGCCCTTAGGAAGTAACGCCTATGCCCCCCGCCAAAAGCAAACGATGTGCGACCCACTCCACACCCACAGACAGATGAAACTTTAAATCCGACCACCAACCAAGAAATGAAACACCAAAGATTAGAAAAAAAAACTTCAATTAAATGAAACATCCTTTCAACTCTTTTCGACTCCTTTCGACTCTGAGTCGATAGAAGATTCGAAAAACTAACAAATCTCAACGATCGTATACAATCACCGAAGCAGAGCGAAACACTGAATCAGTAAAGATTCGTTGCTGCACCAACTCAGTGACCAACTCACCCACACCCACTCATTTGCTGTTTCAAATCATCTATCGACTCAGAGTCGAAAAGAGTCGTAAAGAGTCGAAAAGAGTCGTAAAGAGTCGAAAAGAGTTGAAAGAGTAAGGGAAAATCTCTGGGAATAGCAAAGGGAAAATAAGTTTTCCTTCCCTTCGAACTTGGAATGTATTTCCCCACAGTTGAGGCTTGAGATTCGAATCAGTAGAGAGTGAGTGTAAAGACTGAGCCACTCAGTACCAAGATTCCAATCACTGATTCGACTCATCGAATCATTGGCCATCTCTAGTAAGTGCTCTTTTTTCGGATCTCAAGGCTTTAAAGTTTTTATTTGTTTCATCGATTTACAGCTTTCCAAAGTGTTTAATTGGTATTTTTAAACTGTTCCAGACTAACAAGATCTCATAGTTAGGAATAGTTACTTTAATAACACTATTTCAACGGTGAGGTTCTTGTTAGTTCACATGGATAATGCCCTGGATTAATTAGAAAATAACAGGTAAATTTTTACTTACACTGTTTTTAATATACAAAATCTCATTGCATATTATAGTGTATAAAAGTATTTTCCTTCAAAAAATTTGAGTCATGTAGGTACAACAGGTATATAGAAATTTGTTTTCAGAATAGCTAACATCAAAAAAATCATTTGATCAAAACAAAATGTACAATAAAGCAAAATGTTACTCTAAAGTTATGTGTAACCATATAATATATATGTAGTGCAACTTTATTTATTATATCCTATATGATTTTGACTAATATATATATACATACATATATCAACCGTAAAGTATTATAACTCATTTATAAAATGTCTCTAATTATGAGATAATGCAATTAAACTGTTTACAAATGATTTTATGTAGTTTTTGAAATGTGCTACCGCCTCTCTCATAAAAAAAGTATCTTTTGCAACTGAAAATTCGCAAGAAAATTGCAGTTTTTGAAAACTGCACACAATTCACTAATTTTGGGCGAGCATAATTTGCAAACGATAAACTTTTTTGTTGTTTTTTATCTTTTATGCATGTAGTTTTTTATCTTAAAATGTTACCCTTAAGCAATGTCTTTTTTTTAATGGGTTGATGAATAAGCCCCCCCCTACCCCGGATCCGCCACTGGCTCATATTTTAATTAAAGCAGCGTTACTCTAAATAGGCACTAATCCGGTACCGTGCCATTATATTGTAGTCATTGTTAAGGTACCAGGCCAGTGCCTTTATATTTAATAATAGCCGGCACCCGGCCGTTTCATTTTGGGTATTATAAGCTCCATGGGCCAGTACCTTTATTGTGAGTAACGGCCGGCACATGCAGTATGCCAGCAGAGTGCCGTTGCCTTCCCGGGCTTCTGGCAAGGTACTTCTCGGGCGACCACTTTTGGTACGATTCAGTTACTTTTTGCAGTGCCGGGCCAGTGCTGGACGCAAAGGCAGAAAGGCACTGGCAAGGTACTCCGCCAGCAGGTGTGTGTTTGCTGGGAATCTGTCTTATGACAAATTTAGATATGTTGATTATTTATGACTTTCTTTTACAGATGTTGATATAAATATATATTTCCATTAATCAGCTTATAAAAATCATAACTGATTTTCATACTATAAAAAAAGATTTCTTCATAACTTGCTTTGATTTTTATTTAATAAAATTGGTATTGTAAGGATAAACATTTAATCTTTAGTTGGTTTTTATTGTGTTCTGTAAGATTTTCAATAATGGAATGTTGGTAGGTATGTAGGAGGAAGAAAGAACTGATTATTGTAATGCTTTAGTCACTTAATAATTTTTTTTTTCTTGTGATTACCTGGAAGTTCTTGAAAAATCATTTTAAGGAATTCTTTTCTTTTAAGAAACAAATATAATCCCAGAAATTGTTATAAATACCAAAATAACAGCCCCAAGTGTAAAAAAGTGATCGTTAGTGATCGTAAAAATGTATGGTTAAAAAAAAGTGATCGTTGCTTGATTTGCTCTTGTGCAATACCTTTAAATTTTTTGTGGCCTACTGTCTGCAAGTGATTTTTATACCTGCGTTTTAACATGCATAGGGAGAAGTGTCCTGCGATTTGATGGCTCAATCAGATAAAGCTTCTTTTCAGTAATGCAGCGTCAACTGTAATTGACGCAGGACGTCTCTACACTGGTGCATTTGGTAGGCCGAATACTGAACAGATATTTGGCCGAATTCTGCTATATATTCAGCTGAATAATTTCAGAACGAAGAGGAAAAAGGTATTTTTAACAGATTTTTAAATGCATTTACAAATAATATTGTTTAGTTATACTTCAATATGTTAATTTCATATTATAAAATATCCTAAGTCATTGAATTTTAAGCTGAGTGAAAAATAATCTTACATATTTAATAATATTACAGAAATGCAGACTTTTCTACTGGGTAACACTACTTGACTTGGTTTTCTACTTTTCTTTATCGTGTGGGGTGTGAATAGGAGGATTTTTTTCCGATCCTCAATTAGAAACATAATTTTGAAAAACTCCTAAATATGTTTTGTAAAACTCAAAGCATGATGCGATTAAGTATAGTTAGCAGATTAATTACATTTATCATAGCATATTTATTAAATTATTAATATTGCAAAATACAAGTATGCTGCTATTAGTGCTTAACTTTGTAAAAGGTATTTTTTCATGACCAAGATTTTTTAGTTTTACATATAATATACTGTTGTGTGTTTTACATATGAATAATATAAAATGAATTTTATTTAATCTTTATTTAATATTTAATTACAAATTTGAAAAGTTATATTTTATTTACAATTAAAATGACAATTAAGGAAAGTATTGATTATGTGTGCATTTTATGCTGAAAGCTTTATATTAGCTTATACGTAGTATGATCCAAAAATTCGGGGACTGTGGTAATTCCTGATGAAAGCAAGTCCTAAAGTTAAATTGCTTGGAATGAATTCTCCCAACCTACCCCCACCTGATTGAGTTTATTTATCCCATGTCATGTGGACAAACAGCGCTCACAGCTGTTATCTTCCGAAGTCAGTTGTCTTAGCTCGGTGACATAAGAAAAATGGCTTTTTTTGGACAGTGCTGTATCATTAAATTCTGTCAACAGTTTGGTAAAACACCAATAGAGACTTTGGAAGTGCTAAGAAATGTGTATGATGAATCTGCCATAACGAGATCCAAGGTTTATGAATGGCATCCGCATTTTAAAGAGGGCCGAGAATCGTTGGACAATGTTGGCCGACCTTCGACTTCATGGAACACAGAAAATGTTTCATTGGTGTCTGAATGTGTTTGAAAAGATCGTTGCCAAACACTTGTAGAAATCGCAGAGTCTACACACTTATTGAAGACAAGTTCCCAGTGCATTCCAATGGAAGATCTCAACATACACCAAGTGTCCCAGCACATTGTCCCTCGATTGCTGATTACTGAACAAAAAGAATAACGAATGACAATATTGGGTGATTTAATCGACAGTCTATAAGTACCCAGGTTTTTCACATTCCCCTATTCACCCGACTTAGCCCTATGTGATTTTTACCTGTTCCCATTAATAAAAAAGAAAAAAAAAATTACAGGATCTGAAGAGATGAAAGCAGCTTTGCAGAAAACCTTATGGGAGGTAGGTAAAAAATGGCTTCCAGAAATTATAAGAAGGCAGAATATTATATATGGCAGAATATTATATTCTGCCATATATAATATTCTGCCATATTATATATGGCAGAAGTGTATCGTCGCCCAAGGTGACTACTTTGAAGGTGGATGTACTTCGGTGATGTGAACTATTCAGGGTAAAGAATTTTACACGTTGTCCCCAAACTTTTGGATCATACCTCGTATTAAGCTTTTGGTCATTTCGTATGCAGAGATCATGCTAAAGTGCTATAGCATATATTTTAAGCTTTTTTTTTTCTTCTGAATCGCTGAGCTCCAGAAAACCGCCCTTTTAAAACCTTAATGAACCCCTTGTGAACTCCTCTTTATGCCTATGTTAGACTTGTAAATGCTTTCATTATTTTGTTACAGTATCTAAAAAGGAAAAATTTCAGCGAAAGACTCCGTAAGTCCTTAGAACTTATAAATTAAAAAAGCCATGGCATTCTCTGTGTATATATACAGTCAACTCTGGATATAGAGAACTTTCAGCTATAGTGAACACATTTCCTTAGTCCCGGCTCACATACATTAGAAATGCACATAGCATTTTTCAGTTTCAGTGAGCCATGACTTCCGTTATAGTGAACTTAAAAATTTTTGGACGGTAGGGGCAATGCTGTTTTATTCCCATGAAGAGTGTATCTTTTGTGTTCAAGTAGAGAGAAATATTATCTAGCTCCTGTTCCGAAATACAGTGGTCCTCACTTATTCCAGTTACATCGAAACGGATTGAAACTGACAGGAATAACCGAAATCCGAAATAAACGGCGGGACCAAAGTAAAATTAAGAGAGACACAAAGTATGAAATATTTAAGATAAAAAAATTTGTGAATTAAATCAAAATAGATAAACTATATTATTCAATATTTTGACGTATGAACATATTTATTTAAGAATAAGGAAAAAACACATTTATACATACATATGTACATTTATTTAAAAAAAAATAACTATTAAAACTTCTTGGGGGGAAAATCTGAGATTAAAGTCTGTTTTAGGCGTATATTGTATTTTAGCGCAAACTGAATTAAGCTTAGTGTTGAAAAGAGTTAACCATTTACGTTGTTCACCTCAAATGCTCTACGTAAAATGTCTGCAGTGTTCAGCAAATCTACTCATGTGGTTCAGGTGCACACCATTGTCATCATCATTGGGTGCCTGATTCGTTCAGGGTGTCAGATTGATCATTATTTTTATTAAAATCCTATTAAGTGTATTAACAATTGTTTTGATTGAATTACTGTAACACCTCCACACAAATATGAGTCATCTTTGACTGGCTTCCATATGACCCTAAAAGCTAATTGCGTCGAAATTTTACCTAATCTCCAGATTACTTAACTGGATAAAGCAGTACTCACTACCGAGGTAACCGGCGGACAGTTCTGTTTGGCCATTTTATTCTGTTCATAACGATTTTGACCAGAATAAGCGGCTCACAGGATAAATCACTGACCGAAATAAGCGGTGACCACTGTACAGGTGAATTGCCAGTGTCTAGACTAACTTGCTTATACTAAATAAGGGGAGAGGGAGTCATAACTTTTTCAATGCTGTAATCCATCCTATCCTTTAAAAGCATTCATTAACAAAAAGTGAACTAAAAGTTGAAATTTCATCTTGACTTTATACGATTTCATTTTCCACCCTCAATGAAATATGACAGGGCCTTTTTCCAACTGAATGGAATGTACATTATTTCCATAAATGTGATTAATTGTGTTTATTTTACTTAACTAGTTCTAGACTTATAAATGCGATCCATTATCTTTGATTTACTTAATAAACATTCAGTACTTGTACAAAATTCTATTTTCTAGTTTTGTATTGTTTTATTGTTATCGGACATCAGAATTTTGGATATAGTGAACGAACCCCAGAACAAGTGAGATAACGGCTCTTCGCCTCCAAATCTCCAAAACCTCCAAAATCTCGCCCTTCCTGCGGGGGTGACTTCAAATCAAATCAAATTTGTGAACGAAATTTTGCTGGTCCCCAGAGGCTCACTATAACCAGAGACAAAACCATACGGTCGGGAACTTAGTGTCATATAGAGTATAAAAATGAAATCTTTTTTTTATTTAGGAGTTTGCTGAGCAGGACAGTTCCAATGTCTGTGTGTTACCCATAAGCTTTCACACATGTTACAAGTTGTATAAAATTAATAATTAAATATAAAATGTTGCAGATAATTATATTTATTGTGTATATGTTCGTTTTATAAAAGGATAAGGCAAGATAATATTGATACTTGATTTTTCAATGCTGAGCTATGAAAAAGGGGTTAAAGAAAAGCAGTGTGCAGATGTCACACACATAGCGGTGGAATCGTCCAGCAAAATTTATCAAATATATTTAAAAATGTATCTGATTTTACTTTTTCTTTTTTTCAGGAAATGTATCAATTTACTTGCAGAGAGAAGTCCTGTGTATCTGTAATGCCTTATTAATGCTTGGAAAAGATAATTTGTAATGTATATACTACTTTTCTAAAATAAAATACTTTATATGCCATATATAATTTGTTGAAAACTTTTACTAAGAAAAAAAATTTTTTCATTTTTTTTTTTCGAGCATGTACCACATGTTAGGAAAGTATTGTAATCAGGAAATATTTTGAGATCTTGATGTATTTACACGTTTTGAGGTCTTCTGAATTCACTTATACTATTTTTAGGAGATGTATCTGTGTGCGTATGAGTGAACATGATAGCTCTCCTAAATGGTGCATTCGATTGAGCTCAAATTTGGTATGCATATTATAGACCATCGCCACGCGAACGTTATTGATTTTGGTGGGTATAATGAATTTTTTATAGGGCTACAAAAAATAGTTACGTTATGGCCTATAGATAGAAATTCTTCAAAGTGTGCTAGTGCCTGAATGATGCATTCGATTGAGCTCTAATTGGTTATGTATGTTATAGGTTACGATCACATGACCTACATAGATTTTGGTGTGCATAGAGCTGATAATTTGTTCATGGGCAGTGATCCATCTAGGATTTTTTCAGATGAGTAAAAATACCCTTTAACCTTTTTAGAAGTATTTTCTTTTCCAAACAAGTAATTAAAACAACGGACAGTTATACTAAATTTTCAAATACATAATTAAATTGCATTTGACACATGATAACTGATTATACATCTAGTTACATAAATATCAGTTCAACAAAAACTAGTACAAAAATTGGATTTTTTGAATTTAAAATCAGCAAATCTTAATTATTTATCAAAATATACCTAATTTTATATGGAAAAGCAATGCGTAAAAACACGCATTGCGAAATTTTTAAGGTGTGAAATATATGCATCTAGAGGTGTTATCGCGATCACTGTTCACGGGGTTGCGAAAAAAAAATTCTTGTATATAATGGCCTACAGATGCAAATCATTTATAGTGCGCTAGTGCCTAAATGGTGCATTATAATAGGTCACAGTCACACAACCTGTATAGATTTTGATGTGGGTAGAGCACAGATGTTTTGTACAGTGCTACGAAATATTCTTATACATTATGGTCCAAATTCTTGAAAGTCTAGTAGCATCTAAAGAGTGCTCAATTAGGTACGCATATTATAGATCACTGTCTCGCACACTGTATAGATTTTAGTATGTGGAGTCTTGCAGGTTTTTTTTTTTTTTTTTTACGGGGCTACAAAAAATTATTCTTATATATTGCGGCCTATACACTCAAATTATTTGAAGTACACTAGTGTCTGAACACTTAATTTGATTGAGCGGATTAAATTTATTTAAATGCTTGGTAAAGATCAAGAGTTAGGAAAGTCAGTGGAGTTATTCCAGTTTTTTTCTAAGTATAAAATGAACTGTCGAAAGTAAGCTAATATTATTTTTTCCCCCTCTCTGAAAACTGTCTCAAACAAATAAAAGGTTCTATAAAGAACCTTTTATTTTGTTTGAGATTCATAGAGGGGGGGGGGGAAATCCAATGTACAATTTTAGTATGACAAATTTCTGGGAACCAAGATCAGATTTGTAATTTGTTATGATTTTTTTTATGACTTTATGATAGTAAAAATTACTTTTTCATATTTTAAGATTTTCTTTTGCAAAAAAAAAAAAAAAAAAAAAAAAAAAAACAGTCCTAAGTTAACCCCTTATTTTAAAACTCATTAAAATTAATAAAATTCAATTTATTAATAGTAATATTGCATATTAATTCGGAAACCTTTGTGAAATAAGCATAGAAGTTACTGAATATTTTCCCCGAAATATACTGAAGCGTTACACATCTATTCACCTTTCATCTAGAAACCTTTGCAAAAAAAAAAAGGGAAAATATTCAAATATTTTCCAAAATATGCAGAAACATTTATAAATACCTTACCCACCTAGTGCAGAAACGTTCCTGCAATTTTAAACTATAAGAGCTGCCCTGTATTTTAAAGTAATACTTCAGATTCTTTTTTTTTTTTTTTTTTTTTTTTTTTTTTTTTTACAATGTAGCTAATAATTTTAGTAAACTAATTTTGTAAGTTTTAAGTCTAAATGGTTTGGATTTTTCCGAGAATACCAGGCGTCACTACCTCTGCTAGAAGTAAAGCATATGTGTGGTTCCAGATAACTTACAAAGCTCTGTTGCAACACATTGTTTTATATTTATGCATTTTCATTTATTTTCAAGAGTTTTTCTGGAAGTGACTTTCATTTAATTGTTCAATTTAACAACTTATGGCAACAATGCATTCTTGTAACCGTAGTGTTTAAAATGGAATCTGAAATGAGTTATTTTAAATTTAAGTGAATCAGATTAAAAGTATTGAGTGTAGTTTTCATTAATACAGCAAAACTTGCAAACTCGAACATGATCAATTCAAAATTTCAAGTTTGACTATATAAATAAGAATTATTATTATTATTATTATTATTATTATTTGCAAGATCGCTTTTGACTTTTCTAAAATGTGTAGGTCAAAAATGAACCCTAGTAGAGAAAATGCTCTCTTATGTTGGATAATTTCTCATTTCTTTTTCACTATTATGATACCTATGCTTAAATTTTTATCCCGCAATTTAGTGCCAACTATTTATAAAACAATTATTTAGTTGCCAGATTCCAACCAAAGGAAAAAAAACAGTAAATAAATAAAATAAGCGTGAACTAAAGGAAAATAAAAGGTGAAATTTTCAGCATTTGTTTTCTCCCCCCATATTTTTCTCTTGATCTGCTGCTGAGTTCAACAATGTTTCATTATACTGGAAATCGAACACTTTGTGTATTTCTAAAATGATAGGGAAAATGTAAAATGCTCTCATTTTCTTTCCCCTTTTTATCTAAGGAGACAGACTGCAGGTTGTCAAGCTCTGCTATAGATAATTTTTTGCTTTAGAGCTCTAATGGCATGCTTCTAAATGATATGTAACAATTTTCATTACAAGTACACTCATCCTCCTATCTTTTCATGGGGAAAAAATGCTTTCTTCTCTTATTGAAGTAAGTGGTGCACATGATGCGGGTGCTGTGCTAAAGGGGGTGCCAAGATCAGCTATCGCTCCTTGGGAGGGGCGCCCTAATTAAGGTTTGCCCCAGGTGTCATAAACAGTAGTTGCGGCTCCGGTAAGTGCTCGTGTACTTGAAACAGCTCTCAATTATTACTCACACAGAATGTTTAATTCAGCCCTTTAATTTTTTAATTAAATGTTGAACTGAAGAGTTATTTGTGTCTATTAAGATTATTTTAGAGTATACTTATATCTCTAGGTACAGATTTTGAACACGAAAAGTTCAGATTCAGTGATTAAAAAAAGAAAAATCAATTTTTATTCTTGTCAGAAATATTTGTAATTTTGTTTTGTCAGTGGTTTAATATACACAAAAAGTTAAGTAAATGACATAAGCACTTTTACATGTCATCATAAGGCCACCAACAGTTATGCTAGTAACGTTACAAATATTTATAAAAATGGCTAGTTTTACAGAAAAATGTTACATTCTGGTAACAATTTTCTGCCAGTTTTTCTGTTAATTTACAGAAATAGTATTTTTAGTTATTTTCTATATTACTATTATATTTCTCCAAATGTTTAAATATTTTCGGTACTTACGTATTATCCCGGCGGTTTGCCAAGAAGAGCGATTTTTTTGCCAAGAGAAATGCCGGGCATATGAAATTATTAATGGTTTTGAATACGATTGCCAATAGTTTGGCAACTCATTTGACAGAAAGTCAAATAGACATAGTTTGGCGGGAATGACCGCCAGGATAATACGTAAGTACCATATTTTTATACATATATTTAAAAATTTTAATGCATTTACAAAAATATAATAGTAATAATAAAATAAGTATAATTCCAGACTACTTACTGGTATTATATTTATTTTATGTATTAATATTATATTTTTGTAAATTTATTAAATTTTTTAGGTATATGTATAAAAAAATTTAAACATTTGGAGAAATATACAGTGGAAACTGCTAAAGTGACCACTTTGGTAAAGAGACCACCTGTCTAAAGTGAACACTTTTATGACATTTCATTGTAACTCATAAAAAATGTATGGGGGAAAATATCCTGTAAAGTGACCGCCTGCGAAAACTGTATAGTGACTAGATAATCTGCCAAATTTAAGTTTTTTAACCTGTCAAATGTGACCACTTTCCACTATAAACTGCCTCTTAAATGCAAAATACATTCAGATAATATAGAATGCTATATCCCTTTTCAGTTGTTTAACACAAGATTTGATCTCAACACTGATTCTCTCTTCTGTAACACTTGTTCTCAATAGATGAATAAAAAAATAGATAAGTAAATTAAAAAGGAAAACTTGTTTTAGTCTAGATTCTTTTATATTTCTGTTGATGCTAAAATTGATTCAGCGTGGTTTCGGCGGTAAGAGGTGTGTGGGATGCAGTTAATCACATATTTACAATTACTTTTGATGAAGTTAATCACACATTTATGAGTATAATAGTAATACTATATGAAATAACTAAAAATACTATTTCTGTAAATTAACAGAAAAACTGTAGCAAAATGTTGCCAGAATGTAACATCTTTCTGTATAGAGAAAAATTACTGGCAGCAAAAAGTTGCCAGAAAATTGCTTTATACAGAAAATTTCTGTAGACAGTAATAAATGTTATTCAACAGAATAATTCTGTAACCCTTACAGATAGTTTCTGTATACAGAAATCAACTGTAAAACGCTTCTTGGAAACAACTTTTATATGCATACGGAAAATTTCTGTAAGGAACAGAATTTTTCTGTCACATAACATATAGCTCCTGGCAACAGAAAATTTCTGCCTACAGGATATTTCTGGTAACATTTTGCTGCCAGACTTTTTCTGTTGATTTACAGGAATATTTTTTGCAATGTAAAACAGGGCTGCGGCCCGTAGAAGCCCTTTTATCTACGAAAAAACGTACGGAAATTTACGTGTATCCTGCTAAATTATGCTCCTCTTGCGTAGATGTTACATTTTTACCGAATTAAAGTAAAAGTGTGCAATAGCGCGTTATATTTTTCAACTGATCACTGCACTGCAAAACGTTATTCGCTGATTACTTTTTCTACTTCTATTCACATTTAGTGAGATGATTTAACTCACTTGCCTACGATAGAAGAACAAACTGATGGTAATCTCAGGCCATTGATGTTTGGGACATCGAATCTATTTTCTAGAAATGTCTGCTATTTCGGTATCCAAGAACCAATGTCACCATTTCCATTATTACAGGTGTTCATGTGAACTATATCAATGTGTTATTAGATAATAACTTAAATAATATTAAAGAAATAATTAAAAACAACATGTATGTTAGGTTCATTTTTATTTGGACCTCGAGTGTTTATATAGTCGGCCTGCAAACTGTTTGATAGTTAATGCGGCCCTCGGGCTGAAAAGTTTGGAGACCCTCTGCTAAAAATACACACGCACGCACGAGCGCGCGCACACACACACACACACACACAAAAAAAAAAAAAAAATAAATAAATAATAAGCACTGTAAAAAAATTTTCCGTGAAAATACGGAAAAAGTACTGGCAGCTCAGACGCCAGTACTTTTTCCGTATATTTACGGAATTTTATTTCTGTAAATTCCTGGACAGTTTCCGTTATTTTCAAAATTCCGTTTTAAGGGTTTTCCGTTATTTACTGCATAATTTCCGTGAAATAACAAAATTCTGTATTTTGATTTTTCCGTTTTTTTTACAGGATATTTTTCGATACAATAACATATTTCAGTATTCTAAATCTTCCGTTTTTTACCGGATAAATTTTGTGAAATTAATAATTTCCGTATTTTGCTTTTTCCGTTTTTTTTCACAGATTGAACGGTATTTGAACGGACTTCCGTATTTTATTTTTTCCGTTTTTGAACGGGACATTTTTCAGCATTGTAACGTATTTTGGTTATTTACCTTTTCCGTTATTATCAGGGTAATTTCCTAGGTCTATAAAGTTTCCGTATTTCAATTTTTCCGTTATTTAACAGAAAGTTTTGCTGTATTGTACAGTTATATAGAGTACATACAGTGCATCAATATTATTAATACATAACGGAAAAGATAGTCACAAAAATTAGAGTAACATTGCTGGAGTTAACGTTTTGCTAATGAATGACAACACAAATTTTACTGATATAAAATTGACCTCTGATGCCTAAATTAACACATTAACTTTTAATTATTGACAAATAATAAATTTGCTGACATAATACATTATGTCACATTAACAAAAATATCAAATATTTTTGTTAATGTGACATTATTATTTAAAATATCAATTTTTTTTAATTTAAACAATCTTTTTTTTTTGTATTATCTTATCTTAGGTTATCTTTTTCTCTAAATTTCCTATATATTATTATACAGTTATGTATTTTGAAGACTTCGGGAAAATCCCGTCAAACAATCGTTTCCATATCTAAGTAGAAATAATTATTTGACAATATACTCATAAATTGACCATAATGTACAATTTGACAATATACTGATTTAGAAACGTGTTATCTTAAACATCCATAAGATAACATGTTTCTGCATTCCTCTCAACAAAATACTTTCTGAAACGTTACACAATTAACATTTTTCTGTTCATTTAACTTTTTATTTTATTTCAATTTTTGTGTGTATGTTTTTTCTTCCCAGGATCAGTTTTCTTAGAAAAATAATTAATTATATAAGCTCATTGTAAAAAAAAAAAAAAAACTGATTTGGAGAATGCTAGGGGAACACAGTTATAAAATCACGTGCTACTTACGAGTAAATTTGTATCCTCCACTGAATATTATTAAAATAATGCAATTAGAACCATAATTTCTAAACATTATTAAAAACAGCAAACCCTTGAAAAAAATTAAAAGTGAAATTTAGAAGAACGTTGATTTTATGAGAATATTGCTTACACTTGCCTTTTTGTGAGAATTTTTACTTTTCCACTTTGAGCCACCCCACCCCCCAATTTTTTTTCTATCTACGTTCCTGGTCTATGGAAACCGCATGAGCCGGATTTGCTCTCTTTTTTTTTTTAAATAAATAGAACAATAAAAAACTATTCTACTTTTCCCCATGAAAACCCTATATCCTTTAACGACTGCTCACAATTAGTAAACTTTCCTAAAAACGAAGATAATAGATATAAATAATTCACTAATGTGTGCAAAGTAAATTCATTGCAATTTTAATTGGTAGAATTCATATGTTGAACCATTGTTCTGCTATAAAAGAGAGCAAATATTAATTAATATATATTAGTATATTACCAATATATATTAATACAAGGGGAAGTAATTAGATTTATTTTGTTCATAGAGATAATAGAATTCTAAATCAAATTTGAAATTATTGTATTCAGCTTAAACCTATCTACAGTAATTAAACATAAGTTAAATTGTCTTATATCAACGATGAATATTGCTTCATTTTGTATCAATATTATTGAAAGATAAAAATTACAAAAATTAGAGTGACATTCCTGGAGTTAAAGTTTTGCCAATGAGTGGCAACACAACTGATATCTACTGATATAAATTGCTTTCTGATATCTAAATTTTAAGCACATTAACAAAAAACATCAAATATTTAATTTTAAAAATCTTTTTTGGTACTATATTTTTTTCTCTAAAATGATAGTGTATATAATGCAATTATTAAACTTGTAGCATACACACAAAAACAATTCCGAATAATAAATTGACTTAATTCGAATTGTATTATTTTATAAAAATGTTGTGCTGACAAATCTACTGTCATAAAAAAAAATCCATCATGAGAAAAAAAATCAGAGAGTAAACATACAATTCAAAATAACAGAAATTTATTGTAAGACATTATTAAATAACAAGAAATTACAATTTTAAGATTTTATATTGGATTAAATTACTAAGGTGTAAATTTTTGGGGTTCACAGCATTTTTAGATTTTTCTTTCCATACTTCGTTCCTCTATCAGGATTTATATCCGCTAAGCATCTGCAAAAGAAAATATATCTTACATTTTAAGGAGAAAAAAATATTATACACTTCAATTACAAATGAAATTAAAACAGCAGTAGTATCTCTCTTATAAGTACATTATTATCTGACATATATGTTGTAATGTGGTTATAGATTCTGATAATACTGTTGCCTGTACTAATATTTGCTGTTGACTGTACTTAAATACATTTCATATAGCGAAATTCCAATGCATTTAATAAAAGTTACTCCAAACGTAGATATATCTTTATGATGAGATTAAATTAAAATTACTGAACAATATTAGTATATTGATTTTAAACTGATGGTTATATTGATATCAAAGGCAAATTTTAATTTCAAGAACTTAAAAAATTTTAGAGTAATTTTTTGTAACTGTGTTAAATTTAGAAAAAATTGTTTAGCGAAATGACTGCCACATATACAGACGTCCCTAAAAGATTGAAACGCTCTTTACTTTTATTCTTGTTAAAGATAAGTGATCAGTGTAAATTGAAAAAAAAAGTTTAAAATAAAGTAGGAATTAAGGTTACTTTAATGAAATATTCCTATCATTCATTTTCAAAAAGTTACAAATTTTAATTTTGGCTCTTACACAAATTTCGTCAATCAGAAAATTGTTGTGTTTAATTTGGAGATATTTTAAAAAACCGCATATCTGTATAACTGTATCTTTAAAATGTACTGAATCACGTTGAAAGAAAAAATCTGACTTATGCCACTTTTCCGTAAAATAGAGACCATAAACTGACGGTAAAAATTTTATGATCAAAAATATGCTAATGTGTGTCGACAATTTTTACCACATGAATCTAAATGAAGTATGGCACAGAGATCCTATAAAGCAGTCGTACTCCTTATGGGGCCCGTGAGCTGCATATGGCTAATACCATCCAGTTCTATCTTTTTTTTTTTGTGATACGTCAAAAAATATCATTTCCCCTGTGATAGATGGTCCCCATTCACAGTATTAGGGACTCACAGTGTTGGACAAACATAACTTCTTCAGTTTTAAAAATACAGATGTGCGGTTTTTAAAATCATTCTTATGTAAGTCGAATAATATTTTTCTAATTCAAAAAGTGCAACATTTTGAAGATTGGTGAGCGTTATAATTACAATTTTGTAAACTTATTACTTTATTTTCTACCTTAATGTAAACATTTTTGTAATTTACACCACTTACTTTTATTGGTAAAAAAATAAAGCGTGTTTCAATCTTTTTGACACACTCTATATAATGATTTGTTTCTTAATTTTTAAACAGAGTAATTACATAAAATAAAAATATACATGGAAATACGTTTGCCTTATTAATTGGTGTAAATTAAGTAATTTTAAATCACAATAAAGGAATAAATTCATTATACTGCAAAGTGAAAAAGAAGAATAACGTTTCTTTAAACTTAGAGGACAAACTGTAAAAAGTTAAATAATGATCTATTTCTGTGAAAATGACAATTAAACGCCTTCAAATTCGTGAAATTAAAATTTTACTTACCGAAACTTACACTTAGAGATATGATTTTTTCTTTTTAATTTGGGTTCTTAGACACTAAGCAACATATTCTAAATATTAGTGATAGGAAAAGAGGGACCACATAAAAATTAAATTTCGTATTTTAATATACAATGTAAAAAATTGCAGTGACGTGTGTATTAATTTTCTGAAAACGAATGAGATTAATACAGGAATTAATTAGTATTCTCGGTATCAGATAGTTGAAAGCTAAATAATAAGTTAATTATTCTACAAATGAATGCTATCGTGCTAGGAAAAAAGGGGGTAAATTAAAAAAAGAATAATAGTAATAATAAATGGAGTAATAACGCATATGAAAAAATAATCTTGATGTTGTCAATCCATGCTTCCAGTGTACATTTAAGGCAACAAATTAACTTATTCATGTTGTAAAATATCCCTGTGATATGCATACTACTAAGCATAGAAAATTACACAAACTACATTTATGATGAATATATAAAAGGAAAAGAAAGAAAAAAGGCACCATTTACCGTTGCATAAATTCCAATTATAGGGGTATTCTTGAAACAGCACCGACGAAATTTTTTGTCCGCTTTACTGGAACCTTGTCCATGAAAATGATGAAGTCGCTTGCTGCAAAAATTGAACCATCTGAATGAAATAAATATTTAATTAAAATTAATGTTTTGTTAGAACAATTACAATAAATTTTATATGAAATTTATAAATCTGAAAGTGAATAAACAAATTTATAAATAAACAAGTTTATTTTTCTGAAGTTGATAACTACCAAGTTTTGGGCTGATTGGCCCTAGTAAGCTACAAATAACTTGTTAATAGTCCACAGGGGAAACGATCACATTTACTCACACAAATTCCTAAAAAGTTAGCGCTCGGTTTTCTCTCTGTAAATCAGCTGAACTTGTTTGTATCTTTTGAGTGCTAAACCCGTACCACGAAGACACTATACAGAATTTGTGCTTCAAAATGTATGGTAACAAGGTACCATGTGAATCAAGTGTTATACTCAGGGGCGTAGCCAAAGGGGGGGTTAGGGGGTCATAACCCCCCCCCCATGAGGAATTTTTTGCCATACAAAATGTATATTCTTCACTCCCTTATCACACACATGTATGCATATATGTGAGTTGCAGTAGTCGTAACCCCCCCCCCCATGAAAAATTTCTGGCTACGCCCCTGGTTATACTCATTTACTTTATTAAACATACAGTCATCAGCTATTATGTAAGTTTTAAGTTCATACAACACGATTATATTACTTTAGCGATATAAAAAGTAAGCATCAAATTTAATTTGTCAAATAACTTACTTTGGCAATCTAAATAATAGTCCATCTGTTTTTCAGGAATATAAAAGGACTGCTAAATTAAAAAAAAAAAAATGTGTGTGTGGGTTTATAGCAAAGGTACTCGAGGGCTATCTGCCAAAAGGCGATGCCTCGGGCGGAGGGCATTTTAGAGGGTTTTATAATATTACAGGAATTCCACTAAATTTTCTATCTAGAAAAGGGGAAAAAGGAGCATTTCTGACGAAAAAGGGACCATTTTATAAACAATTGTTTTTAAAGAGGGATAGGCTTAGGAGATGTCTGGGATTATAGTCTTTTTTTTTTGTGCTATAGAGGGATAATGCCTGGGATTTGAGAAAATCCGGGATTATTGAGGGTGGTTCAAATTCAGAGGTTCCAGACACCATTGAAGAAAAGTGTGTAATGTAGAGTGTAGTGTGTTTAGGGCAAACCTCCACATCAGGTATCTGCAGAAGGTGGGGTGCCTTGGGAAGAGGACTTTTTAAAGGGTTCTAATGCTCATGGGGGAGGGGACACATCCCTCCAATATTTTGCCTTACTAATGATAAAATTTTAATGATGATTGAGAAAAAAGAGAATGTTTTGTTCTCCACCCCCCTCCCCTCCACAATAATCAGCAGCTTGCGATGCTTATGTTAATTCATGTGACATATGGAGAAAACCACCAGAAACTCCAGAGCATTAGATCAACAGCCATGCGGTTAGCCAGAGAACCACTTCAGGCATCTATCATTTCCAATACTTTATGCAATGGACCATTGTGGGGCCTGAAGAGAAGTGGAGAGCTATTTTTCAAAGCTCTACAGAAGACTGATACTACATGTCGCAACATTCTAAATAGTTTGTTCTAAATTGTTCAAAATAGTTTAGGGTGTCTTTGCCTGGGACATCTGTAACGGGGAATATTTTTCTGCAGAAAGGGGATAGACCTTCAGTATGTAATGTTAAGCATCTTCTAAACGTCAAAATTATTTCTGAACTTTCGTGTTGTAACTTTTATGATGTCATCATAACAAACAGTCATGTCTAATGAAAAATACAACTAAATAAATAAAGTTGAATATTCCAGTAAGGTAAGATTTTTAATTTACTTTATAAAATAATTTTAAAAATACTGTAAAATCTCATTAGAATAAACTAAATTTTTATGAATATTGCCGAATTAACGAATAAATATTTTTATTAAAGAAAATCATTAGAACTAATTAAATAAATGAAATTTCCCTTTAATGAACTTTCCAGAATTACCAGTTCAATTTTCCCTTTAAATTCGTTGTAATGAAATTATACTAAAGACCCCACAAAAATATGTTTTGTCCTCGTTTGGCCTTAGAAATATATGGCAAGCCTAAACAGGGATGCCTTTCAAGAAAACCAGAAAAAGACGAAATCACATGTGAATCAAAAATAGCAATATATATGTAATTATGCTAGGCGTAAAGTTTGCGACATTATTGATAATTATTCGAAAAGTAATTTAAAATAATAATTATATATAATTAATGCATAATACAATGCAGAAAATTTCTTACATTGAAATTAGTGTTATATCACAACTATGTAATATAACAAACACTGATTACAACATTTATATATTGCATAAAAATGGCAAATGTTTCAAAAGTTTTCCAATAAACCTGTTGCATGAATATTAAAAATGAATATCTAAAT
Organism: Cheiracanthium punctorium; assembly: GCA_038373885.1. Taxonomy (NCBI): domain Eukaryota; kingdom Metazoa; phylum Arthropoda; class Arachnida; order Araneae; family Cheiracanthiidae; genus Cheiracanthium; species Cheiracanthium punctorium. Next base: position 322,639 of record JAWZYV010002522.1, on the reverse strand, counting down.
AACATATTTTTCCAGGAAGATATACATTTTGTATGGCAATACTATACAAGAATATACATTTTGTATGGCAAAAAATTCCTCATAGGGGGGGGGGGAGGTTGTGACCCCCTATCCCCCACCCCTTGGCTACGCCACTGACACACATTCATAGTAGAATTGTTTTAATTCTTTTTTTCCTTTAAGGAATTATGCAGAAAAATGAAATCTTACGAAACATTGCAATTGTTATTCAAAACAGTTAAGCAATTATGACTTATGGATACGAAAACATAAAAGAATGTCAAAAATATTTTATGTTCAAACATAAAACACCTAAAAAACATTGAAAACTTACAACACAGGATATTTTAAGCAGATGTATTAAAGCATACTGAGATTAGGGCTCATAAATGTAAATTACACCTTAATATTATTAAAATATGTTAAACTAAATACATATTTCTAAAAGGAAAGCTTAATAAAGTAACTTTCATATGATGAAAATATATAACTATTAAGCAAATAATTTATACGATTCTAAATACATTAGTTGTCCCCCCCCCCCAAAAAAAAAGCAACTTTGCCATAGAGAAGAGCAGAATATCTGAAAAGCAGTTACAATATCTAGAATATTTTTTTAAAGAAAGGTAAAAATTTTTAAAGGTTCTGTGAGTAATTGCAAAGCTTTTATTTATTTTTTAAAATTCTAGAATGTTAAGTTTATTTCTTGTTTGCTTTCATAAACATTTTTAAACTAATCAGAGTATTCTTTGTTTCAACTTTTAATTCCTTTGCTTTTTTTTTTTTTTTTTTTCAATCATGTCCAAATCTGTACTCGAAATGAAAAAATTAAATGATTTTTTGGGGGGTGGGGTGGGATAAGGTTAAAAAATTAATTTATAATTAAAGTAGGTATAAATTTTCACTCTCGTGGGATTGTAGGTTAAAAAAAAAACAATGCTAAAGAAAAAATATTTATTCTGAAGAAGGAATGGAAAAGATTGAAATTAGTCATCAAAAACTTTGACCTCAGATTTTGGTCTACATCAATAATTATTTAAAAAAATTATTATTTAAAAAAATCTTCTTTAGTGAAGACCAAATAGTAATCTCTTTATAATTTATTCGTTAAGATTTAGAGTTGCACACTTCTTAAAATTCCATTTACTTTACCAGACCCTAAAATTTGACTTTTAATTTGTAGCATAGCAATTCAAGTGCATGAGAAAATTAAAAAAAAAATCAACTGGGTAATTTTTAAAAGCAATACACTACAAATTATTTCTGAAAATAAGCCAAATAATCAAATAAAAATGTACAGTTTACTAACTTCATTTAATATTTAAGGTATTAGGCACTTAGCTGCATGAACAAAGTAATAAATAAAATGATCAATTATCTACATTATTAAAAAGTTAATATTTTAGTATACATCAATAACATTTAAGAATTCTAAATTTCAGATGAAATATATTCTTTATGTGATTTTGGAACCAAAGGAATTTTTTATAAAGTGAAATAGCCTTCTTATATATAAGCCAACCATCAGTATTAAAAATAGAATGATTTGCTAATAAAACATAATTTTACAGCTGAAATTGAGAAATTTTTTAGTATAATGAACAGAGCCTGATTATTACACGGGCATGCGGGACTATAGCCCTGGGCCCCAGAAAAATAAGGGCTCCCAAATCTCCCGATTTATTGTTATCATGATTTATTACATATTCATAAATACTGCAATAATAAAATTTTTGCAACTAAATTTCCTTTGTAATATCTATAGCATAATTTTTGACAATAAATGGACTTAGGGATTTATTTACTGTTCTTCTAATTCAATGGTCTTTAAGACTCATGGATCCATAAACAAGATGTTAGGAGTTTTTGGAAACGTATGGTATGGCCATATATATATATATATATATATATATATATATATATATATATATATATATATATGCTTATTACAAAATATCCATCTGTTAACATTTTTTATTTCATGGTGAAGTAAAGAAAATTTCGAACTTTTTGGTGTATGAAGAAAATTTTTTGGAGTGAGGAACTTTGCTCCCGTGCCTCGTAATTGCCATTCCTTGAATGATCGCACCTAATAATACAAACGGGCTAAAAAAAAATATTAAAATCACTTTTAAATGCATAGTCTTGTTCTAAATAAGTATAAATAAATAGGTAATTTTTAATTCAATTTTAGTATTCTTTAAAAATGTTTTATTTTTATGTCGGGAAAATGCAACAGCAAACAAAAATAAGTTAAAATACTCGTCACAGTATAGGGGCCCCAAAATAACCTCTTGCCCCGGGGCCCCGTCCACCTATGATCAGGCTCTGATAATGAAAAACATTCTCATAAAAAGTATTACTGCAAGATATTTATGTAGCTAAAAAAAGTGTAAAGTTAACTTACTTTATATGGGTGAATATAGTAGAGCAGAGCAGACCGATCCTCTCCGCCAGACTCACAGCAGAATGATGCCGCTTTGAGAAAATGGATCTATAGTGGGAGCCTGTCCCCTTTTCTTAGAAAAACAGGTGGACACCACATGCTGTGACACGGCGATACTTCTTTTTAACATTCCCACGAACGGTGATGGGGCAGTTTCGAAAATCGCTAATTACATTTTGACGAGGCCGGCGCTTTGGGGAACAGGAACACAGTACGTGTTTGCAGAAGCACAAGTTGGAAATTAATACTATAGTCACACGATCTCTTCAACATTAAAAAAATGTGTTGTTAAAACAGTTTTTAAAAAAGATTTAGCTCAAAAATTTTCAGAACTTACCATTTTCCTATTTACCCCACCATGTCTCCCTATTTTTACGGTCCTATATATGTTTACAGTTTCTAGTCATTTTACTTTAGGGCATCAGTTATAAAATTTTAAATCGTATAAAATATGCTTTCTTTGTTATTTTCTAATTTTATGAGCAATTTATTTTTTAACACACAATAAGTGTGTTAGTTTTATTGTTTGGTTATTAATTCACTATACTAATATTGTCCATTTTACGTTTGTGTCCTTTCATTCTTCTTTCTTTTCTTTTAATTTTCAAAATTTTTAAAAAGGTAAATATCATACGGAAGAATAAATTACAATAAACAAAAATAATAATTTGTCATTTATGTATGGTAATCATAAATGAGATCTTAAGACCACACATAAATTGCTTGACATAGCACGTGCAGCCAGTTTTGAAAAACAAAGGACTAATAAAATGTTAAAAGGATTCGAAAATATTGCTTTCTAATTAAATTAATTTCCTCTCATATTGGTACCCTTTTTCCCTTACATTCAACAAAATTATGTGTATAGTTCCACTTAAAGTTAGTATTATTGTTAGCTAAATGAATTTTTTTTTTTTTAATTTCGAGAAATGTGATTTGAACCCCTCCATCTCATACTCTTGCAATGTAAATTTTTCTAGAATGGGCTGAAATTTTTGTAGGAAAGGCTTAGTCGCCCCCCCCCCTTCCCACAACTCAGCAGAACCCAGTCAGGAAGAATTATTTTTCGCAACCCTTGCTTATATACGTCAATGATGGCCATAAGAATATATGTTCTTTATTTTATTTTCAATATTTCTTGCTTGTTTTCCAGGACAGAGAAAAACACTGAAATGTGTCGTTTGAAGCAACTTGCATTTTCCAATATAATTTACTCGTCAAAATATGAGGGACTTCTGAATATTTGCATCCCTTGGAAACTGCTAGCGACAGTCGAAAAGACTTTCGGAATCACGGATTTAACGTGCACGTACACCGCATGTGCACGGTGGTCTTAAGAAGTGGGTCGAACTCGGTTACTTGTTTGACGTATTATCCACTCACTACCACCTGTGAATATTTGTCGATGGTTTCTTTTATTTTCTGAATATAGATGAAATCGAACTGGAAACCTTTTTATTCTACTTAAGGGTGCAGTTCGAAAAAATAAAATCTCCCTCACGGTCTAAGTACACAAATCAGAATAAGCTAATTGCAACAAAAAATTCAGGAGGGGCTCGAAAAAATTCAGGAGGATTCTTTCTAAGCTGTATTACACACCGCAATAAAAGAAATAAAGGTGCCTTTTATAAAACTTTCGGAAAAAATTCTGCAAAATGGAATTCCACGGCAAAAAAGTTTCGAAAAGTGACATATCCTGCTAAATTTTCGATTTTTAAGAAATTTTCCTTAAAGTTTCGCTACTCATACAGGTTTATCTTTTATTACAGTGTATAATGCAGCTTGTAAAGAGATATTCTAAAAATTTTGAAGTGCATTACATAATTAGTTTATTTGTATTTATGTACCAAAATCCCATGGTTTTTTCGAACTACACCGTTAACTGTTTGGCGAGAGGCGAACCAGAATCCTGAATCAGGCAGCAGTATGCTCATGGATGTAGCAAACAAAGTTCTTACGTTAACATTTCCCATAATTTTATATCTATTATTTTTGTATGTACTGGGGGCGTATAATGTGCATACACATGTTCTTATCAGTTTTATAGAAATAAAGTTTTCTTTAAAAGTACGAGTGTACTGTAATAAAATTTGATTTATTCTTTCTATATCTGAAAGAAAAGAAAATATTTTTAGAAGAAACAAGATAATATTTTTCTTTCTTGTAAAACAATTTTAAAATTCTCTGTACATAAAATTTTTCTTAATCACTATTTTATAAAATTATATAATGATCAGTAATTAAATATCGTCCAAAATATATTTTTAACTTCGTTGTCCTTTTTCATTAACACTTTCCTTCTAAATTGTAAAAACTTCGTACGAAACCCACTTTTGTAATAAACCACTATACTTCAAACTATCCCCAACCCACTTCCTCGTTTCCTTCAAGCGGTAATTGTTCGGACGTCTTTAGACCCCCCAGAGCTTTCTCGGAAAACCGGATGGGCTTTTCCGCCAGTAAGGGCCAAATTCTTGATATACGGAAAAAGTCCTGGAATGAGATAATACGGAAATTTTCCGTAAAATTTCCAGGAAAGTATCCAGTGAATTTACGGTTATTTTTTAGAGTGAGGAAGAAGAAGACCGCTTCAAACACATTTTTCCATATGACTGTTTATTTTATGTTTAAATTACAGATACAAACATTGAAAATTGCCCGTACATTGTAGGAACTCCTTTAAATTGTAGACATAAAAATTTAGAGTCAAATCAAAACAAGAAAAGAAATATGAAATTATATACGAATAGTTCTGTTTAATAATCATACCTATGAGTGAATGCAGTGAAGTAATATGAATCTATCTAATAAGTTTCATTTTATAAATTTACAGCATCAAAATGGTTCGTTTCTTTAATCTGTATAATTTAAGGTGACTAGTAAATGAATCGCATGTTCAAGTGCTACTAATAAAAATAATTTAAGGTGACAAATTTTTGTTTATAGCAATGCAAGAAGCACAGAAAGGCCCTTATTGAAACACGTGTAGGAGAGCTTCGAAATACGAAACTACAGTCAAAGAAACGATTTTTTAAGTGCCACTATTCAAATATTTTAAAACTTAAATTCTGCTTCATAAACGTGTCAACAAGCATCCACTCTTTATAGACGCGAATACATTCATAGGCGCACCCACGGAGGGGGCTATAGGGGCTACACCCCCCCCCCTAAAGCTGGAGATCTAAATCTGAAAAGCTTTGAAAATTGTCACAAATTAATTAAAATATTATCTGTTTCAAATATTGTCTTAAATTATTTCTAAAATACACAAAAAAGGACGTTGGTTTTTAAATAAATATTTCCAGTTAGTGTGATACATGTACTACAGTTATTTTTTACAGTAGTATTTACAATAAGTAATTTTTTGGTTACAATGTCACTGAAAATATCTGATAATTATTTATCAGATAAAATAAATACCCAAGTAAAAACAACACTTTTTCTCATTTTTCTTACTAATAAATCAATTAGTACATTATTACATTTGGTAAATTACTTGTAGGGGAAGGTGGTGTATCTTGGAGGCACATTGATTGTACAGCCACCAGGAGAGATAAATTTTAACTAAAATATTAGTTGCATATATTTATTGCTAGAGGCTCATGAGAAGTTGTTCTATGACTGATCAACACACTTGTTGCTGATGTAAAAAGCTAAGTTTGTTTTTAGCATGAAAAAGTTACATTTCAAGGACATATTATTTTTCTTCCATAACTCTAAGTATTAAATTTTGTTTTGAACTAATAATCACAAGTTTAAATGCATGTTTTCAGCTAAATTCATGTATATTTGAAAATGGTTAACTCTTAACATAATATAATAAGAATAATTCATGTATATTTGAAAATGGTTAACTCTTAACATAATAAGAATAATATGGAAGCCATTTTGTACTCTTAACATAACTCTTAACATAATATGGAAGCCATTTTGTAAAACTCTTGCTTGTAGTGTACCTTGGAGGTAGCTAATGTTGTGTACCTTGGAGGTACCACCAAGGTACACTTCCAAAATTTATTAATAATTATGAGTAAAAGTTGTTAGAAAGTAAGTATTTCTTTACTTTAATAACCAAAGTGCTGGTTAAATAGGCCTAAATCTAAATGTAGGATTGTTAAATTCCTGAAATTGTAAACCTAAATATAAATTCAAAAGCAAAGTTATTTGAGCTTTTTATTAAACAGTAAATAAATATTTTAATAAATATATTAATAATTATTTATAAATTATTTCATGAATAATATTTTTTACAATTTTTTAACACTTTGCATTTTTAGAAAAATTTGCACTTGGCATTTTTTAAAAATTATCATTTAGCATAAGTTTAGATCACCTGATTGTGAAATAAAAATAAAAGGATTACACATAAAAAAGAAGATATTAAACAGTGGTTATTTTTATTTGACTAAACTTCATTTTATGCCTAAACTATTCCAACTTTATTATTTTAGTTATATGAGAAATTTTATGCTTTAAAAACTTTAAATTTAAAACTAATTAAACTAATACTAGCCGAAAGCAGGCCTATGCAAACTCAGATTACTGTAAACAAATAATAAACCAATTTTTCTTCATGTTGTGTAGTACTCCATCTGCATACTTCCAAGGTACACCATACCTACCTCCAAGGTACACCACTGGTGGTGTACCTTGGCTGTATTGTAAGCTATTTTTGAAATAATTAAAAATGAGTATAGAAATCTATTTGGACATTTTATAAAAATATATGTAACTTCTAATATCCTTAAATTTATGGAAAAAATGTTTTACTGGTATTTTCCAAACACTTTTTTTGTAAAAAATCAAAGTTTGAAAATACCTCCAAGGTACACCACCTTCCCCTAGATACACTAACACATTTTCGTACATTGTCATTATGTTACAATATATAATGAAAATTCATTAGTGTTGCATTTTAAATAGCTTTTAATGTACAAACCTACAAATTATATCTCAATAAATATTTAATTATTAAACATCAGAAAACACATGAAAGACCATATTTCGTATTATTTAACACATAATTTGGAAATTCTTTAATATTTCTTTTATGACTAATCCAAAATCAAAACATACAAAGTGTTAACAAAGTCTCTCCTTTCAATATTCATCGAATTCACACCTGTTTAAACGACCACAGTAATAGGCATTTCATATTTATTTTCATTTAACTGTTTTACATCTGCCAAAGTAAGATTTTAGTTCTTAAATTAAGAAATTAAGTATTTGTTTATAGTTTAATATATTCTTATGTAGTGAAGAGACATACTCTATCAATGTATTTATGATATTCAGTAAGAAAATTAACCATTATGCACTAAGCCTATTTTTCGTTTTATGTGACGAAGTGGTTTGCCGGAAGATTGGGACATATTACATTCGTCCTCATCGTTTACCAATTTAAACTTTCATGCCAGTATATTATATTACTGTTAACAGTATATTATATAATAAAAATAAGATAAACCTTATACATTTTCAATATTTTATAATCAGTGGAATAAACAGTCATAAATGTAATCTGTCAAAGTTGTAATCTGTCAAAGTGTAATCAACAGTAATATGTACCAAACATAATACCGTTACGCGGGTCTTTCGTAGATTCTACACGCTTCGAACAATATTTTTCCTTGCTTGTAACGCTCAGAATCTCGCGTCACATATTCGATGAAGTAGCCTAGCATAATGAAGCAGTTGTTGCAGTAAACTTCTCGATAATAATGGAGCCCAGTTGCACTGTTGAAAGCTTTACAGTGTCCGAGGATAAGGTTGTAAGCTCTCTTGAAAAGAATAGCTGGTCCGTATTGGCCAACCATTCTACGGTTCAGTACTTCATCTCCGTCCGACAGGTCCGATCTGCACCTAACGCAGACGAAGAACGTACGTCGACGAAGAACTTCACGAAACCTACGCTCCAGAGTATCCCTGTAGAAAGAGAGAAAGAGTGATGAGAGATTAAATATTGTCGAACAGGAAAAATACCATTATGTATTAAAATACAAGGATAGTTATCATAATAATAAAACAACGTTTGGGTCTCATCTGCTGAAACTGCCGCAGGATTAATTAACATAAGATTGCTTATCTTTGCTTACCTCTTTTACGGATGTTTGCTCGCTTTTTTTTTTTTTTTAAGGGGGGGGGGGGGGGTCGGATGTTTGTCACCACGGCAAGATGAAATACTTAGCGGTGTTAAATTTTCTAATCTGCCAAGAATTGTGTACAAGGATATATGGGGAACTGTTTCAAAAGCAACTATATTGGGGAAGTGTTTCAGTAGTAACCACAATGAGAAATTATTTTCGATTGTGCATATACGTAAATCGCCAATAAATCACAAGAGAATGAAATACTACCATTGGTGGGAAACATCCACGCTCAAACAACTATGCAATAGTTACTCTGTATTACCAATGCCATTAATCCTATTACATTACGCGGGGCCGGCCCGAGGGGCGTGCGGGGCCCCAGGCGAAACGCAAGAGCGGGGCCTCTTTTCCATCATGCCTTATGTAAGTTACTAATATAGTCCAGGCAAATTAGACAAAAAAACAGCAAATGGGGCAAACAATTTATATAGTTTTGAAACTTGGGGAAAACACTAATTGGATACGTTGTTGTATGAAACAGAAAACAGAAAAGTTCCCCTTCTCGGGGTGCCGCGGCCCCCTTTGCCCCCCCCCCAAAGGTCACTTTTTTAGATCTTCACTTTTATCTCAAAAACCGTTCGTCTTAGCAAAAAAATGTCAGTTGCAAAATGAAACCTGATAAAATTTCCTACAAGATTGTAACTGGTTATTTTTTTCGATATACAATAGCTTTCGAAATATGTTCTAGACAAAATAGAAAATTTTTGGAAAACGCTTCTTTTAATTCCGATTTTTAACCAATTTTGTCTTATAGATCTTTAACCGTCAGTTTTACAGCAATTGTTTTCGAAACACAGTTGTAGAGAATTCAATTACCTTTAAAGTGAATTATTATTTGTAACTTTATCTTTAAATGATCAAAAGTTATTGCAATTTGAAATTTTCAATAAAGTTAGCAAATTCAAATGAAAACTACATTGCGCGTCAAAGAACGACAAAATCAAAGAAAAAAAATTAAAGTTTTGAAACTTGAATAAAACATTGATTGGGGATGTAGTTGTATGAAACAGAAAAGTTCCCACCTCTCGGGGTGCCGCGTCCCCCCTTTAGCTCCCCCCCAAAAAAGGTTCTTTTTGGGGATTTTCCCAATTATCTCAAAAACCGTGAGTGTTAGCAAAAAAATGTCAATTACAAAATGAAATCTGGTAAAATTTCCTACAAGATTGTTACGGGTTAGTTTTTCTAGATGCAAAAGCTTTCAAGATATACGTCTTTGAAAAAAATCGCAAATTTTGGAAAACGCTTCTTTTTATCACTATTTCCCACTAACTTTGCCTTACAGCTCTTCAACAATCAGTTTTACAGGAATGGGTTTAAAGCAAAGTTTTAAAGTATTCATTTACCTTTAAATTTATTTTTTATTTGTAATTGTATTTTTAAGAGCCGTTGCAAAAGCAAATCGGGCAGGTCAATAGAAAGAAGTTCCCATCACCATCCCAGAATTTAATGATTTTCTTTTATTGTGTTGCCTAACCCAAGGAAAAAACAAATCTGAAATAGTTTTGATTTAACTCTTTTAGCTTTGGAGTTATGGGGGGTCAAAGTACCCCAGAGGAGCAACGTCAAATTAATTTAGGGCCATTTTTGCCACATTATTGTCTCGACTGTGACTGGCTCAGAGGTGCTTTAGAGAATTTTTTCATTTTATCCTATAATATACCTTGTATATTAACATCTCAAATTAAAAATTCATCCGAAAATTGTCAAGGCCGCCAATTAGGGCCCCCCAAAATACCCCCAATTTCATAAAAAATACAGATTTAAGAATGCTTTAAATCTTGGCTCTGACCTGATACAGAAAAAGTTTTTGCACTGTGCAGTTATATATCTTCATATAAAGTGAATCCAATGTTAAAAATTTTTGAAGGCGCCCAGGGTCCCCCGGTACGGGGCCCCAAACAAGGTCCTTAGCGCTAATTTACGCAATTTCGAAGCATTGGTACAGCTGAAGCCGACTTCCCACAGGAGAACTATTGACATGGAGATGTAGTATCAACATAGTAGTTTGATATTATGAAAAAACATTTCTTGAAGGTACAACTGTTTCCAAGAAAAATCCCCAAAAGTACCTCCCTATTTGGGACATTCCACTGACACGCATGGGGGCATTTCGGCGTTACTTTTAGAAGTTTAATCGACAGTGGCAATATTGAAAATTAACTTATTCTTCATATATCTCAAATATATCCTCCATATATCACAAATAGTTATTTTACAGGGGCACTCATAAGAATTATATTACGCTGAATAGGGATCTCTGCAACTAGTGAACCGATTCAAATTTTTTTTTTTTTCACTGATAGAAAGCTACACTATTCCTGAGTATTACAAGCTACATTTCAGCATGTAGCATAACTAGTTCTTTTACAGGGACGCTCAAAAGAATTCCAGCACATGAAGCTATATGGACATCTTTGTAACTACTGAACCAATTCTAAAGATCTTTTCACTGAAAGCTACACTATTCCTGAGTAACATAGCCTAAAATTCATGCATGAAGCATAATTTACAGGAACACTCAAAATGATTCGTAAACATTGTCGTAACTTTCTCCATTCGCCACTCAAATTTATTCAAATTTTATCCATTCAAATTTTTGAACAGTGCAGTTATATATCTTCATATAAAGTGAATACAATGTTAAATATTTTTGAAAGCCCCCAGCATTGCGGCCTCTGCCTTCCAGTCATTTTAAGAGGCATCGCAAGAGCAAATCAGGTAAAAAAAAAAAAGAAGAAAGTTTCAATCACCATCTCAGAATCTCATGAATTGTTTTTCTTGTGTTGCCTTACCCAAGAAGAACACACCTGAAATATTTTTGATTTAGTTCTTTTAGTTTTGGAGTTATGGGGGGTCAAAGTACCCCAGAGGAGTGACAAATTAAGGGCCATTTTTGCCATTTTACTCTCTCGACTGTGATTTGCTCTGAGATGCTTCAGAGAATTTTTTTTTTAAATCTGATAATATACCTTGAATATTAACATCTAAAACTGCAAATTTATTTGAAAATAGGCAGAGCCCCCAAAATAAGCCCCCTCCCCCAAATATCCATAATTTCATAAAAAATACAGTTTTAAAGAATGCTTTAAATCTTGGCTCTGACGTGATACAGAAAAAATAAAAATTCCCGGGCCCCTCGATACGGGGCCCCAAATATGGTCCTTAGCGCTAATTTATGCAATTTCTTAGCATAGGTACAGCTGTCTCTGACTTCGCATATGAGAACTATTAGCATGGAGTTGTAGTTTCAACATAGTAGTCTCATATAATGAAAAAAAATATATTTTTTATTACTGTATTAAATTTTTCTTGAAAACAGTGATGCTTTCAAAAAATGTACCGCGGGGCCCTGGAGGGCCTTCAAAAATTTTTAACATTGGATTCACTTTATATGAAGATATATAATTGCGCTGTTCAAAAAATCGAATGGAGTTTAATGAAATTTGAATAAATTTAAGTGGCGGACGGAGACAGTTACTACAATGTTTACGAATTATTTTGAGTGTTCCTGTAATTTATGCTACATGCATGAATTTTAGGCTATGTTACTCAGGAATAGTGTAGCTTTCAGTGAAAAGATCTTTAGAATTGGTTCAGTAGTTACAGAGATGTCCATATAGCTTCATGTGCTGGAATTCTTTTGAGCGTCCCTGTAAAAGAACTAGTTATGCTACATGCTGAAATGTAGCTTGTAATACTCAGGAATAGTGTAGCTTTCTATCAGTGAAAAAAAATTTTTGAATCGGTTCACTAGTTGCAGAGATCCCCATTCAGCGTAATATAATTCTTATGAGTTCCCCTGTAAAATAACTATTTGTGATATATGGAGGATATATTTGAGATATATGAAGAATAAGTTAATTTTCAATATTGCCACTGTCGATTAAACTTCTAAAAGTAACGCCGAAATGCCCCCATGCGTGTCAGTGGAATGTCCCAAATAGGGAGGTACTTTTTGGGATTTTTCTTGGAAACAGTTGTACCTTCAAGAAATGTTTTTTCATAATATCAAACTACTATGTTGATACTACATCTCCATGTCAATAGTTCTCCTGTGGGAAGTCGGCTTCAGCTGTATTATATTATAGGATATTAATATAGGATATTAAATAGGATATTAATATTTATAAGGTATATTATAGGATAAAATGAAAAAATTCTCTGAAGCACCTCTGAGCCAGTCACAGTCGAGACAATAAAGTTTCAAAAATGGCCCTAAATTAATTTGACGTTGCTCCTCTGGGGTACTTTGACCCCCCATAACACCAAAGCTAAAAGAGGTAAATCAAAAATATTTCAGATTTGTTCTTTCCTTGGGTAAGGCAACACAATAAAAGAAAATCATGAAATTCTGAGATGGTGATGGGAACGACCTGCCCGATTTGCTTCTGCAATGCCTCTTAAATGATCAAAAATCACAGCAATTTGAAATTTTCAATACATTTTAGGGAATTCGAATGAAAAGTACATTGTGCGTCTGAGTGGGAAAAAAAAAAAAAAACTAGGAAAAAGCTTAAAGGTTTTAAACTTGGGGAAAACGCTGATTGGGTATGTAGTTGTATGAAACAGAAAAGTTCCGCCTCTAGGGGTGTCTCGTCCCCCTCTTAGCCCCCCTCAAAGTTCCCTTTTTTAGATTTTCACTTTTATCTCAAAAATGGTGCTTCTTAGCAAAAGCATGCCAGTTACAAAATGAAAGCTGATAAATTTTCCTAGAAGATGATAATTTTTATTTTTTTCTATATCGAATTATTTATTATTCGATATCTTCATTATTAGTATTTTTTTTTTCCATATCGAATATTTTTTCTATATGTAATAGTTTCGAGATATGTTTTAGAAAACCTTGCAAATTTATGAAAAACGCTTTTTTTCATCCCATATTTCGACTAACTTTCCTTCTAGCTGCTGATTCTCAATTCAGAGAATCGAACAGTCGAATTATCAAAATTATCAAATCTCCTTTTTTCATGAAATTTCCCTCTCTTCTGTTACATTTTCCTTATCTTTAAATCATTGTCCGAAAGTCTGGGGAAATTCTTCAAAAGACGGCCAAGTGAAATGAGAGAGGATTACAAAAAACAATTTAGTACCCAGAAACTGGGGGTGGAGAGAACTGAACTCATCGCTCTCTCCAGTTTATATGAAACGAGCACCAGCTCCAGAAAAAATATTATTACTAATTTCATTCGGCTGCATTCAAGCTGTCGGAAAGAAATCACGTGTGTGAAGGCCAATTTGCGCTGTATAGCAATGTACAAAAGCTGTCCAGGTCAAAGCTGCAGTAATAGGACTCATACTAATTTGAAAAAAAAAAAAAAAAGGACTATGAGGATGCATTTTTTATAAAAATAAAAAAGTTCCATATGTTTGTTGCACCATTATTTGTACAGATGTTGCATCACAAGAGAAAGTAAGTGTGTTGTAATTATGTAGTAATTTTTTTATTAATTTTGCTGTAATTATTTAATTCTGATGATGAATAATCACTGAAATGCAAATGTCAATAGTACATAATATTGAACAGATGAATTGCATTACAAAATTCTATCGATGTAAAAAATATCATTTCAAAAGATTTTTTGGTGGGGGGTGGGAGAGGGGGTTAATTTAGACTTAGTACTCTAAATTTATGGTGTTAAATATGCTTTTATATAGTTAAAATGTAACTAGTTTAGCAGAAGTAACAGGAAGAAGAAATTAAAAAGAAGGAAATAAACACAAATCGTACGCTTACGTAATATAAATTATTATTGAAAAAAAGAAGCGTTTTGAATTAAAAAAATATTTTGGAGGAAGGGGGAGGAAGTCCCCAAGATAGAGGAAACTTTCCTGTTTCTTAATATTGCACCACCTACAAGTGTTTTTCAAAACTTTATAAATTATTTTCTAGATTTTTGTCGTACTTGGTCGAGCAATGTTGTTTTCATTCGAATTCTCTAAAATTTATGAAAATTTCTAATTGCTATAATTTTTTATCCTTTAAAGATAAAATTACAAATAATAACTTATTTTAAAGGAATTGAATACTCCTGTAAAACTACAGGTTGAAGAGCTAGTATAACGCATAGTGGAAAATTGTGATTAAAAGCAGCGTTTTCCAAAACCTTGCGATTTTTTCTAAAACTTATACTCGAAAGCTTTTGTATCTAGAAAAAAATAACCCATAACAGTCTGTCTTGTAGGAAATTTCCTCGGCTTTCCTTTTGTGATTAACGTTTTTTTTTTTTTTTTTTTTTTTTTTTTTTTTTTTTTTTTTGCTAAGACGTACGGTTTTTGAGATAAAAGTGAAAATCCAAAAAAGGACCTTTTTGGGGGCGGGGGCAAACGGGGGGAGGACGCGGCATCCGAGAGGTGGGAACTTTTCTGTTTTCATACAACTGCATCCCCAATCAATGTTTTATTCCAGTTTCAAAACTTTTAAATTTTTTTTCTTAGATTTTGTCTTTCCTCGACGCGCAATGCAGTTTTCATTTGAATTTGCTAACTTTATTGAAAATTTCAAATTGCAATAGCTTTTGATCATTTAAAGATAAAGTTATAAATAATAACTCACTTTAAAGGTAATTGAATGCTCTACAACTGTGTTTTGAAAACAATTTCTATAAAACTGAGGGTTAAAGAGCTATAAGACAAAATTGGTTAAAAATCGGGAAAAAAAGAAGCGTTTTCCAAAAAATTTCGATTTTGTCTAAAACATATCTCGAAAGCTATCGTATATAGAAAAAAAATAACCAATACAATCGTGTAGGAAATTTTATCAGCTTGTAATTGAAATTTTTTGCTAAGACGAACGGTTTTTGAGATAAAAGTGAAAATCTAAAAAGGGACCTTTTGAGAGGGCCAAAGGGGAGGACGCCGCACCCGAGAGGGGGGAACTTTTCCTGTTTCATACAACTACATACCAGTTAGTGTTTCCCCAAGTTTCAAAACTAAATAAATTTTCCTCCCATTTTTCCTAATTTGACTGGACTAATAGCACTACTAGTGCATACTAGGTTTAACTTCTCTGCTTTTTTGGGGGGATATATTGCAATCATCTACCAAGCTCGATCTAATGTGGTAACAAAAAAAAAAAAAAAAAACCATGGCCCAGGAACTCCTCTGTCTTTAAGTGCGGGACCTAGGCGATCGCCTACATTCGCAACCCCTTGGGCCGACCCTGCATTATATTTAATAGTCGTTTAGTTATTTAATAGATCAGGTCAATTTGGTGAAGACGATGGTACGAGGCATAGCCTGAATATTTGCCACTAATGGCAACTTTTTCATTTTTTGACGATTGACGCATGAAAATTAAGGTAGGCCGAAAAAAACTTTTTTCCTATTTTCGATGATGGGCAATGCGGTAAAGGTGCCATTGGGGAAACAAAGTGCACATGAAAATTTTGTTGGTTAATTTCATGATCAACCACAAATGGAAGTGGAAATGGAAATGTGGGTTACCGCCAATTATCTACGCTAGGTATCTAGGCGGGGTTGGGATTATCCTCCGTGGGGACTTTCTAAGAGGTTCTAATCCGTATTTACGCAAAGTTTCGAGAAAACCACGGAAAACCCCGAACGGTTAGCGTCGGCGGTCGCGATCTGGTATCGAGCCACGCACCTTCAGTCTCCCAGTTCAAATTGTCAGTCGCTATGTCACTGGTGAGGTTTATCACAAATGGATAGGAATTTTCGCCAAATGCTATTTTTTGATTTTACGAAATTTGTAAAAAAAAACTTCATTTTCTGTTTTTCGATTATGGGTAGTGTGAAAAAGATGCTATTGGTGGCATTAAGCTCACATAGAAAAATTGAAGTGAGTAGGATAATTCCTTCATTTTCCGCAAATGCGTAGAAATGTCAACCAAATTTGGTTTTATTTTTACGTTTTACTAAATTTTGTCCATATGTTGAAATCACTTTTTCTTTGGCTTATTTATCTGTAATAATAATTTATATGTACTTACAGAGCATCAGATGTTCTGCATTTTTACTTTAGATATATTATGCTTTATAAGTTAGCTTTTCATTACTATTAATGTTTAAAATATGTGGTTTGAAGGTAGAAAATTTTGCAGAGCTCTCAGCTTGTTGGGGCTCAAAACCGATGCTAACAACCTAGAACTCACCACGAGAAGGTACAGAGAGATCCACCCACCCTCCCAACAACAACAACAAAAAGTGTGTTATTCACAAGGTTTTGTCTTTTTTAGGAAATAAAACATTTCTTCGAATTAAATTTTGGTATTTTTTATTCATTGTAGGTTCGCTCTGATGAAGGGATCTCGCGTAGTAGCCACATATCTTCATAAGCACTTCTGCCACTATTTTAACTGTTCGTTCCACAGATTTGCTTGTGAGTAGGAAAGCAGACTCTTCCTCTAAAATCGATACTGATGCTATGTTTCCTTGAATTTTTTCTGAGAAAAGATTTACGGGTGTTATAAAGGAAGTTAGAATATCCAAAAGGACCGTCGTGTAGGCAATTACAAACGGGAACGCTGGAAAAAAAAATTGACGGAAAATTTGTCTACACTTCACGGTAGTTTTTCACCTTCGTCCAGCGTAAATAATTTCCATATTCAATTTTTATTATTATAACCAAATCTAATTTCAGGCTCTTCTGGAATACGCGCGGAAAGTTTCGGCATTCGAAAAATTTCGTTTTGTGTATACAGCCATTCTTATATCCAGGTGGACGATTTATTTGTGAAAAAAATATTAATAAACTATGTAATCTGGAACTACGATTTTAAAAGAATTGGAATCACACTTTCCCTTCAAAAGCCCTGATGGACCCGTGATGCATATGACGTCATATCGATTGCAACAGCTCATTTTGTCACGCAAATGGATTCCACTTTTTTTACGCTCGGAAATACAAGGAAACTGAAAACTAGCAAAAAATTAGCGTCTTAAAAATTAGGGAACCGGTGGGTTTTCAGGATTTTAAGTGTAGCGCAGGATTGGCTTTTGTATAAATTTTTTGCATAATTATGAAAATTTTCAAGCGGATTCGTATAAACGGTGTAGATGTTATGACGCATTTTCTGTTTTCAACCTTTTTAGAACTTTTTTAATCTTCTTGGAGTCGTGGCAATAACAATATTTATATTGAAGTGGTTGCCTGGAATGGTTACCGAGGTGAGTCAAGGATCCAGCGTAAAACTATATAGCAGGTAAAATACGAAAATATTTCCAGTGTGGCACATTTAAAAAAATAGAAAATGAAGATACAGGAACTTGTTATTTCACGAAATTGATTTTTTTAAAAAACAGAAAATAAAACAAACAAATGTCTGAAAAATAACGGCATTTCCTCTGACATGTAAAATAGTAAATCTTCGAAAATACACGGAAATGATACTTGCGTCTTCTTGCCTGTACATTTTCCGCATCTTGTAGGAATTTCTTTACAGTGGTCCCCTGAAAATAACTGTGCCCTATATATGGGTTTCCCAAAACAATAACTAGAAACCTAAAAATGTAATGAGTAATACTAGGCTATTACTTAATACTTATGCAGGGAAACTAACATTACAGGCATCATAACTAAAATTGCGCGAATGTCCCAAATGTCCACCCAACTTGGCGACTTTTTTTCGAAACATTCTCAAAATTGGCGCGCCAAAAATAATTGCCCAAAACTCAAGCCAGTAAGCTATAGAGAGCCAATATTTCTCAAGATATGTAAGCAATAAGGATACAGGAAAACTCACTATCTCGCGTTCTAATTAACGATTTTGATGCAACAAACATACAACATTTCATTTATTTTGAGCGCCTAGAATGTGAATTTTTTAGGCTATATTAACTTTTTGAAGGGCAGAGCAACCTAGAAATCGTAACCATGCCTCTCTTCCCAAGGACTGCACGTCCCGGCAGAACAATCCCTAGTTAGGAAGTCGGACAAATATTCACAATACAACATAACTATAGGTCTAAACAACATAATTTAAGTACAATCAGTAAACGCAGTTATCAAATACACAGTAATAAATAAATAAATAACATAATAAACGCAATACACATTAACAAATACAAATATTACGCTGAATATGGCACTGAGTAAAAAGAGAGTTGAAGGAAGAGAAAGAGAAGAGAGAGACAGGAAAGAAATGAGAGGGTAAAGAGAAAGACGATTGCGCCATAGATACCATGGTCTGATAAAATAATAATTACAACCACGATAACATGGCTAGCCGAGTATAAAGAATGACTTCTGGTTTCGAGTTAAGGGACTGTATGAATCTGCATGACGGCATCATTCAGTCTGAAAGACCGTCCCTAATACGGCGATTTGCAGCTTGGGAGAAAAGATTTTCGGTCGAGTAGGTTTTCCATAGCCAAACCTAGTACCTTCGTTGAAAACGTGATTTCGTAGTCTTGGTGTCGTAGCGAGTCTTTCCCAGACAGCACCATAGCTTAAATCAAGCTTGACATTTCTTTGAATTTGACGTATTAATACAAGCTTGACAGTTCAATTCATTTTAAGCTATGCAGCAAGCTTGGAGATTACAAAAAAAAAAAAAAAATGAGTCAGCAAATATTTTCCCGCCGAATTTAAGTCATTGAACTGTCAAATCTTGAATACAACTTGATTTATGCTTGATTTGAAAGCCACATCCACATAACAATTAATTTATCATCAGTCATAAAATGTACTTGACCACAGAATTTAAAAAAAAAAAGATTCTATATTTCCAAATATTGAAGTTCTTCAAAATAAAATACAATATATACTACCAAATGGATTTCAAGATCAGTCGTTTGTCTCGATTTTGGCCAATATTGCCCCGACTATGAGTGACTGCGATATTGAAAGTTTTTAAACGTGTGCTGCTTTTAAGTTTATATTATCCTTATTTCCCTATTAGTAGAGTCTATAAATCATACATAAACAGTATTTTAATTTTGATTCATCCCACGGAAAAATAAAAGATGCAGATCGGCATCGGAACAATACTAATCAATCTCGCAAAAAACGGCAGTGACTTTCCATAACAGTCACTTCAAAACTTTAGTCATGTTACCTGGGAGTCAGATTGGCATGGTGGTTAGGACACTGGCTTCCACACTTTATAGGTCCCTAGATCGATCACAGTCGCAACGCTAGACGGAAAAGATGGAAGCGTATCGAGGGGGAAAATGCGTGGGAAAAACATATTGGGGCGCGTTCGCCGACCGACCGCCATAGTATTTAGGAACAAATATTTTAGAGTGTATTAAGTTTGAAATTAAGCTTACACACTTGTAATTTTCAAGCTTTAATTCAAGTTTATTGACTTCATAAATCAAGACCGTATCTGGCCAAGTCTTGAGAGCAAAAAATTCGCTGTGCTGTCTGGGTTTATCTTCTCCGTGTGCTAGGTTTATATTCACAGTTTAAATAAAATTATGTTACGTCTTTCAAACCGTGCCCATGAAGATTTCCCGATGTACTTCTCATGGCGCGATAAAGGGCGCTAATTCTGAAGACGAAGAGCTTCTCTGCCGAATAAAAGCACTCTGATATGGTGCACACAGCCGGTTAATGTCCCATGAACCGACACTCCTTTTATTTTTATCCATGCCCAGCTGGAAGAGGCGGGAATTTTTGTCCAGGATATTTTTCTTTCCTAGGATACACAGGAAGTGACATGGTTGTTTAAAGTTTAGAGAACGGTCTTAATCCTCTCTACCATAGCCATGGAATAGGTGGATACAACAGTTTGTAGTGTTGGCGGTTTTTGTCGCATCCCGAGGAAAATTCAAGGCCATAGTCCTTGGAAAACTGCACTGGAGAAAGATTCAGTTTCGAGAATGAATCAGAGCGAGGTTCCTATAATATAGAAACCTCCTTTTCTTTGTTACACCTACTATCTTTGGCTTAGGTCGTAGCCCTTCCTCAGCGGGATTAAAATCCTAATATACGCATTCTTCGAGAAATAGTCTGATGACAACTAGGATCTGTATTTGTTTAGACCTATACTGGCAGTTCGCGGAAGAGGGTTCTCCCAGGATGTGTGCGAGGGCAAATTTCTCTACACAGGTGGTCATTCACGGAAACATTTTACGGGCTGGTTCAGCGCCACATCAACATATAACCGGAGAGATTTTAACCAAAAATATGGTATGCACCAGGCCGAATCTGGTAGGTTACATCCTCGTTTTTAAACAGACGAATGTCCCCCCCGGCCCCCCCTCCGAACTTTGGGCGATTACCGGCCGGGTCTCACCAATCATCGATGCGCTGTGAGGACTCTATCTGTTAATCAACCATGGCGGACTACAGCGCTGTTGAAGACAGATGATATGGAGGAAATTTTAGAAGTCTATTTATTATATTTGCAAAAAATTTACTGTGTGAGGAGACAGGTAAACGGTTATAGAAGGATTTCTTGCTATGTGTGTGACACGCGAATTTTCCAATGCATTACCATCAAAGTAAGTAAACGCACATGGCCCCAAAGAAATGCTACTACTCCCCAATCGCTGCGGTTAAGCGACGCTGATTGAGGGAGTAGTAGTTCCAAGGTTCTGTCCTCCGACTGTGTCCTAGTTTTTCCTTCTTGCCTCTTCTCTCTCTCTCTTCTATCTCTTCTTTTTGCTTTTTTTTTTTTACATTGCTTTCTTATTGAACATCTATAAAAATATCTAAATTGTTATGATTCTTCGCGTCTGGTCCATTTCCTTTAATATTCATAATTACTTTACCACTGAAAATAGATTCTGCGATTTCATTATGTAAATGTAATTTTATAAAATCCTAAATACATATGTTTTTACCGACGGGACAAACCAAACAAACTAATTTTCGGTTAAGTATTTCAACGACATCCGTTCTAAAGTTCGTTCAACTACGACGACATAATAAGCACTCCCAATAATTCTTAATCCTGTAAACGTGCGCTCTTTAACAAAATTATGTTATACATTTATATTCACTCAAAATCTATTTTATCAGTGTTATTTGGACTAATAAAAACTCAGGAATGGCATCAACCTCCCAACCTAAGTCACTAAGCAGTCATTTCTTTTCTTTTTACTTTGAAACGGTGACTCTATGTTTCACACTATTTCACTGCTGAATTTTCTAAAAATAATTTTTTTTAATTTCTAACTAAGTAAGGACCCACCTCGCGAGATGGGAAATACTTAACCATTTTAACTTAGGTGTTATAAATTCGACATTTATACATACAATACCATCAAAATCAATAATTCGATCCCAATCCTCTAAGTCAGAACAAATCGTTACTACTTCTCTAATTTTTATTTATGTTTTTCATTAATTAATTTTTATTTCCTGCAAGAGCATTGCCCAACAATTTAATAAAGAACAAACAGCCTAATAAGCCATGTTAATATAGCAGAGGTGTTAGTTGGGCTGACGAACAGGTTTCTTTAATTAGTCGTAATTCATATTGAGTTATATTCCGCCTATTGCCAAACAAACAAGCACCGTAAACCCCCGGGGGTATGTTAGGATCATGAGGGTTTGAATTTCCCACACCTCCGCCCTAGACAAGTAAATTTTGAGTCAATGATTTTACGTGGTTTATTTTATTTGCTATTGTATTTTGGAAGATCAACTATAGAGTTAAAAAAAAAAAAAACACTTCAAGCATGATACATATCCCCCCTCTCCCCCCGAATTTTTTAATCCTGCCTACGATTTGCAAAAAAGCAGGACACATGTAGCTTTAGTCAAAAATCCATTGACATTTGTTTTAAACTATTTCAATGAGGGGGGAAGAAAATATGAATTTTAACATGAGTCTGTTTTTAAACTTATATAAGCTATTAAATACTATTAATTTCTACATACAGCAGATAAAATTAAACACATTCTGCACAATCAACTAATATAATTTCCCCCAGCCCACTTGCTTTTTAGCATTATCCCAACTCATAGATCTATTATTAAAAATACAATCAGAAGGCATTATTCACCTTATGAATATTTTAATTTGAATTACTACTTTTCCACCGGTTCCTACTTTACTGTCAATTAAGTTGGTTCTCCACTCTGTGCTAAGGTAATTAACTCATAAATTAATCACATCCAAAAAAAAAAAAATTCTATTTGAATGTTCTGGGTACTACAGAGTGATTAAAGTGTGTCTTTATTGTGCGAAGAAAACTTGCAATTTCGAAATAGAGAATCTGCCCATGGCCTTTTTTGAAGGGGGGGGGGGCGGTGTTCCAAAATATTTCTAGGCCTCTGATATGAAAAACTCAAGAAAGAGACAAGCCTAGTTCAATAACATTCAATTAAAACATTGAGCCAATGACATAGACTTCTATAAATCATTTATTTAAATGGCCCATGCAATGTACCATCATCTACATATCTCACAGTTTTAATATTCACAGGTATTATATTTGTTCTTTCTACTGAATACAATTACAAAAAATATCGGGGTAAAGCTGCTCTAATAGATCCCATTATTTTTGTGACCAAAGTAGTAATTACGGTCACACGTGGCGTTTCACTACCTCAGCAATTCATTTCAAATTGTATTAAAAACATTGTAATACACTATTTTGACTTGTTATATGCATTCTTCAATTTTAATCTATTGATTCTTACATATAAAAATAAAATAAACTTCATACCATCCTACAGTTTAAGTAAACATAATTAAATTATCACCAGAGTTAAAGCTCTAATAAATACATCTATTTAACCAAAATTTTTTGAAACATCGATCCTGTTTTTTGACTGTCTAGATACATTAAAACAATAAAAATTAGGAACACCTTCGGATACCTTTAAAACTATTAAATCTTTTTAAAATCAACATATTCTTTTAAATTTCTATGTGTAGATACCTAACATAGACAGTATCTACACTATGCCGAAAAAATGTCAGCAGGGTAATCTCCCGATAATCACATAATTGACACATTTTTGATTATTAACAAACTACACTGAAAACACATTACACTCCTGCCTCTATCGTTCTCAACTATTTTGGTGTGCGTCTCACCTAACGATGGGATCAAGGGTGGCAATCAGCTGTTTGGATGAGCCAGTTGCCTTAGTCCAATCACAGACGAGACTTACAACGCAGACGAGAGACGCACCAAGGTACAAGTTCAATTGAGCGGTCAAACGTCTTGCGTCAGGAATCCAATGGAATTTCTATAATATCAGTTGTAAGTGAGAATACCGTTTCAGAGGTTACACGGATCGCGTTTTGTGTTACCACGCAAGTATTCGGTTCAAAACATTAAGTTTCGTGATTCAGGACTGGTTACGTTAAGCCGTTTCGTGAATACGACTGTAAAATTTCTTCTCCTAACTTCTCTCCTACATTTATAAGTCTTTGGCAGGTTTATACGGCGAGGGAAAGATATCTAATCGTGTTATCTTTTAATAGTGCTATTTAACCTGCAAAACGATTAATTATCGTTGGAGTAATCGGGCTTTGGTAAATTCACCGGGCAGAGAATTTTGAAAGCGAAAGTAAAAAATAAATGCTGCATGGGGCAATACACTAGTGGTGAAATAAAGCGAATTACCACTATACTACATGGCCAAACCGCAGGAAATCTATCAAATCAAACATATAATTATTGAATCGATGGAAGGCGGGGGGGGGGGCATAAAGATGCAAAGGCACAGCTCGAATGCGGCATAGCGCAGAGATTGTCGTCAAACCCGGGTCTTCTGATGCTGCCATGGCAATGCCGGATGAACGCTCCTCACAACACCCATTGATCGTCCGCCATGTTGCTGTGGTAGTAATTAAGTCGAGCCGATGCGCAAAACGGCCTAGCACCCCTTTTTTCTGCAATTGGGGCCCCCCCATCATTCATCCAGCTGTTCTCGCATTCTTCCATTTTTCAGCCAGATGTTAATACCAGCCACCCCCCCCAACCCCAACATGACCAACAACACCCCAACCCCCCCCCAAACCAACCCCCCCCCCCCCACCCCACACTCAGTGCTGCTTAAAAAAGAATCGTTGACCATTTATTGTTACTGCGGATAATGACGTGCTACAAAGTAAAGGATATTTCGTTTGGAGCTATGCAAACCGCAACTAAAAATGTTTTTATAGAAATCAAAATCTATTCTTCGTGACTGGCAACAGTCAAAACGTCAGTGTTTGGTGTTCCCATGAAGCGCGGAAACACTGCGCGTTTCAAAGGGTTAAGAAGCCGCTGATTTTTAAAAATTCTGAAACACCCAGACGGTTAATCCTCTTTGTGGCGGGCGCACAAACAGTTCTTGTTCACGTTTCCCTTCATAACTCAAAGTGTTAAAACGGTGATTATCCTACCAATTCTTCGCTTCTAAAATCGTGTAACAACACAAATACCTAAAAGTTGTTCTTTAGCGAGTTCTTTAGCGATTCGCACCCAACTGGCCTTTCAGCAGTCACCGGAGCCGGCCAACAACGTATCTTTAACATTTACATTATTCGTGTTTCCCTATCATAATCAGAGGAATCAGTGACAAACGTAAAGAGACATCCCCGCACCAAATTCATTGCTTTAAAATATAACTAACACAAGTCTATACTACAGATGTCTTTCCGGGTTTTTTTAGAATTCTTTACCCTAATTAGGCGTAGGGGCCGAAAACGTCTATTTTGCATTTTCCTTTCATATACTCCAGAGGAAAAAAAGAAGATGGCCGTAAAAACTCTTGTTTTAAAATGCCCAACTAATAGCAACCACCTAAAATCATATCTCAGGGGTTTTTTAAAATTTCGTATCCCATACGGAGTGGTACTGGCGTCCAAAACGTCCTTTCTACATTTACTTCTTCCCTTGATATATGAAGAGGGGGAAAAAGGGATCTAGCTTTAAACACCTTCACGCTATAACCGGTATAGGGGAATTACGCTTAAAATTCGCTTTTCTGGGTATCTTTAAGAATGCGCATATGAACACCGGGGGCTACGGGGCCAAATCGTTAATTTTCGAATTTTGCCATCAATATCCTCAAAGTGCAAAATAAAAAAAAAACGGAAATAAGAGATAGTCACTAAAATTCTTCCTTTTAGAATAGTGTGCGAACACAGGAATGCCTATAAATCATGTTTCATGGTCGTTTTAGAAATATCGCACCAAGTAGCGGTGATGTTAGGGGTCCAACACATTCTTATGACGGCTCTTTTCACATTTCCCTTCACTATGTCAGAGGAAGAAGAGATAGCCTCGCTCTAAAATTCTTGCTCTAAAAAATATAGCTAGAACAACAATGCCTTTAAAAATCTTTCTTCAATTTAACCCCCCCCCTCCCAAATCGACTCACTATAACAGGGTAAGAGTTGGCCAACAACAACAACGTTTTTTTTTTTTACGTACATGGTTTAATGCTTTCTGCGGTGGGTGTTAATTTCAGGACATAAGAATTTATGCTCTCCCTAGTGAAAGAATAGGCGGACAACTCACAGAATTCACATGGTCTGCCATGAGATTAAACAAGGACAAAATTCCCAGGTGAGTGTGACCCTTTTTTATGAGAGATGTATCATTGAAAAATTGGCCAAATAAAGAAATAAGGTCTCCCAACCGATATCTTTCCTATCTTTGTCGAGTGATCCCACCAGTTGCAAGCGGATAACGCGCTGCGATGGGGGACGGAAGATGCCTGGTTCAAAAACCAGGTCGCGTCTGCCGACTTAAGGCTCTTGCAAATATCCTCCAGAGACATGTCGCGACGGCACGCTAGCAGTAGCGGTGACCAATAACTGCGAGAACCAATTCTTCAATACGTGTCAAACCTACTTTCCTGCTAAAAAAGGTGTTCAGTGACTACTCCATAGGGTAATTAGCAACAACTATAAGATCATTGGGCGACCGTGCAAAATAATCATTTGCGGTTTCGCACATCCCCCAATCTATTGTTCGGTTGAGGCGGACACCCACACGATCGTCGCCAGCTTTCTACCCCATAACCATGCTACCGAAATTCCCCGTTCACGTACATTGTTAGCCGCGGACATGTCTCTGCGATATGTGCCAAGG
Organism: Cheiracanthium punctorium; assembly: GCA_038373885.1. NCBI lineage: Eukaryota > Metazoa > Arthropoda > Arachnida > Araneae > Cheiracanthiidae > Cheiracanthium > Cheiracanthium punctorium. The sequence goes on along the minus strand of JAWZYV010002522.1, from coordinate 296,092 downwards.
CGCCTTTAACCGTTCGCCGTAATTTTTTCGTCTATGCTGGTATTCTGTTTCTCTGGGAAGTCTAGCCGTTAAATACAGGTTAAGCGACCCTTAGTAAAGACCCCCACGCGCCGCGGCACCCTGTCGCATTCGGCCTTGAGCCAACGTGTTGCTAATCGGCTTTGGTAATCCCACAACAAAATACAACCATTCTTTGTCTGAGAAATCTGCCTAACCTATGCTGTTTACTTTAATGAGGGAATATTGGTGGGCTATATTGCGAGTACAAGAAAGGTGAAGTACTTCGCTTGTGAATATTGCCGCTGCGCCCGGCGGGCATTAGGCGATTTTTAACATAAGACTTTCAATTTGGACGAGCTAGCTAATCTGAGCGACAAATACACGCGCGGGAACTATGATGCACCATTCCAAACAGTATTTAAAAAAATTCAAGATATATGTTAGGACTATGCTGAAGACTACTTCTTAAAACAACGTTTTGTGTAGGCGATACAAATATATAACCAAAATTTGTTTTGATATTTATTTTATCTTATTTCCATTTTGTTGTTGTTGTTGACTAGTTCTTGTCCATGGATAGACGACACGATCCATGGATTAAGAGCGGGAGGTAGCCATTGTCCCCGAAGCGGGCGTTGGACTTCTTTTTTTATACTTTGTTCGTCCCTAATTTGATTCAGATGAGGGACCAACCACACCTGAACAATCGACACCCCCAGCGGTTATAGTTTAACAACTTGAGGAGGACATTGAGTAGCCACGACGGATTTTACGTGCACCAGCTCCCATTAGCGTACAACGAGTTTCCACAGCTTGGACGAGCCGGCGAGCGGAGATGGACCCTCCACGAACTGCGCCCAAAGCCGCTAATGCTCGCTCCACTTGCTCGCTGTCTTTTCGCTCTTTTATGGAACGGATTTTAGCGCCCAGACCATCTGCCAGAGACTCAATTTCCATTTGTATTTGTTGGTTTTTCATTGCAAGAGTTTTTCTTCCCCACAATGAAGACTACACTACTACTTATTACTCGTAGCCAGACATTAACAATAACTTTTTCTTTTTTGCCATGTGCTTACATTCTATTAGTAATAACTTAGCACGAAGTGTCTACAACTTAATTACCCCTGAGTCGGCCCGGGAAAATACTTTTAGTATGCTAAATTTAAATATTCATAGTGAATCACTGTCTCTGATGCATTTTTATTCATGGAACTAATGCAAAAATTCAAGAATTTATATTAGTTGATTGCTTCAAGTGTTGTATTTACATCGAGCTTGTAATGTATATACATATTTAATACTATAAGTTTTAAAAAACAGTAACTTAATGTACTTGCTTAAAATTCACCTTATCTTTCCTCTTGAAATAGTTCAAAACAAAATTGTCATGGCCTTCTTTGGTCTTAACAGCTACACATCTCCTGCTTTTGCAAAGTCATGTCGGCCGATACTAACAAATTCGGGGGGAGGGGGGGGACTATGTTATCCGCTGAATTTTTTTTTTTTTTTTTACACTATAGTTGATACTCCCGTACAAACTCAATGCACCACTCAACACAACCACTACATTTCATTGGACTAAAATTTCTGGGCGGGAGGGTGAGTGGAATCAACCCTCATGATCTCCCTCCTGGGCGGCTGCCATGCCTCGTGTTTTTGGTCAATACGGAATACAAGCTAAATATGATCCGAACTAATTAAAGGCAACTCGTTCTCCAGCCCAAACTACCCCTGAACTAATCCCAACTTGCTTTGTCTATATAAATTTTTTGCAATGCTCTAGGCCAGGGCAACCCCACATTACATTACATAAAAATCACAATAAAATTACAGAGTAGAATACATTTTTCTTGGACAGGCTTGGGTATCATTATTTGATCTTTGAAGCTGGTATTGTCAGATTAAAAAAACCCACACCACCCAAAAACACACCCCCCCTATTGTCGTGATTTATTCACACCTAATTAATAATGGCTTAAAGCAATAAAAAAAATATTCATCCCAGTGGGCTTACTATATCGTCAGAAATTTACCACCAATCATTTTTTACGAATTCAGCATTAACTTTTTAAACATATTCCACCGTTTCACAGTAACAAGAAAAAAATAACTGCTTATGACTTAATTTGGGGGGGGGGGGGGGGGCTGCATTCCTGAGTTTTTATTAGTCAAACTAACACCTTATTAAATAGATATTTGATGTGAAATAAAAGTAAAACAAATTTGTATTAACAACGCACTTTACAGCGAGATATAGAAGATTCTAAACTCTGCTATCTCTGCTAATTCAACTGGCCTTTGTCTTTCTTAATTTTGTATATGCATCCTTGAGCGGTTGCGGTATAACAACAATTAATAAAATTACGAGTACATACCTTTTTTATTACTGACAGGCTTGCGGATTCATTAATTGATTTTGATGGTCATCTGTAAGCTTATAATGTCGAATTTTTCATACATCTAATTAAAATAGTTCCGTACTTTCATCCAATGTGGGCACATTACTTTTTTAAGCACAACAAAGAAGATTTCTTTTTGGCACATCAGTCATAACATATTTACATATCATATTTTCACGTTTCACCGTTACAAAGGCAAAATCCATGCTCGCTTATGAATCAGGGGCGGCGAGGGATGCATTCCTGATTATTTTATCTCAAGTCAAAATAACACATAATAATAGACTTTCGGTGAAATCCACGCTCCCACAATTTGTTTTAAAACACACAGTACAGGAACCAAGGGATTTTGAATGTTTTTATTATTTACTTCAGTATTTAATGTAACTTTAGAACGAGTCTTTGCACAATTATTAACCAAAAACTGCGTAGTCTATTTTTCACTACCGCGTAAATAATTATTATATTATATTTATAACATACGATTTCCCTAATAACATCACACAAAAACCATTACCCACACAAACACCTTCCCATTCCTCCCCCACCCAAACTAATCAAAAATACCTCATAAAACCTCTCATACCCATCCATTTATTCATCATCCATTCTACTTCCCCCACACTTCATCCTCTATTTCCCTCCAATCCCACCCAACCCCACTACCAAACTTCTCTCTCAAAACTTTATTAAAACTCACCTAAACCCCAAACAAACAAAAATAAACTAAACAAAAAATCCCATTACCTACAATCTCACCCCATACCCCTACAAACCCATAACCACCACCCCCTTTACTACTCCCTCCCAAAAACCATTTTTTTTTAACCTCCACCATCCCCACCCACACATCCACCATATATATCACCTTTCTATCCTCCACACCAAAATACATTCCCCCCCAAACATTTTTTTAACATAAACCCCACCACCAACACAACACATCTCACTGTGTGTTTGTGTATCATACCCACCACCCAAATATCAACACCACCCAACACCCAAACCACAAATAAACCAATTATACTATATAAATACCTCTACCCTCATCTAATCCATACCTTTTACCACTACCCAATTCTTAACCAACTCATAACCCCTCTCATCACCCTCTCAAATTATTATCACCAAAATAACCCAATTAACAAAATAATCAATAATACCCCTCTATAAACAAATTCTCCCATCCACCTATTATATCCTAACATTTAAAAAACACCCAATTCCAATCACTCTTCTACACACATCACTCCACCCCATAACATACAAAACAAACCTTCCATTAAAAACCAATCCCCTAACCCACACTATACAAAAAAATTAAAATTATCCACCATCATCACAAAAATTCTATTTCAACCCCTTCACAAACTAACTCACACACACAACTACATTAACCCCAAATCTTTCCCCCTCCCCTAAACCTACCATATCCCCCTTTCTCTAATCATAATCAACCACTATATGATAGAGATGAGATGATATATATAGTAAACTCTATCACAACACATACCTCTCCAAACAAAATCACCTCAAAAAATCTCCTCTACCCCCTCCTAACACTCAATATTCCTTCATTAAACTAACATACACTATATATGATATTCTATCTAACCTAATATTATAACCAATTAAATAATTCAACTCCCCTAAACACCATACTAAAAAAACCCCCCACCCCAAAAAAAAACCATTACCCCAATTCCCAACTCTACCCACAACAAATCTAAACACTTCAACCCCCACCCTCCAAAATCCCCCTAAAACCCCACACTAACACCCCCCTATCAACTCATCAAACAAAAAAAATCCCCTCCTCCCCCCTCTATAAAACACCACTCTACATCCACCCCCTATACACTCCCCCATCCAATATATATCAATAATAACACAAACTCTAACCCTCACCCCAAACTCTCCCAACATGCTCCTCCCACCACACCCACATCTCCCAAATCAATCTACCACCCCATCTCAATCTACCCACCTCAACAATCTTACACCACATTCCCCCTCACCTCCACCTACCACATCCCCCCTACTCAGAAACACAATACTCAAAAATTTCCCCACTTCCAAATTACCCCCCACCTCAACAAACCATACATTACTACCTCTCAAATCATCTAAAACAAAACTCCAACTCTTTCCACTACATACCCCCCTTTCCTCCAACATAAAAAACTATATCTAGTCACACAGATTTTTACATTACCCCATCCCAAACAAACAATTACACTTCTATAAAACTTACAATCATATACATGAGTGTAAGATCGATGAAACTTGTCTTATACTATAGTTTTTCCAAAAGTGCTGCACACCCCCCCCCCCCCACCCTCTGCGTCCGCCCGCCGGACCACAGCTAGGAAAAGGGTAGGTGTCCGTTTTCCGTACATTTGCAAGAAGTGTATATAGGTTAGTTCATTAAGCTGCCTAAGAACTCGAATAATTGTCACCAAACCCTTACACAAACTTTTTGAACTAAAATTTCTCCAAAGATACATACATTTCAGAAATCGCATTGTTGACTTCGGAAGATTCTAAAGCAGACAAATATTTAACAAAGAACTTTCGTCAAAAATGAAGTCAGCGCTGAAATTTTAGACAATTTGGTTATAGATTATAGACTTTTTTTCTGATTCAATGCATACAGAATCTATCTTTGGCTGTAAGATTTTTTATATTCTTTTAATATCTTAATGCATATACCCTGTCTGCTTTTGTGATTAGAGCCGAAGTTTTTTGAAACTTTAGGGAGAGATTCAAGCTGAAACGCCGCAGTGATGATGTTCGATCAGAAGTTTTTTTTCAGCATCCCAGAAATGCTTCACAAATGAACAAATAATTGCGCTAGCTACCTGAATCAAACACACGGATAGGTGGTTCGTTATCAGATTGTCACAGCCTCCCCGCCATACCCCATAACCCCTGAGCGCACAACGTTTCCTATGTGTTTCACTTTGAACTCTCGCCCTTCTAGACTGACGAAAATCACTATATTCACCACCAATTCAGATCATACAACTGTCAAATTCTAGCTATGCCTTTTCAATTGAGCATACAGATACCGTGTTTGCCTTCACGTAATAGTCAAACTTTTGCCATATTATTCATGTTGAAAGAGGCCCACAGTTACTTTTGGGACCCCCTGCACAAACATTTCCAGAGTCATATACTTAATTTAAATTAAGTTAAAACCACTTATCATTCCTAGTTAACATATAGTACATTTACAAATTCCAGCTAAAAATGTACATGAACTAATATTACCACTTTTAATGAATTTGAAATGTTTTATTATACTATGGGTATTTACAGTCGTCATATACACTATAGGAGGGCATGCCTTTAAGAGGCTGTCATCTATCGCGAATTTGCCGATAATCGAAATATACTGTTTTTAAATTTACGGAATCATCGAATCGAATGCCATAATTTTATAACATTACAAGAATCCATCCATTAAAAATATCAAAAAAAGTATGATATGTTTGTGATGAAAATGAATTAAAGTAACCTAATCAGAAAATTTTACTCCTTGCAGAGTATTTTTAGTGGTTATTTATGATTTACATAAAAGGGAAGTATTGGTTTGGGGCTCCTACAAATCAGGTTGGGGTACTGAATGACTTCTCGGTGGCAGGGCACATGCAGCCCGAAATGTCACCCGCCGCTAAACTCAGTCCCTGCTGTCAACGGTCGCGACCTATTATGCGGTGAAAATCTACATACAACACTTTATTTTACACTCTAAAATACCAAAACATTATCTAGGCTAATCTATAATAACAATTACTAAATAGTTACCAAATGCTTCCAGTTTATCTGCGCAGTAGATTACATAATCGTTTCTCTTCAATTTGATACCGTGCAAAAATGGAAGCCTTTTTTTCTTTATAGCAATAGATTTTTATAGGCATAAACTCTCATATTGGTCTAATACGAGACGCATGCGCTTATGCTTGGGGTCAATCATTTTCGACGATATTTCTTTTTTTTGCTTCAGAAAACGGGGATGGATGCAGACTCATTATAGCTGAGGGTCGGTTGACAATTATAGGGTGTAAACACACTGGTAGTTAAAAACACTGGGACGATGGCTCTACTGATATATAATTTCTAAATTCGCCTAATTTAAACATGCCACAAAAAAAATATTTTTTTTTATCTTAATTTTTCCCCAATTTCTTTTTTATGTATCTTACTGATAATAACTTGTAACAGTACATATTAATTACTAAACGTGAAACACCCATTATTTTTATTAGTTTTGTTAATTACGAAAGCATATTAGTTACGAAGAATTAACAGTATGATGTTCTACAAACGCAAATTTATGCACTCAACTTGTTTTCTTAATTAAACTAATTTCATATAAACTGCAATTTTAATAATATATAGCAATTGTTCTCGAAATGTAGTTATTATAAGACTGCGTTCTTGCATGGAACGAGACGATTAGCAAATTTCGCTTGGGAGCGCAAGCGCGGTCGTGTGGTGGTCAAGATGGGTGTAGTGGTGGGTGGCAAAACTATGTTCCGCCTACCTGGCTACCTAAGTTCCTTGGTCGTTACCGCCTGCTTTGAAGGTAAGAACAACAACCGCAGAAAAGTCGTGAAGTGTCGTAACTAATATACTAGGTTCAACACAAATTAAATTACAATAATACACTTTTTGATTGCAAAATAATCGATAATTGCATAATACATGTATTTTCAAAAATTACTAAACTAAAGTCTAAAATCACAAGTAAATTTTCTTAAAGTTTGTATAAACTGAGAATCAGCTCCTAAATTTTTCGTATGATAGCAATAGCTCGTCGTCTATTTTTATTCAGATTATACATTTTTAACGGAAAAACAGAGAAACAATCGCTACTATTTGTGTCGCAAGAACATCTTATCATTTTTTTAAAATCAATAACGATAACCTTCTTTAAAATTTTTATCTGCTATTTATATTAATAACATCGGAAACAGAGTCATTTCTGAGAATTCTACATTGACATCTTCAAAACTTAATTTAAAAACGGTATGAATTTCAACATCATGTAAACAAAATGTACGATTCCGGTTTGTATGCCAGCGCATTATCTGATACGAAAATTATTGGAAAAGATAAACATGGCTTAGACTGTTTTCAGAGAACCAACAGGTCAGCAAATAAGATGAACACTATTATTTTAAATTTAATATTAGGTTTGCGGCACTAACTAATCAGGCTGTTTGTACCTTTTTATTTCACATTTATTATTTAATTAAGATTATATTTAATTACAATTAATTTATATGTAATTTCACGTAAGAGCATATTTCAATCGTAACTACGAAATGTACGTGAATTTAAAAGTAATAACTACAAATCAAGTAACAAATTCAATAATAAAATTCTAAAAATAAACATTTTTATTAAAAATGTAGCACATTCAAAGAAAACGCCTGCATACTTATTGCCACCAACCCACACTAGTGTCTAAACCAACATTAACAACTAGGAACTCGAACATCATAGCGAAACATAATAATAGCATTCATCACGCTCTTCCACAAGTTAAGTTTGTTTTAAATCTTAGTTACTACAGATTAATAATAATTTCCTTCTCCAAATAACAAATTGTTAGTAGCCGTTTTTTTTTTAACATTTTTCGGGAGATGGAGGGCAACGTGTTACCCCTCGAACATTCTCTCCTTACAATCCTCTCAATGGCCAAAAGTCAATTTTGAGAAAAATGTCTTAACTTTTAGTTTCTCGAATAAAAAAAAACATATTATTACTTAGTACCATATTTACTTGTTTACACTTATTTAGTTAAAAAAGCATCTATATTCTCTAGCGAACATTATGTGCTTGCCAAAAATACGAAGAAATGATATAAAATAAAAAATAGATCGAGAAAAATTAAATATAACTCTAACTATAATACTGACTAACCAGCAAGCAAAGAGTTGCGGTCGAGAGATCATCAACGGGGTCCCTCAACAGAGTTCGCGCGTACGACTGCGTGGCAAAAATATGTTCCGTCCCGTGACTACACTTCAGTCCCTTGGCGTACCGCACTGCTTGAACGGGTAGCCCCCCCCCCCCCACAATAAGAACAACCGAGAAATTCGTCAACAATCACGTCTCTACTGGTTCAAAACAAATTAACATACAAAATACACTTTTTGAATTGAAAAAATGCGAAAATGCACAAATACATGTATTTTCAAATAATAGCAAACTACTAAAGATAAGTCTAAAATACCAACGTAAATTTTTCTTAAGTTTTCTAACTGAGAACAGCTAAATTTTTCGATAGATGATCTCCGTCATATTTTTTCACTATACATTTTTTAACGCGGCAAAAACAGAAACTATTCGTTAATATTTGGGTGTCGGAAGAACAATCTAATCATTTTTTTAAAAATTAACGATTACCGTGTTTATTACTAATTTTACTGCCCCTATATTAATAACATCGGATCAGCAGATCAATTAACTGATGAATCTACATTTGAACTTTCAAAACTTAATTTGTAAACGGCTTATTATGATTTCTAATCAATGTTATACTAATGTCGTTAGTTCAAAAAATTAGTAAAAACTTTGTGCTTTTCCAGGCTGCTATTGTACTGGAACGAAAAAGTTATTTGCAAAGATATTACATGCTTAAGACTGTTTTCAAACCCCACAGTAAAATAAGGAAACTATTACATTTTTAAATTAATATTCAGGTTGGGCGCATAACTATCAGGCGTTTCGTAAATTTTTATTTAAATTTATTATTTTAATTAGATTATTTAAATTAAATTATTTAAAAAAAGTACATTCACGTGAGATGACATTTACGTAATAGATATCGTACGCTGCATCTAATAAAAATAATACAATAATAATAAATATTAATAATAAAATTTATAAAATAAACATTTTTTATTAAAATGTAGCACATCAAAGAAACGCTGATAATTATGCACCAAACCCAAATAGTGTTAACCCAATTAAAAATAGAGGATAGAACATCATAGCGACAATAATAATACGCATTACCACGCTCCTAACAGTTAGTTTGTTTTTTTAAATCTTGTTACTACAGTTAATATAATTTACTTTCCAAATAACAATTATTAGTAGCCGTTTTACATTTTCGGAGATGGAGGGCAAGAGGTACCCGCGACATCTCTCTTACATACTCCAATGAAAGTCAATTTTGGAAAATGTCCTTAACTTTAGTTCGAAGAAACAATATTTTATAAGTACCATTTTAATTGTTTACACTATTTAGTAAAAAGCATCTATATTTTTACGAATTAGTGTGCAAAAATACGAAAAATGATAAAAATAAAAAATGATGAGAAAATTAATAACTTACATAACAAAGCAGTTGCCGCGCGCGAGAGGAAAACACAACGGGGACCCAAAATAAGTTCGCGCGTACGCACTTCAACTGCAGCACTGGATACGTACTAGAGGCGTCCGAACGACTGCGAGTCTTCAGGCCTTCATCCAGAAACTGGTTTTCAAAAAGTTTTCGTTAGACCACACATACCATCCATTAAATCTAAAAGAAGACAGTGTGGCTCAGGGGCTGGGGGGGGGGCGGGAGAGAAATCATTTTCAATTTCGGCACAACATCGAAAGCGTATATTATTTTATATTTTATTATTTATTTTTTGTTTAAAGTACTAATAAGTTTATTTCTCATTTTTTCTTTGCAGTGCATAAAAAGCCATAAACAAAGAGCTGCCATTGGTCTGAATATGCTATTAATTTTTTTTTATTTCATTTCTCGGAAGCGTTCCTCCGTGCTTCTTCTCCAATTTGGAAATGTCATTTTAGATAGTAGAATTTTTTCTTTCCCTCTTCCTTCAACTTGGGAGGTAGGTTTTTGTCTCGCCGTCTATAGTCTGGAGTTGCCAGGTTTAGTTGATTGTTTTACTGTAGCATAAGTTCTTGTCGGACATCGTCCGACGGTAGCTTTAGACGTCTTTTGTCATGTTGAGTAGGGTGGATCGATTTTTTTTTTTTTTTTTTTTAAAGAAAATGAAATGATCTTGGCTTTTTTTTTTCTTGAATGGGCTACGACGTCTTAAAGTTGCGCATCGAGCTAGAAATCTGGAAATTTTTTTAAAAGTAGATTCCCAAGTTTTGGTCGACTTTTTTAAAATATCGACCAAAAATATATTTTTTTGAATTATTAGACTCCCGAGGTTGTTTTAGCCTTCTTTAACGTGCAGTATCCTTGTCGTGAGGACACAGCTCAAACGTTTTAACTGTGATTCACGAAGAATAAATTTGTATTTCTATAAAATACTAAAGGAGGACATAGTTACACAAGAATCCTTTTTCTACACTCATGTCCATAAATTAAGGATAATGAAGTTCAGGCACAAGAAAGAGAAAGAAGCAAAACAAATTTGACTTATTTGTAAAGTCTATTTATTAAACAAAAAGTAAAGAGCAAAAAAGATGCTATATGTTTGACATAATTAATAAAAATTGCAAGTTTTACTCCCTTGACCAAATTTCAAAAAAGAACCTATTTACAAAAAACAGTATAACATGGTTAGTAGGATGGTTAATACGGAGTATGTCTCCCGGACGATGCAATACAGGCCTGACAACGCCTAGGCATGCTGAGTATCAAATGATCAATCTGATCTTGGGGAATATTACACCACTCATCAAGCAATGCACTCCGAAGTTCCGGTAGACAGGTGGGAGGGGGTTGACGGGCTGCAATTCGTCGGCCAAGCATATCCCACACATGCTCTATTGGATTCAAGTCCGGTGAGTATGCTGGCCAATGCATACGGGTGATATCCTCCGATTGAAGGCATTCGTCTACAATGTTTGCACGGTGAGGACGGGCGTTGTCATCCATAAACACAAATTCAGCACCCATGGCGCCCCGAAACAAACGTACATGTTGTTCCAGAATGACATCCGATAGATGTGGCCTGTCATCGTTACACTCTGAACATGCAGGTCAGTTCTGGAACCAAGAATAATTCCTCCCCAAACGAGCCATCCTGCACCACCGTAACGGTGTCTTTCAATGGTGTTCTCTTGGTGGTAACGGGTACCTGGCGCTCTCCAGATGAATGTCCGGCGAGAATCAGACTCCAAACTAAACCTGGACTCGTCGGAAAACATCACACAAGACCACTGTTGCGGTGTCCACAATGCATGCTCTCTACTCCAGGTTAATCGCAGGCGACAGTGAGTTGCGGTAAGTGGAACACATCTGACAGGCCTACGAGCATATAGACCAATGTGCCCTAAGCGTCTGTACACGGTCTGCCTTGAAACTGTCGTACCGGTAGCTGAAGAGAGCTGACGAGACAGGTCTGATGCTGTACTCCGTCTGTTTCTTTTGGCAGTAACTGCCAAATAGCGGTCCTCATTCGGCGTTGTAACTCGGGGGCGACCTGTGCTGTAACGTCTACTCACATTACCATCATCTTGGAATCGTTGCCAAAGCCTGGAGATGACACTCTGGGCGATTCCAAGTTCCTCGGATACTTCCAGCTGGGTACGTCCACATTCCAGTCGTCCGATAATTCTGCCACGTAAAACATCATCCAAATGCCTCCTTTGTGCCATAACTATGCGGTTTTTGCACTGAAAGACTTTCACAGCGCTTGTGAACAATTTTACTTCTTTGCCACCATTCCTTATATACCCCTCTCTTACACTCTCGTCATTGTGACGTACCATCCACGCCATCTGGTGGTTTCCTGTAATTTGCATATTCTTCTTCAAGATGTGTGTGATCATTCCACAGGTGAAATTTTTATTTTAGAGATCAATTTCTGTGCTGATTCTGAATTATCCTTAATTTATGGACATGAGTGTATTTAGCATGCACTTTCCCGTAAAAATTATCGATTGCTTATAAAATTGATGTTCGAATTACTTTTATCAGTACCGACAATCTTGCACACGAAAAGCTAGATAGACTGCCCAATACCGAAAAAAAAGTGCCGAAAGTAAATCAGTTGGCACCGCTCGACTTGAACTATCAGCTATATTACGGTTGATCGAATCGTCCACCACGCTCCACAAAGCTAAAGGATATTCTAGACACAGCTGGCTGTGTGGCCGCCACATTACTGCGTCATATTGCTGGTAGTTTAATTCGTGCGGTGGCAAAGGCCCTGCCACTTTTTTTGGCAATGGGAAATTGGCACGCTTCAAAGCGTTAAAAGTTAAAAGATATTCATTAGGAATAAGATGCATGCAAAGTTTGGATTTGCTATGACTATGTCTAGAGGTTGCACGTCGAGCATGTAATCTTTAAATATTTGAAAATTAGAGGAGAGGCGCGTATTGTGGAAGACACTGCCTAAAAAGTACCTGTTAATTTTACGGTAAAAACTACTGTTAAACTACTGTACGGTATTCTACTGTATGCCATTTGACGGTAAGGGCAGTAAAATCAAGTAGACAGCAAGTTACAACGCATGCGCAACCCAGTGTAACGGTAATAAATAAAGAAAACCGTTATTTTTCACTCATGCCCTTTCAAATGAATATTCTAGACGTACTATATTCTTGCTGTCTTGACCAGAGCATATGTTAATTCCTCAGTTTGTTGCAATCTGAGTGTATGACTCTCATATTGCTGTTGAAATTACAAAAACTGAATTTTGAGAATAGCGTGCTAAGTGAAAAATCTCACGAACTAATTTTTTGTAGCCGTTTATGGAAATCTACCCCAGTAGCACAGCAGTAAGGTTTCGGCCAATATCGCCTCAATATTGGTCAAATGCGTCACCCGTCAGCGTAAATCGATCGTTTTGTCTCGATTTCGGCCAATATTGCCCAACATGAGTGTTGCGATATTGGAAGTTTTAAAAAGTGTTGCTTTTTAGTTTTTAAGTTGATATTATGCTTATTTCCCTATTAGTAGAGGCTATAAATCACATGTAACATTATTTTAATTTTGATTCATCCCATGGAAAAATAAGATTGCAGATCGGCACCGATCTCACTCGCCAAAGAACGGCACAAACATAACAAACTTTAGTCATTTCATTCCGAGTTGGATCTGCATGGTGGTTAGGACGCTTGCTTCCCACACCTTAGGTCACGGGATCGATCTCAGTCACGGAAGCAGATTAAAAATGCCTTGTGTTTCAGCATAAAGGGAAAAATTCAGGGGTGGCTCCAATGGGGGTCCGGGGGGCACGTGCACCCCCGTCGGAGAATTTGTGACCCCTCATCGGGGCTATTTGATTAATTCTTCGGGGAATTTTCATAAATCTATTTTTTAGCTGGGTTTTTAATTATGATTTTGAGATTTAAAAAAATTAATTTTGTACTTTTTTAATACACATGAAAGGCAAATGAGTATTGGAGATTGAAGGGGAAATGTCCATATTTCAGGGAGATAGCTCATTGGGGGGGGGGGGTTATTCCTCAGAACTTTTGAATAATGGCTAAAACTACTTTCCGTTTTCATTCATCTCTTATCTCTGCGATCCTTTTCATGTCGAAAAACAGCCACTTCCTGCATCTTCCAATACTGTGATGTGTTGACGAACGACAAGGGAGACTCCTAATTCGAATAGTGTATACTTGAAATCTGTGATCCCACTCTCAGGAGGCATTTTACTGGATTTGCAGCAAGATATCAATCTTAAGGTAACAAAAGTGCCAGTCTATTCTTCAAACGACAAATTTATGAGACCACATGTGCGACCACTTTCTATTCGAGGCTCTTTTATTGCTTTTAGTAGCAAATCAAGCGCAAGGAATAGCGTGAGTTTTGTGTTTTTGTCCGGCTTTGCGATTCCACTAAACTTTTGTATTCATCAGTGAATTTACTGAAATTTTTGAAAATGTTAGGGGGGCTGAGAGACTTCTAGGTAGGGCTCAGCCCCCGTAGCCCCCCCCCCCTGGTTACGGCCCTGAACCGACATCATGTACAGGATTCATTATACAACTGGTCGACTAAAATGGGGGAGTGAAAAGCAATTAGAGGGGCTAGCCGTCTCCCAACTTCCTGCGTACCCTAACTTGCAAGTACGATAGTGCCGCCATCATTGACCACTGCAAAAAAGACGACAGTTTTAAACGATGGGGTTTTTCCCCAATGAGAGGGCATTGAGGTCACTTTTCGGACGTCACCACATGGCGAAATTGTCCCTTTTCTTCGTTTGCCGTGAAGGCGCGAAGGGTGTCGTTTTCCCTAAAATCTTACCAGGCACAGCTCCATGACTAGGCATTTTTGTGTTCTTTTCTTTCTCATTTAATTACGATTTGGGCTCATAAGATGGAGAAGATTGCTTTTATTAGATCAGATCGGAACGTGGCGGTGGTTTATTAGTTTTAAATGATTTTTTTGTTTAAATTAGAAAAAAAATAACATCTAACTAAGGAATTCCTCTAATTTAAAATCAGTTTACTTAATTTGGTGAAAATTCTGAAGATAGATCTTTAAAATCGCCTTAATAACTGCATTATTTTTGTATGAAAAATTGAAGTATATCGCCGTATTCTTGTTATTAAAAATTTTCATTTCATTTCATTTATTTCATAAAAGAAATGCACACTACAGATTAAAATCCATTTACAGTGATGCATAAAAGGACAAATTACATAAGACAAAATTAAAAAAGATAAAATACAGAGATAAAATAAATACCAGTCATGACTGCAAAAGTTCAAAACACTTAACTCTAAAGACTTTAAAAGACATGTTAAAAATATCCAAATCCAAAGAAAACTTATTATAAATTTTATAAAATTTAGATAACGAAAAGTATATGTAATTATATTTTATAATTGGATCCACAAATAAATGGCTATTACGAAGAGACCTGTTCGGTACATTTACACAAATACTTTGAAGAATATCACTGCAGTCTACCATATTATTGACAACTTTATAAAAAAATAATAAACAAAAGAGATCACGACGAGAATTTAAACTAGGAAGACCAAAAACACTTCTCAAGTAAGATGAAGAAATATTCAGAATGTAAATAGGATTACTTTTGTAATATGAATACCGAGTAAACTGAGTCTGCACCCGCTCAAGAATTTTCATTTTATTTTTATAATACGGATCCCAAACAAGACTACAATATTCAAGATTAGAGCGTATCAAACTAAAGTATAAGATTTTTAATGTATGAAGGTTAGGTTAGAAAATTCTTTAGTTTTGCACTTAAGAAAACCAAGTTTTTTGTAAGCTTTAGAGATAATGCTATTGATATGGCGTTTTTTTTTTAATAAACTGAGGGATATATATATATATATATATATTGTATTCTTAGGACAAAGTTCAGAACTAGTCATTCAGTAACAAATATTATAGCAGTTTCGAAAATTTTAAATACCATCTCTCACCTAACAGGCAAATAAAGAGTCTAAGACTAGACAGATTTAACATGCACATTCTCTGTAATATGTAATCACATTCAGTCTGATTTGTAATCAGCTATGGCTTATTATTACTGGTTTTCTTTTTAAAAGTGCAAGAGTTTAATCTGATTCATGGTAATTTATCTTCTTAACTCTTTGGTTTTAAATAATAATTCTTAGAATGAATAGCTTGCTGAAGTAATGCTTTTTTTTTCGTTATGTTAATGATGTAATTATCCTTATGAAAAAAATTAATAATGTTCGGAATGCAATTAAGAAGATGCTTATTGAACTGGTTTACTTACAATACATTTTTTTAAAATAATTAAAATGTCGATTAGTCTAGTCGAATTTTAAAATTTCACGTAGCTCATTTTCAATAGCTACAGAGAAATACTATACAAGTTTTTAAAAATAGGTTTTCATAACGTAAACATTCACGGTAAATAAATATTTATTAAAAATAATTCGTGCCACCTAAACTTTTCAAACATAGTAAATTTCTACAGGGTGTCCCGAAAAGGTGGTAATGGGCTTTAATTCTTTATCTATGAGAGATAAGTGGGTAACGAGAGGATATTTTTCTTAACAGAGTCTTATTTCCGACCTTATTTTGAACATTTTTCCAATTTACACTACCCAGTTATCTCTAATAAGTAAGGAATTAAAGCCCGTTACCACCTTTTTGGAACACCCTGTATATATGTAGAAACTGTCGAGGCGCATCCTGTAAAAAGTAATTTACTTAGAGCGTTAAAGACTGTTCGATTTAAGCAAAAAAATTAAACTGTAACGGTTCGTTTTTTATCCATGGGCATCGGCAGCATAGAGCATGGAGGCATCTGCGCCTCCCTGAATTTTCATATAGTAATTTTTATATTTATATTATGCTGGATTTTTATTCTTAATTTAATTATTTCCCTTCTTTTCTCTTCTTTCCAATATGGCAAACATAATCTATATTGTACTGAATCTGTAAGCGTTTTTATGAGAAAAACTGAAACTCCTACATCACTTCTTTAATGTATAGAGGTCTAATGTATTTATTTACATTTAATATCCTGGAATTTTTATTCGGCACCATAAAGTAACTTTATAATTAATTCCATGTGTCTAAGGTCGATATATAATGAAGAAAACACTAGGTTAGTGTTTTTTAGGCACCTCTATATCATGGATTGGAAGTGATTTATGATTTTTATTTAATATAAAAAAATATTAAACTTCTTACTTTAATTCTTACTTTAATGATGAAAATTATTTTTGCTTTGTGGTTAACCTTTTGAGGCGCAACCCTTTCCCAATGCTGAAAAAAGGGCAGCCGTTGCCATCGCTCGACTTAACTACCAGCAAGATGGCGGACGGTCGAAACGTTCACCGTGTGCCACAGATCTAGGGACCCTTTTTTGGCGCGGCTGGCTGTGCGGCACAGTGCACAAAATTACTGTGGGGCACAGCCAGCTGCGTCAAAAAGGGGTCTCTAGATCTGTGGCACGCGATGAACGTTTTGACCGTCCGCCATCTTGCTGGTAGTTAAGTCGAGCGACGGCAATGGCTGCACTTTTTTTAGCATTGGACAATGTATCCAGCTGTTATCGCATTCTTCCATTTTTCAGCAGATGTCAGTGCTGTTAAAAATAATTGTGACACTTTTTTTGCGGGGCGTGCTAAAAAGTAAAGGATTCTCTTGGAGCTATGTCACCCGCAACTATTTTTATAGAAATCAAATATATTCTTCTTGACTGGCAAGAACAAAAGCCCAGGACGAAAAGAAACAAAACCCGAAGTGGTTGAAAGAATTCGTGATTCGTTTTTGCGGAGTACCTCAAAATCAACGCCGTGTCACCGGAGGGGCACATATTGAACACCTGTAGAAACTTCAATAAATGTAGTTTTGAGGTAAATTTGAATTTTCTAAATATAATAATTACAACGTTCAAAATCATGTTTTCTTTTTGTCCCATTCATTATGAATCACCCTGTATTTGTTAGTCATACATGTGGTAATGGTAAAGTGGCCATATTTTTTAACTTAGAGTTGAGGACATGTCCCCGATTCTGAAACAAGATTGGGGATATTTTATAATTAATGAAATAATTACACTACTCAACAGCCATTTTGCCTCTGGAATGTGATACATCAATTAGTATGTATTTTGGTGTGTAAAATCCGAATCAACCTTTCAAAATGCTCTAGCGCGTAAGATTTGAGTTTTTAAGGATTTTTATTTATTTTTTTCTTAATTTCACGATTTTCCGTTCTTTTATTTTAATGTTTAATTTTTAATTTTTTTTTCTAAAGTTTGGTACAAGAGTGCCATAAGATCAACAAATTGTCACTTGATGTCAGATGTTACACAGACAAGTGTTATTCATTAGATGGAGAGATAATCCAGTAGTGCAAAATAAACATTATGACCTAGTGAATGTTGAAACGTGCATGGTGCAATTACTATTGTATTTATCTCAGCCTAAGAATGTATTATAAGTTTTGTTTTTTTAATAAGTGAGTGTTTCTATTGAGAGGTATTTTTATTTTAAAATTGCTTTATACATATATTTAAAACTTACGTTTACTAAAAATAACAACTAGTAAACATAGTTGTTGTCTTAACCACCCCGAAAACTTTTGTTATGTCTGTGAGAAATTCACCCAAAAAGCTCCAAAAAAACAATTACTGATTTGATTAAGAAGGCCTATAAATTATATTTTGATAGTTCTCTTGGTGATCAAGATAAAACTTTTGCGCCTCGTATTCGTGCATAACATGTACTACTACTTTAACCAAGTGACTGAAAGGAAAATGTCGAGCTATGAATTCTCAATTCCTATGGTGTGGAGTTAGCCTAAGGATAATTTTCCAGCCTAGAACTTTTCTCTTCTCAGGGCATTCTCTATTAAAACTAGAAATAAAATTAAGTGTAAAATGTATCTTCAGTGCATTTGCCAGTGACATAATGAAAGGTTGCCTGTCTGCCTGTAATCTGCAAAACATAGAATCAGAAACAATGACAAGTTAATCTGAAGATGCTGATCAAGAACCTGTAGAAAATATTCCCCTCATTCTCAAGATTTTTCGTTTCAGCCCTTTAATCAAAAGGAGTTGAACAATTTGGTTCGCGATCTAAAACTTTCAAAACAGCAAGCTGAACTTTTGGGGTCGAGATTGCAACAATGAAACGATCTAGCTCCAGGTACAAAAATTTCCTGTTTGAGATCAAAAGGTACTTCATTCGCTCCATATTTTGACATGCAGAATTCAATGTGTGTATGTAGAGATGTCAATGGTCTGCTGATGCAGCTAGGTGTACAACATAACTATCAGGAATAGTCACTCTTTATTGACTCTTGGACAAACCAGATTGAAAGCAGTACTACTGCATAATGGCAATACTTTTCCATCTGTGCCTTTGGCTCATGCAGTAGACGTGAAAGAAACTTATGAAACTTTGGCCACTATACAGTAAAGTGGCTTAAAAGGAAATCACATGTAGCTGTAAAGGAAAATGTGAAAAATACTCCACTGGTTGAGCCTAATAAAATCAGTTTGTCTCCGATTCATGTCAAGTTTGGTTTTATGAAGAACTTTGTTAAAGGCCTGGATAAATGAGGTCAGGTCTTCAATTATTTGAAAGAAAAGTTTCTCAAGCTGAGTGAAGCAAAGTTAAAAGAAAGTATATTTATTGGACCACAAATAGAAAAATTGTTCAACGATCCATCCTTTTGATATCAGACTGACAAATATTGAGTTAGCGGCTTGAACCTCATTCAAACCAAGTGGGAAGGGCATTTTGGGCAGGAAAAAGATGATATCTATGTTGGCATGTGTATACATATAAAAACTAATGTATACATATGAAATAATATTGAATCATTAAGTTCTTAATATGAATTTCTTGTTAGTTTCAATTATATCAAATTTTGTCGGTATTGCTGCTGATTTTCTTGTGCCTCTTGGAAATGTGACGTGATAGACATAAATTGATTTTACCAGTGAATTCAGTACCCCGAAATTAAGTAAATCCACCCATTTACAAACCAGAGGCAGAAAAAAAGTTCAAATTTGTTGACTAGTGTTATCAATAATCTAATTAAAAAACAATGTAATAATTATAAATTGTCCCCAAATGCTGTTTTGCATTTTGGGGACAAATCCCAAAGAATCGGGGCCATCGTGATTCTACCGGGCCTGCTTGTGCACTCCGAAAAAGGCCTACGAACGTGGCCTGATTGGTTAGATTCGACCGTTAGATGATGTATCTAAGTGCTGGAACCAATACGTGAGCATCTTTAGGACTCTTTGGATGAGTCATCGGAATGCACAAGCAGGCCCGGTAGAATCACGATGGCCCCGAAAGAACCGCAGAAATCGGGGACTGTCCTCAAAAATTGGGGACGTAGTGTAAGGTGGCGAGATTTTTGAACATAGAATCGGGGACATGTCCCCAATTTTTATAATTAGTGAAATAATTAACATTAATTTAATTAAAAACCAATGCAATAATTAAAAATTGTCCCCAATTCCCGTTTTACACTGTGGGTACAATTTGGAGAACGTCCTGAAATTGGGGACTGCCCCGGAAAACGGAGACGTTTGGTCACCTTAGTTAATGGAATAGGAGTAGGTGAGAGGGAGCCTCGAAATGAAAGCAGGCCTATAGAGAGTGTTAATCAGTTCTTGAACGTAATATACCGTTGGTCATTGGCGCCAAACTATTTTTACGTGAAATGTGCTAGCAAACTATTGCCAATCGTATTCCATATCATCAATAGTTTCAATTGTCCGGCATTTATCTTAAAGAAAAATCGCTCGTCTAGGTGGTCCACCGGTATGCTACGTCAGTACCGAAAAATGTATATCATGTGGTTAAATTAATTGAATTATAAATTAAATTAATAAAATGAATTAAATTATTTACATTTTGATATATTTCATTTAAACATATTTCGGTACCTTTCACTTTTGGGGCCCCACAGAAAACCAGGACCGAAATGTGCGATAACGCGCCGATGTATAGAGAATAAGTTTGTCGTAAATTGAAAATCCCACAATAGATGCGCCTTGTCAAGGTTTGCACGAAATTGTTATGCAGATACTTCGATCACTCAGCTAAGTTCTTAACTTGGTTAGAATTCTAGCTCAGAGGCATAGACAGATACTATTTGACTACGGATTACGTAGAAACTTAAACTTCCGGCCTATAGTAGGAAACTGGCACGTCCATTAGATGATGGGGATGGCAGTCAGATGTACGACTGATGCTCAGTTACTTAGACGTAGTTATGAAGAAGTAAAGCTACATTCATACTGGCCGTTACGTGCCGCTCAGACTCCGCGCTGATATCCTCATTAATAACAATGATAATAAAAGTCCCGCATGCAATATTTCAGTGCATTACAGATTATTATAGATTACTGAGCGTGGACGTCAACACAAGAGGAAACACGTACATTCACTCCGCTGGCTTTACCCGACCCGCTTATTTGGATTCACTTTCACGGACAGATTGCCAATATTCTACGCGATCCGAAGTCAAACTATACAAAGTTTGTACGAAAATCTCATTCAGCCACGCACGATACGAACATACGGATTTTAATAGATCTGACTAGCTGCGTACCCGTTCTCCGCACGGTGGGAAACGAATATTTTCTTTGCACTTATATTTCGAATTAAACCCAGTAATGCGGAATTTCAAAACGTGGAAAAATACTTGAATCGTGACTAAAAGTTGATGTCATGAGTGCAAATTTTGGCGATCAAAAAGGAAAGAAGTTTTCGAAAAATGCCTGATGCTTTCGAAAAATGCCTGATTTCTACAACATATAATTCTTTTTGTGAGGTTTAATTTATAGCATTAATATATAGTATATACCACATAAATAACATTGCATGATGTTGACAACAATTTTATCTTGCAATTCGCAAAGCGTGGACAATGTATTAGCGCAGTTATGTTACACACGACTTTACCTAAATTAAAAAACCTTCATGAAACAATGGATGCATCATTTACGTTTAAAAGTCAAAAATGCACCCTGCTCCGGTGAAAATCATGTCGCTTTTCTAAATGAAAACGTTCGTGATGTAACTTCTGAGAAAAAAAGCTTATTACCCTTATTGAACTCTTAATACAGTATCACACTTGTTACATAAAAGTGACGTTGATCTCACTGTCAATTCACGCTAAATAAATAACTAATTTCATATTTCATTTTTTACAGATTACAATTTAACCCTTTATAACATGGGTCTACAACACGAATTCTTGGAACACGGCGAAAACATTACGATCGTTTTCGTGTAACACGTTAAAGGAGACTTGTACAGCTCGGTAAAATGAGACATATGTTCTGATATTATGACGCTTTAGCTCCTGTAATTAACATGCCTTTTCAATGGCAACACCAAACATCATTGTATTTCCACGGAGCGCAAATAAGTTTTGGAAGAAATAGTGATCATGTGATGTATCATCTATATGCTAGAGATAGACATAACTGTAAAAAAAAGTGGTTTATCATAAATGAAATGACGTCATTTTGATGTCACGAGTTTAAAAATGCAATAGAAATCTACGTAAAAATTTACTATTATGAAATTTTAAAAGTATTTTGTTTAATGCATGAGCTACCCTTGACGATTTTTGAACACTATGATTTTTCAGCAACCATAACAACGAAAGGAAACTTACGATTTTTAAAATAGTGAGAAATTCAAAAGGGGCCACAGGGGGAAAATACTAATTAACATAAAACATAGTATTCATTATCAGCCTAACGACAGCCATAGTATGAATTCCAAAAATCGCGCAAAATGTCGCCAAGTTTTGACAACTTTTGGCGGTATACATATATTAATTATACATTTTTTTGGCGGAAATCCAGAAATTTAACAAGTTCTTCCACAAAATTTAGGCCATTAGCAACATAGCTCTGAAAAATATTTGAAATACTGATTAGTTAGGCATCACACCAGCATCTCAACTAATAGCGCTAAATTAACTTTAATAAGCTCTGTTGCAAGTGAGTTACAATATTAATCCGTTTGAAAACAACTGTGATAAATAACCAGACTAAACAAGCATGGTCAGAACGTAACATCATAAATTAAAAAATTGCGTGAAATTCTAAACTCTGCTACACAATTTAACACCCTATTCGCAATTTGAGCGATTCTAAATATCTCCACGAGATTACACAGTTTGATGTTTATCACAAAACTGAACCATAGAGGATTTAAATATTTAGATTGGTACACCTTGGATATTTTCCATCACGGCGAGATGAAATAATTTGCGGTGCTAAATTTGCGCCAATCTGACAAGAATTATGCTTAAAAAGATAAGGAGAGGTGTTTTAATGGCAACCATTATAAATAATGTTTATTGTTTATGCTAATGTATAAATTGCTAAGAATCATCAAAGAGTAGAAAAGGCACCACTGGTTTCAAATTCCTACACTGATTATTTAAATTGAGCATTAGAGAGGGGGGAAACGAAGATCAATAACATTTAATAAGTAATAGACAGCTACAGGTAGTATTAGTTAGATTTTTTAGGTTAATATGAATTGAAGCACAGTATACCACATTAATAAATGTTTCGTGAAATTAAAAGTGGTCTCTTCATCATTTTTCAACGGTCATCTTGCAACTAACTAAAGTATAATCCTACGTTGCGTTAATGTATACCGTGATAGTTTCAACAAAAGAGACTACCTAAATTGTATTTTTTTTTTTTTTTTTTATGGCACAGGTATTTATTTTAGGAAAATATTCTTTTCCTACCGTGCGAAGAACGGGCACACAGCTAGTA
Source organism: Cheiracanthium punctorium (assembly GCA_038373885.1). Taxonomy (NCBI): domain Eukaryota; kingdom Metazoa; phylum Arthropoda; class Arachnida; order Araneae; family Cheiracanthiidae; genus Cheiracanthium; species Cheiracanthium punctorium. The sequence continues at coordinate 272,517 of JAWZYV010002522.1, read as the reverse complement.
TAAAATAATCTCGATTATATGAGACTTGTTATAGTATACGATTTAAAGTAAACTTAGAAGGAATCGTATATTCGGTACCATTTCCCACAAGTTTCTATTAATAGATATCCTTTACTATTTTGAGGTGAACAGTAATAATATGTTCATAATCATTATTAATGAAATCCTTATCATGTATAGCAGTGCATGGGCATGGTCGTGACAGGGGTCATTTGGATTCTATGTCTTAGAAAATTGATTGTAATTAAATATTTTCTGCCTAAGTATATGAGAGATAGATAATGGTGAGTATGTTTTTATAATACTAGGGGCCAAGGCCCCCAGACTCGCTACGCTCGCTTTTTCGTATAAGGCATTCGGCCCCTAATCAGGCTTATTCGTAAAACAGACATCATTTCAACAGCCAAAACCCGAAGATTGGATCAGATACAATGTTACTGAGCTACACATTGCTTGGTTCTTGCATGTTCATTGGTACATACAGAGGCGTAGCCAAGGGCGGGGGTTAGGGGGGTCATAACCCACCCCATGAGAATTTTTTTGCCATACAAAATGTATATACTTCACTACATTATCACACATATGTATACATATATATGAGTTGCAGTAGTCGTAACCCCCCCCCATGAAAAAATTCTGGCTACGCCCCTGGGTACATAAAAATTTAAACTTCGCACTACAGTAGACCCCTCCCCTACTAGCAATTTAGCTCGGGTCATCATCGGCTGGCTACGTGGCCGGTGGTAGCCCGAGCAAAATTGCTACCCCTCATAACACGGAAGGTATGTTGTTATGGGAATCCGTGTTGTACGGGTCCTGAGCTATACTACACCTGGAGTGCGGACTCCGCTTATAATCGCTGGAAAAATTATTTGCACTCCTCAGAAACACAATGATATTTAAGCTTGCCATTCAAATTTATATTAATTAGGAGCTAAAGCGTAATAAAATCAGAACAGCTGTTTCAGCTGTATTTTTAATAATGTAAAAACTATTGGACACCTTGCGAATTTGCCACCCATGGCGATTTTTCATTATTTGTCGACTCGCGTACGTGTAAAGTTAATAAAAGCTACGGAACAGATAGGATAGCTTGCCACCCATGGCGACTTTTCATTATTTGACGGATTACACATGCTCACAACCTATAATTACTGTTCATTTAAGGTTACCGGAAAACCGTTATCCATATTTTCATTTACATAATCGTTTGCAGATTGGCGTACTTAGCACCACGAATGTACCATCTCGTCGCGCTAGCAAATATCCAAAGTGTACTATAACTGCTATAATGGCATAGTTTAAATATATAATATATTTCTACTGGTAGCAAATAATCCAGGTGGACCGAACCGGCTTTAAAATAATCTGCATTTTAATTATTTTTCATTTTCAAGATATTAGTTATTTTGTTTTGGAAAAACGAATAATGACTAATTCTAAACTCCTGTTGTCTAAGTAAATTTACTATTTGAAAATTGTCAACTTTGTGTTACACATTTTGAGTTACTTATTTCATATAGTTTTTATTTTGGCGTAAAATAGGCGTAATTCTAACTCATGTTTGTAAATTACACGCGATTCTAGATACTTGGAAACGCTTTGTTGCAAAAGAATGAATAATTTTATGCCAAATCTGGCAACCATTATGTTTATTTTTTTATTAATATCTTCTAAAATAATTCGATTTTCGAAATTTAAGTCAGCTTAGCAGGTTCCTCGGAATTTTTCGAATCTGTGGGCACCTTAGTCGAAATGTATTCCAAATCCCCACGGTTTAGGAGAAGATAGGCGAACAAGCTTTTGAGAGCGGCGACGACAGCGGCCCTTACTTTTTTTTAGAATAGAGAGATACTTGTTTAACTTTAGAATAAATAAATAAAAATAAAGAATGGTATCGCATGTACGTGTTTATTTATTTAATTAAAAATTCTGAATGAATTATCATTGGTAATTTAATTATAACTGATGTAAACCATATCTTTGCGGAATCTTATTGGATTACTAATTGCGATTTGCTGATCAGGGATAGCCATTCAGGTTAGGTTATTATCGGAAATATTCGAACCGTTTCAAGAGCTATGGTTTCATAGATGAAGTTCAAATAACTTCCTCTGTTGTGGGTAGAACTCTAAACGTTAAACAAACAAACTATATTACAAATTTGCACGAAGTAAAGTAGTTTTTTTTTTTCCAACTATCGTAATGCCAGGTTACGAGTGAAACAATTCCATAGTTTTGCTCTGATTGAATAAATTTTAATCAGGTGTATTAGAAAAATATCTGCTTCCTCCCGTATGAAGGGTACACAGCTAGTTTGAATTACAAATCGATCATTCATTACAAATAAACAGGATTACTGTTCATTACAACGTAAGTACATAATTATTGATAACTAATAAATTCACGTACATAATTATTGATTAAATAGAACAAAATACAACATGTGGAGAAAAATGTGTATCGCTTATGTATACCGTACGCATATACCAGCTGTGTCACGCTGCGGCCTGTGCGCGCACAACTTTTTGAATTTTAAATGTGCACACAAATCGAGCGCGGAATTCGAAAAGTATACCCTTACAGCCTTAAAAAACATTAATTTTTTTTTTTTTACAAAGAGTTTTAAATGTATAAAAATGTGAATAAACGTTCATAAATGTTTATTAAAAGATAATGTGCCAAAACCTGTTTAATTGCATAAATAGAAAGTTTAGAAAGCTTGACAAGAAGTTTTCAGCTCGTAACTTTTACTTCTGGTCTGTTAAAGGGAAATCCCTGGGGTTTTTTTGGGGGAAAAAGGGCTCCGTTTGCTCCGATTCATTATACAACTGGTCGACTAAAGCGGGGGAGTGAAAGCGGTCAGCTTCCGTAGAGCCCCCCTCGTCAGAGATCAGCTTGGCTTTTCGAACTGCGGGGAGAATCTGAGGAGTGAAAGGGGGTAGGAAAGGAGAGAGTCGACCAGTTGTATAAGACAGCCATGTACAGACATCGAACCGGAGGATAGCGAGTCTGAGATTGAAGAAATTGAGGGAAAAAAAAACGATCGTACAAAGGGGAGTAGGCTGCCCGCTGTTTGTTTAGTGGAATGACAGTTGACGCCCTGTTACCGTATTTTGTCGCCGACACCATAGAAAAGTACAATATGGGTGTGGGTGGTCGGAATGGGGGAGACAGTGACCGTTAATTAGACCAGTCGGGTAGATAAACAATTTCGACGGAAAAGAAGTATGGCTTTGCTTACACAAGCAAATGGGGGATGTTCCTTTTTCCAGAAATACGGTTTTTGTATTTTTTTTGGTCCTCAATGACAGAATGGTGAGAAAGAAATGGTTCGTCGAAATATCCCGTGTATTTTTATTTTTTAATCGCAAACCCATGGTACATCACTTTTCCAACACTTGTTATTGTGCTGTGCCAGTGAGTTAGACAGAGTTTAGAATAGTGGGCATTTTTTTTTTTTCTTGTTACGGCAGCATAGCATATCGTTGTGAAGTTTATAAAAGTTTTATTTCACTTTTGGCTTTATGTTTCCTAAAAAGAACATCGGTGGTGCCAAAAGCACAAGCTATAAAGTACAGTGTGCTTTATGTCGTCATATTTTTGATAATTATTATGTAAAAAAAACATAGGCTAACTAAGCATTCAGATCTTCATAAACAAAATCAACTGGCGCCTGTTTAATTACCAGGGGGAATTAAGAGAAAGAATCCTTGGTATATATTTCTTCTTGCTCTTCGAATGTATGTTTAGCTACTGAATTAGAGGAAGAAAACTCTTCAAGTTCATCAGATCCACAAGCCTCAAGTAAGTTATAGCTAAATTACATTCATATATATATTTTAAATGTGTTTAAAAGCTTTTATTAATATATGTTATTATTAAAAGTATGGTCAGTTTATTTCTCTAAAATATTGAATTATATATTCTAAGCACTTGATTTTTGTTACGTATTTGTACAAATATACTATGCCCCCTTTCCAAGGGCGGATCCAGAAATATTTTTCAGGAAGAGTGCAAAGCTTGAATACCAATTCAGAATTGCATGAACTATGCAATTTTATTTGAAGCGTATTTTATCTAGTGTAAATATTTACCTCTCGGGGAATTCGCGTCCCCTGTGCCTTCGACCTAAAACCACCCTTGCCCCTCCCCCCCCCTCTTATAAAAAAGAATTGAAACTGTTTTGAGCACAAATTTTGAATGACCACATTCTGCGTTATTTAAAAATAAAAATAATTTTAAAATAAGGCCCATATTTCAAAAACTGAGTCACTTGTCCTGTCTCAGAAATTTTAAAATACTAAAGTTTGTTTATTAACATCATTTTAATGATACATATACAGTCAACCCTCGTTAAACCGCCATCTTTGGTTCCACGTAATTTTTGGCGGTAATCAAGGGTGGCGGTTTAAAAAGGGACTTTAAATTATACCTTTTAAAACTGCTACCATTAATGTATTTACTTTTAATAGCTCAAATAATAACTAATTTCCTTTAATGTAATCTGTATTGATTCAAAACGAAGAACACTTGAAAGAGTGATTGATAAAATAAACGTACCTTTTATTTATTTTTCGAAAGGAAACCATCCAAAGTCATCTGCTTTTGATTAGTGACACGAAATGCATCTACACATTTTTCCCAATGTAACACCTTATTAATAATTTCTGTGTCAGTTTTATCATGTTGCTCAAAATAATGTCTCAGTTTATCTATATACACTCTTGGGCTTCTCTATTTGTCACTTTTTTTCCCCTCAATTTCTTCAATCTCAGACTCGCTATCCTCCGGTTCGATGTCTGTACATGACGTCGGTTCAGGGATGTAACCAGAGGGGGGGCTACGGGGGCTGAGCCCTACCTAGAAGTCTCTCGGCCCCCCCTAACATTTTCAAAAATTTCAGTAAATTCACTGATGAATACAAAAGTTTAGTGGAATCACAAAGCGGGACAAAAACACAAAACTCACGCTATTCCTTGCGCTTGATTTGCTACTCGGGGTAGAAATTCGGAGGGGGTAAGGTAAAACCTTAAAACTGCCGCCACGCTTATCCCACGTTTCATAGACTTGTATTTGGCAGTAAATCTCAATGAAAAAATTGTTAATGGAATGAATGGTAAATATTTTAAAATATGGCATTTTGTGAAATAAAAATTCTAGGTGAAGATGTAAAAATTGGAAGAAACTCTCCCCCCCCCGAACTACTAATACTTATATTTAGTCAGCCCCCCCAAACTAGATTCAAAGCCCTACCTAGCATGCCATCTTGGTTAAGGCCCTGCGTCGGTTTTAGAAATTCTACAATTTCATCAGTTGTCATATTTTCAGTGACAGGTTCTAAATCATCGACATTTATAAAATCTTCAGCTGACATAGTTATATATATATTCTCCGTGTGCACAATCAAAATGTTCGAACGTAATGATATCAGCAGCGCCTTACTTCTTCCCGGCACTGTCCGCTTCTGTTCTCGGAGACCGACTTGATTCATTTTATTTCAATTTTTCAAAGGATAATATTGAAAATTGTCATTGCTTTAGCTCCGAAACACGTCTTTGACTCCGATCTTAATTATTTACACTAGTTTATAAAAAAAATAATGTAGTGAAAAATGAGAGAAATAAAGAAAATAATAAGAAAATGTAGTAAAAATTAATTAACTAATCGAACGTTACAAACCAAGGGAAAACCCGGAGATATACCGCAAAAAATGGATCTTTGTGCACAGTGAAAATGTGCGAACAGAGTCATATCAGCAGCGCCGCACTTCTTCTCATCTGTCTGCGCTTCTGTGACCACAGAGCGGTTCAGAGGGAAAATTTTTTGGTCGCACGTATGAGTGATTAAAGACTGTGCTGTACAGTCGAACCTCGATTTAACGTATTGATTGGGACCCACAAATCCGTTCGTTAAATCGAAGCAATTCGTTAAATCGAATATCAATTTTTGTGAAGTAGTATGGTATAAAAATATCAATGCAAAATACCCTTAGATATAGATATGAAAAAAAGAATGATTATTGTTTACTACGAGCTTAAAAATTATAAGTTATACGTTAGGCGATCAACTTTAAAATTATCTAAATTCTTTAATATTACTTGCTCTTAAAATTTAATGCATAGTACATACATACTTATTGGCACTTTGGAAAGAAATCCTTGAAAGTACTTTATTTCGACTTTCCGAAGTTCTTTGTCGATATTTTCTAACTACGTAAGAACAAGATCATCAAACTCGTGAGAAAAAAGAAATTAAAGCGTTAAAGCTGCAAACTGCTTCTTGGAATGTCACTTTTTAAAATTCAGTTTCCGTTTCTTCATCTCTTCGCTGCTTTCAGAATCTTCATTCTCTTTCTGTTCACTATCGCAAGTACTTAGCTGTACATCGCAAGACACATATCCTGTAAAATTTTCATTTTTAGGAAAATCTTCCCATATAAGCATTGGATCATCGTTATCCACGGCGTAATTGCAAATGATTGTTTCTGTATCACTGTCTTCGTAGACACTTGCTTCGTTTGGAGAAATGAGAAGAAAATTATTGTATTACACATTTGGATTAGGGTGTGAAAGATTCAAAATTTGGAGTGCGAAAAATTCAAAGTTTTAGTTTTATGTGCGAATTTTATTTCAGTGATTGTTGTTCGTTAAATCAAAGCTAAAAAGTCGTTAAATCAGGACATTTTAGCAACCTTTTTGTCGGAACAAAAAAAAAATATTCGTTAAATCGGAGAATTCGTTAAATCAAGGTTCGACTGTAGAAACCTCCACTACAGTTAGCTATAATAAGCGTATTTAATAATAGCGGGGGGGGGGGGGAGAGTAAAACTCACAAAAATCTAGAAGTGTAGTTACTATTTTTTAAATTTAATTTGTTAATGTGTTTATTCTTTAGTTTTTCCTTTGGGGTTCTTGTGCTCATATGCTCAAATATGGAGGAGCTGCCACTGTACCATTGTGAAAGATTCTTTTATTCCGCCGTTTGGATTTTCAGGGGTATTATGAAAGAATACTATTACTATGGCTAATTTTCCTAATCTGGTTTTCGGACATTTCCTGTTTATACAAAAGTACACCCGTTTTGAATGTTTAGGAATGGTGGAAGAATTTCTTGGAAGTACTGTAATACTTTCTAAACAGGCTTCGAAATCTAATCCATTGAAATTGCTTTCGCCGCCTGGTCGTTAATTTCGGGTGAAGCGCCAGTGTGATTCATTTATTCTCTATTTAGCTCCGTTCGTGTGTAGAATTTAATTTAAATGCAAGTATTATGACCTCAAGAAAGCGGTCATTGAGTCGTAATATAGGTGATTATTTTATGAAAATTCCGAAAAATGATAATTTGTCTAATGAGAGTGTAAGCGCAAATCATCAGGAAAAAATCATACATGCACAGCCCCAGCTAGAGGAACAGCACTCACAAAGTATACTTGTATCACTATCAGGCAGTTTGTAAAGAATTGCATAATTAGAAGGAATACAATGATATATCATAATGGAAAAAAGAGGTATGATTTAAATTAATTTTTCCAGACATTGTTTTTCCTATGAAGTGTAAGTCCTAGCGGGTTTGTGCATTTTATTTTATCGGAAATTCGCACACCTTTCTCGAAATTCGATTACGTAATACTATATGTTGGCAGAAAAATAAAATATACAGGCGACGTGTAAAAAATCGTGCTAAATGTCGTCAAACTTGTATACAGGGCCTCTCCTAGAGAAATTTTATAATGCGGAATGAAAATCTTCCCGGCCCCTGTCGTAAAGCACAAAATTTTCGAAAAAACAGAAGGGAACGAAGGAATTGTTTTCTAAAACTGCTGTTTTTAATGACTTTTATATAAAATGCTAAAAGGAAAGAGTGGGAGGGAAGTTTTTCTGATATGTAGTGGTACTTTTAATTCATGTTCAAAGGTTGAATGAACATTGAATGGTAGAATGAACATTTTTGAAATCTAAATCATTCTAGAATTAGGTATTCAAAATTTAGTCTATTTAAAAAAAAAAGATTTTAATTACAGATCTATAAATGAAATTTGTAACACATTCTGAAAAATTCACGGACGCACTTTAGCTGAACACGGACCCACTCTAACTCGCACATCCCCAGGGGCGGCGCCCCGTCTGTCCCCTCCCCTCTCGTAGGGCCTATGGATAGCTGTACCCAAATTATTGAATACCCAGTAAGTTAGCCCCCCCTCCTTTACCCAATCTTAGATCCACCACTGATTCATATCCATTTTTTTATGGCATGGTGCATAATCTAAGATCAGTAAAACTTTTCTTTTTTGGCATTTCATTTCCGTATTGAAGGAATCGAGCCAGTCATCAAATTCTTTTTGTGTCATCCAAGCTTTTTTATTATATCTATATTTCACATAAAGTTCTGCTCGAAAATTTTTGAAACATCGTGGAGATTTGGCTTTTCCAATAATCTCCAAAATTCTTTTGTCACTGCCATCGGCATTCGTGCAGTGAATAGTAGTTACTCTTGCTTTCATTCTTTTAACTCCTCTTCCAGATTGATTAGATATCGTTTTGCTTGGCATCATTGAGAAAAACAGACCAGATTCGTCCATATTGTACACATCCCTCAAGGCATATTCTTCAATAATTCTTGCAAGTTTCTTCCTACCAGATCCACTACATTAACATCCACAGCTGCTATTTCGCCATGTCGGAACTGTTGAGAAAAACCATTCCGTTTTTTGAAATTTTGCAACCATCCATTGCTATATGAAACATTCTCAATATTACATTTTTCTCCAAACAATTTCGCTTGTTCTTTTATCACTTCATCAGTTACTGTCCCATGTTTTTCATTTACTTGTGTTATCCACATTATAAGTGCATTCTCCAGAATTTCGTGTTTGCCACTTCTCATCTTTTTCATTGACAACGCTGATTCTTCAGTATTAGCCCATCTTTCTTTGCTGTTCAGAATATCTCCAACTGCTCTTTTACTGATTTTTTTCTCCAGAAGCCTCAAAAAATGATTTGCAATAAATTGCTGAGACGCCAAAGGATGTTTTTGCTTAAATTCGCAAATCAAAATTTTTTCACGAACACTTAAAAGAGTTTTAGACATTTTCACAGAGAAAGAATAAGCACTGTTGTAAAACAAGTTCACACACACACACACAAACACTTTTCCTCTGAGCGAGAGTTTTTTGTAACACTTCTGTTTTGCCTAAGGTGACCATACGTCCCGTTTTGAGCGAGACAGTCCCGTTTTTAGGTGGCTTGTCCCGTTGTCCCCAAGCACAGCTTGGGGACACCGTACTGTCCCGTGTTTAGAAAATGTCCCCTGCAATGTCCCGTTTTTAGAAAGACAGCAACCCATGGTAACGATTTCAAAAAAGGCCGCTAAAAATCTAAAATCATCCAACGATAGTGTCTGTAATAAAAAAAAAATAAATAAAAAAACCTGACCTCCCTCTTTCCCCTCTCGAGACGCAAACAGAACGCCTGGGGGATACATATTGATTTTGTGTTTGTTCTTTTAATGCTCTTCTTTTGTCAACTATTTCAATTCGTTTAATTTTTATTTCTTTTTTTAAAGTCATGTTCCGCTTTTGCTTATTCCTCCCCTCCAGCGATGGGCACTTTATTTTCCGTTTTCACTCTGGTTTTCTAAGAATATTTTTATTTCCGAATGACAACTTCCTTTTTTCTATGTTTCCTACCTTCCTGCCTTGCGTCGAATGGTGTTTTTGAAGTCGAAGTAGGGCCTGCCCTCTTGTACCACCCGAAACGTACGTCTTGCACTATTTTTATAGTATATGTGTGTTTTAGCATAGACTTTTTTTTTCATTTTATTTTGATATTAACATTAAAACAAGCTTTTTTGCGCGTTTTCTCAACAACTAAAAGATACCCAGAATTGTCCATTCAGTCTCCAATACTATTACCTTAAAAGCAGTAGATGTCCCGTTTTGAGGAAGAAAATAAATACACTATTGCCAAAAAAAGTAGTAGATGTCCCGTTTTGGAGGAAAAAATAAATGGTCACGTTAGTTTTGCCTCAGTCACAAAACTGCTCACTCTCTCCTTTTATTAACTTGTGAGTCGGTCGAAAAACGTTTATGGTTGGGAGGAAATCATAGCTTTTGTCGCGAATTCGCATACATTTTACTTTTGTTTTGAACAATTCCATTTACAGCTGCGTTTTTTGGCGCCTAGAGTGAGACGTAATGAGCTCAGGAGACAGTGAACATTTGTTGTGAGTATTGCATTTCCCCTGCAGTGACGTATCAAAATCAGAAAGAGAAAAGATTCTGGCGGCTCTTTTTTTTCTGCACTTCAGTCGTTCTTGGCAGGGTTGCCAGATGTGGCTAATTATAGCCATTTTGGCTAATTTCAGAAGCTGCTGGCTAAAAAGAAAAATTTTTGTTTAGCCACTCGTTTTTTGGTTAATTATGGCTAAATTCTGAGGCTGCTGGCTAAAAAGAAAAACAAAATTTTAGCCACTCGTCTTTTAGCTAATTATGGCTTAATTCTGTAATTGTTGGCGAATATGAAAACAAACAAGCAATATATATGTACAGCTACTTGTCTCTTGTCTAGTCTGCGGGGGACGTCACAATTCGTAGCAGTGTCTATCACCCGGTATTTTGTCCTCTTTCCGAACAAATGGGGTGTCTTTGTTTTGGTTTTAGTTCGAGTTTCGACGGGTTTTTTGTTCGATTTTGATTCTTAGCAAAAGAGGGTTTTACGGAGTAGCTGAGCTGACTAGGGCACATTTATTTGTAGTGCGTTTTTTTTTCTTTCTAATGGCCGGCCTCTGCCTTGAAGACTTTGGCCACAACAGGCCGGAATTGTTGGTCACTTTACTATGGGGACACCTAGTAGGTGGACCAACGTCGCCCCCTATGAAGGGACGGATACAATGACAGCCACGCCCAGTCGGGGATCGAATCCAGACCGCCGGGAGTTGAACCCGAAACTGGAGTACGGTGCTTTACCCACCATACAACTAGGTCGGCCCTTGTTGTGCGGTTGTAGTAAGCATTGAATATGTTGCCGTGGTTACAGTAAGCTTGAGTAATTATTAAGTTACAGTTATTAAACGCTAGCCTATAATGAGTAGAAAATATAATAAAGAATGGGAGATTGAGCATCCATGGTTAATGCTGAAAGATAATGCGTGTTTTTGCAAGTTGTATCTTTGATCAATATCCCAGCTTAAAAAGCATAATTTAGTGACTCACGAAAAATTAGCCAAACACAAGAATAAAGAGAAAGACTTGAAATCCTCTAAATTAATTGCACTGTTCACTATTTATAAAAAAAATCAGCTGTAAATAAATCATTGAAAGAATTTGATATAAAATTTGGTGTAGCTATTGAGTGCCACTGCCGTATTAAATCCGTTGATCACCTAGGTGAAATAGTGGAAAAGTATTCAAAAGGTAGTGCACTAGAGGATCTGAAACTCCAAACAAAGTGTGCATGCCTCATTAAGAATGTCATAAGCCTATCGTTATTCGAAGAGATGATTCAAGAGTTAAGAGAGGCTAAGTTTTCTTTATATATTGATGAATCTACCGACATTTCCGCAACAAAGCATTTATGCCTGTGTGTAAGATTTTTTTCCTCAAACAGTAATCGCTTGCGCCCTCTCAAACGTTGGAAAGTGTTTCCTAACCAATGCATTCAATTCGATTTATCATTCCACAAAATTTCTAAGTAATAACTCTTTATTTTTGCGATCTACTAATCTTTAAACTATTATTATTGTTATTAATTTAATCACAAAAATACGCTTGTGAATCACATCTATGCTATATTCTAGACTTTTTAAAAGTTTTCTCGATAATCCAAAAGATGGCGCTGCAATCAAAGTGGCTATTTTTGGCTAATTTTAAGAAGCCATTTGGCTATTTTCAAGAATTTTGATCTGGCAACCCTGGTTCTTGGCGGTTTAAAAACCCACTTTTCCAATAGAAAATCAACTATTGTTCTCAAAAGTGAACGGCGGATGGCGGTAGTCGAGGGGGCGGTTTATCAAGGGAATTTTACATTGCAGTATATTGTAACAGATTGGTTTCCTTCCCGAGCTGGCGAAGAATGAGGGTGGTGGTTTATCGAGGGGCGGTTTAACGAGGGTCGACTGTATATCATGGATGCTCGTAATGGTTTGGAGTGCACTTTCATTAATGGCTGCGGACCCAGAGTCAGGGCCGGCCACATGGGGGGTGCTGCAGATGCAAGGCACCTGGGCCCCGGTTTCAGAGGGGCCCCCAAATCCGTGCTATATTTTTTATTATGTCTCTCTCTCTTATCGTGAAATATATAAAAGATATATTTAAATTAAAGTAGATTGATAGTGTTGTGTGACTACTCTGCATCAATCAGAGCTAAACATCATTTATAAAAGTGTCTTTCTACGAACAGTATTCTTTGACAGTACACCCCAGCTCTGATCCAATGTCACTTACCCTCGCACCTTTCACCGTGGAAAGAGCGAAAACATCAGTTAGAGAAAAATACAATTATCAGATTTGGACCATTGGTCATAACGACCGCTCATTAGCGAATTCTTTGAAAAGAACCGAAACACAGAGAACAGCGGAAGAGGCCTTTTTGTTGTCAAAACCAAGGACTGATTGATTAATACCTGTGGGGGCCCCCTCTAAACTATGTTGATACGAAGTACGTTTCACGCGTCTGGCATTAATTTGAAGATAAGAGTACACAAAGAATAAAAAATGACCTGCATTTGGGTACCTTTGCAAGCATGGGAGCATTTTTTTTCCCGTTTAAAAGTGTGCAAATGTGTTGGTCAAATCCTATTTTGCAGCTACTTCTTCTCTCAAAGTTACTAACCAAAGTGGAGCGATTGGAAGTGTCTGCTTTTATTAGACTTTGTACGAGTCTATTAACTTTTGTGTATATGTTATATATATTTTGAAAGATTTTTCTTGAATTTTATGACTTTCACGGGCCTAAATTATGGATTAAGCTTTATCAATTTTATCATCGCGTTTTCTACATTTGAAAAACGGTAAGTCGTTATTTTGCTTACAATAGCAGAGATTGCAAATAATTAGATAATTTTCGTCAAAAAGTTTTAAATTGTGTTAAGTTTCACATTTGTAAAAGTTTTAAATGCATTTTGATTGTTCCCGTAACTTATTTTTACGCGATTTAATCCCTAAGCAATAAATGAGTATGTAGAGTACGCGAAGTTCTGCAGTCAGATGAAACAGCTATTCTAAAGTAGAAAAAGTCAGTACTTTTAAATCTGTGTTTATTGAAAATTAGGAATATAAAATATTTCAAACACATTAATCGATCTCAACCCCTTCTTCCACGTTGCATCTCACACTTTCGGCGTTTTTGTGCCCGCACAGTCGGCGGCGCGTGCCATGCGACGTACAGTTGATAACATTTAGGGAATATAATTAACCACTTTATATGTACAGTGATTTTTATGTTAGAATATAGAAAAGATCGTGGACAACTGAACACCATATTTAGTTTCCAAATGTACGTGTGGGTTGGTTAACATTTTGAAAAGATATTAAAAATTTACCGTTTCCAAAAAGCGGTTAGATGTGTTCGGTAAGAGTTAGTAACTATGAAAAAAAAAAATAATAATTTCGAAAAAATATCCTACCAATAAGGGGTTAATTCCAAAAAAAATACGAACTGAAATTAATAATAGATTTCGAATGGATGTAGCTCTATTTTCAAATAGAACCCTCATACTTAAAATAGCACTCATACTATATTTGAATATTTACAGTATAATAGCGGATAAAAGTACACATAAAATTGGATGATTGAAATGTACGTCTCGGGCACATAACCAGAAAGAAAAAGATAAATCGGGGCGGGCCCAAAAGGAGGCATTTCTAATTAAGATAGCATTTCTTCAAGAAAGCTTGATTATTGACATCCAATTAAGAAAAGTACGAATTTCGGAAGGGGCCGAAGCCTCCATCGCCTATTCTCTGGCTACGTCCCTGATATGTCTGTTCATCCACGATCCATTCTTAAACATTTCATCGCTTCATTTCATTTCTAAAGTAGTACTGATTAGATTTTAAAATCTTAGAAAGTTTGAAACAATACTCCAAATTCATCGCTGAATCTCTAAATTAGAAAGCAAGATCATCAAAAATGTCACTTTCCAAAAAATTTATTCACTAAATACAGTGAAAAGTTGCTAAATTTAGCGACAAATCTCTTAAATTGGCAGCACTGACTAATGAAATGTCCTCTTATATTAAATTAATGGACTTAATGTGAAGAAAAATATTCAAACATACATTTTGCTTAATTTAACTTAAGTATAAAATTATTGATTTTATTTAATTTAACCTAAGCTTTAAGTCATCCCCCCCCACTTCCATTGTGGGCTTCTTTTTCAAATTTTAAATAGGTAGTTGGTCAACAAAATATTTATTTTACTGTCTTCATTACTAGCTAAACTACTCTGAAACAATTAATGTCACTCTCAGTGGTCGGTGGATCTCCAGAGTGAATAGATTCATATTTTCTCACATTTTTCAGTATTGGTAATACAGGTTAACTGAAATGGGTGATAAACGGCCCCACAGGTTTAGCATACATATTCAATGCGGTTTAGACCTCCAGCCAGTGCCGGCTCAAGGTACCGGCAACTCGGGCAGCTGCCCGGGGCGCTTTATGTTTAGGGGCGCCATGAAAACATAATCTTAGGAGAGAGAGAACGGATTTTTTTTTCTTCTTTTGAAGGTTTATCGAACGTCAGACTGTCCCACTTGCCCATGGTCAGGTAAGCTCCCTTTGTAGTTTCTTCCTATTCTTCGCTATCATCGTTGTATTTATTGACTTTGGAATGTTAAAAGATATTTTCTAAGAAAGGATTATCTGAGCTGGTGAGGTGGAAGTCAGTAGAAATTTTATAAATCACAAAAATATTCCTCGCTATAACCAGGTTTTACTCGTTAAAAGCGAGTTATACTCCCATAAACTTAACATTGTACCAGCCAAGTATTTCCGATTTCCTCATTCAATATGGGTTCTTCTTAAATAAGGAGTCGTCATAAACGAGTTAGATTTCTTTAAAAAAGGCGCCAAAAATTAGCTTGTTCAGGGTACCAGCTGGCCTTCAACCCTAATTACCACGACCATTAAAGTGGTATTAGTGGTGTTTCAGTTCATTCTTAATGTTTGCTTTATAAATGGGTCTATTAATTAATGAATTTACTCGTTAAAAGCGAGTTATACTCCCATAAACTTAACATTGTACCAGCCAAGTATTTCCGATTTCCTCATTCAATCTGGGTTCTTCTTAAATAAGGAGTCGTCATAAACGAGTTAGATTTATTTAAAAAGGGCGCCAAAAATTAGCTTGTTCAGGGTGCCAGCTACCTTAGAGCTGGCCTTCAACCCTAATTACCACGACCATTAAAGTGGTATTAGTGGTGTTTCAGTTCATTCTTAATGTTTGCTTTATAAATGGGTCTATTAATTAATGAATTTTTAGCATCTATAATCGTGACCCCCGATTCACTACTAGCTAATACGTTTGGGGCCCCCACAAAAATGTTTGCAACCGGGCCACTTCAAACAGAAGGCCGGTCCTGCCCAGACTTTTTGAGTTGAAGCTGGAGTAGAAATCGGACTTTTTGACCTGACATTCTGATTCTATGAAATGTTGTACAACATTATTGTATTTTAAATTATATTAATTGTCCGAGTACTCTATGAATTAATCTAAATTTTCTCCTAATTGGTCTTTTAAACACTATGAGTACTTTTAAATGTGCTCTTGCTTTTAAACCATTGATAAGTAACATGTTGTTCGTTGCAATTTCAATTTTTTTGGTATATTTAGCAAATACGATTTAGTAATTGGAGGTTGAAAGGTACTTCCTTATAAACTTTCAAAATGCATTAATGCAAATTTAAATTAAACACAGATTTAATGCAATTTTATGTAAATTAACAGTATTTTAATTCACAAGTCAAAAGCTTTTGTGTCATAAATGTAAAATAAAATTCCCCATTGTATTACTTTTATTCATAGAGCTACAAAATTTATAAGTCTTAATTGATATTTTTAAAGAGATTTACGACTCGGGCGATAAGAAATTTCGGATTTTGTTTACTAGGGAAACTTTTTAAAATGTATATTTAATTGTGTAATAATTTGACATGACAAGATATTTATAAAATCATTTTACAGTTCATCTCTGGCATTCAAAATATGTATAAACCTATAAATATTTAAACGCTTTAACTAAAAATTTTCATTTCAATTAGAAATATTTTAAACTGGTCGTATTTTATTTATTTATAAGTTAGTGTGTAATGCAATTTATAAAATAAGTATTCTATGTCTTTAAAATTATTTTATCACAGTAATCCTTACTTGAATTCTTATAACTGTTGAAAAAGTAAAAAGATATTTTTATAACTAAGTGGTTAATTAGATAATTGAACTTTTAACTTCTTCCGAATAAAATAAAAAATAGTACTTTTCTGTTTCTTAGATGGCAAATTTGAATAAATTATAAATATACTTTTTATTTATAAATAAATTCAATCGAACACAATATGCAAGATTTAATCTTTAATTTTATAAAAATTTCGCAGTAAGATTTGTTTTTATTTATATATATATTTTGTAATTTAAGAATTAGTCAAATACATAGTTTGCTTATTTGGTAACATACTTTATACATATACAACGAGTGAGAATTCGCACTATATGGAGAAACCTAACTGGATTAACCGGCCCTCTTTAGCTAAGAGTTCATAGCTATGCACACCAAGAAGATTAACAGCTGCAAAGGAATTAGAATTTATTACATTTTGCTTGGGGTAAAAAAGGAATAAATTAATAATTTAAAAAAATTAAATAATAATAATAACCAGCTCCTCTGATAGACCAAAGCCCTCTCCAGTCCAGGATGAAGATGGCTGTGGATAGATCTGAAAACGGAATATAAGTTAAAGGAAACTGATTAATCTTGACTGGCAATTTAATTTTTATATCGTTGGGGAGAAAATAACTAACTTTTGTAAACTTTGAATTTTAATTCAGTTATTTTACTGAAAAGTAAATAAAAATGATGGTATACAGCGTCTATATCGTCTTTCCGAAAATTTCACTTTTATCCTGTAAAATAAGTAAATAAAATAAATACAATATAAGTTTTATATTTGGTTGTAGATTTGTGTGTTATATACTGTGGAGTATCGTAAGCAACCGCAACTTCCCTTATTTTGAATCTTTATACAAATCGCTATTGAATCCATGGATAGCACCAGCATTAATATAAACTATTAAAATAAACTAATAGTATGTGTTCTAAACTGACTTTTGAGTTACAGAATTATATGGATCAGAATTCAACTCTAACTTTTAAACAGATTAATATTATGTTTGTTATTCGCCTTATTAATTAAACTCTTTGTTGTTAATGTTAAAATTTTAAAAGTGACACTTTCACTGTGAATTATTAGTAAATGAGCTTGCTTTATAAAATTATTCATCACGTTGTGGAAACCTCGTTTCAAAACTATCTTGGTGTATTATAAAAAATTTAATTTTTATCAAGGTTAGTTTCGCTAAAAATAATCATTTTTGTTGTGTCTTGGCAAATTATAAGCTGTCCGATTATATTTTGCTGACGATATTTTTTATTTTATTTTATTTTAGATTTAAAAGAAAATGGTTAATTTTCTTCGTGAGTGCTTGACTTAAAAAAAAAAAAATTAATAGCGCATATATTTACGTTCTCTTTCGGAGATTTTTATAATTTATTATTATTTTTAACTGAAGTTTCCAATGGTACACTTCACAACAATTCTTTTCGAAATTGAGATACGGTGCCATCTTGTAGCTTTCAATCTTGTAGCTATCACCACATGAATTATTATTGAAGTAGAATCATTTTAAAGCCGTAGAAACAAGCGATAAAGTTTCGGTATGCCACTTTACTGCGCGCCTTCAAAATCGTTTTTCTCAAAAGAAATTTTTTGTTGTAAAGTGGTTCGCCCTATAAACATTTCAATTGCATTTTTCTCACTTTATTGTGATTTAAAATATTAATATTACATAAATTAACAATTCGATTAATATTTTTACAGCAAAACATGCTGGTCAGAAATACTAGAATTTTTGAGGTAACGAGTTGAAATTAAAGGGAATCAGTTTGTAAATGGAAATGTAGATTACGGCCAATTATCTATGCTAGGAATCTAAGCCGGGGGTGGGTTTGCCCTCCGTGGGGGACTTTCTAAGAGGTCCTAACCCGTATTTATGCAAAGTTTCGGAAAAAACACGGAAAACTCCGAACGGTTAGGTCGGCGGACGCGACCTAGTTTCGAACCAGGCACCTTCCGTCTCCCAGTTCAAAGCGCTAGCGCTATGCCATTGGTGGGGCGGATTCAATTTGTAAGGGAAAAGACATTTATTCGAGATATCAAGAATTTCGATGTTCGAGATATCGAATTTAAACTGTAATTAATTCATATATCTTAATTTATAAAAATAACTGCAATTTGTGTAAAAGCGTGCAAATTTAGTCATGCTTAATTTATAAAATAAATTTTCAGTGAATTTACAGCAATATTCTTGCACAAAAAACTTTTGTTTCTGATATTTTTTCTGCGGGGGAAAAAAAAAATGCGTAGAACTTTCTTCAAAGAATTTCATTCATATGAAATATTTTAAGCGTTAACCTGAAGAACTCTTAAAAGTAGCTTTCGAGATTTTATAGAAACGTGCAAGGCCGTTACCAGGGGGGAGGATCATGTGGGTTTGACCCACCCCCTCCAAAATTTCAGTAAATGCATTATCAGTTTATTTGCGTTGATTCTAGAGATCAGTTAATTTAATTTTAGCACTACAGATCCCCTCCACCCACCGAAATATTTTGCTTGCTGAGGCCTTGAGGAAATATTTGTGTAATGTAAAAAGATTTTGAGATACGTTAATTAGGGTCAGTTTAAATAATAATCTACCAGGAAAGATTGTGCAGTGGTTTTTTAAAATATCCGGGGCCTGGGTGTCCGATTATGTATGTCTATCCGATTCCTGGAAATATTTCACAATTCAAAACATTATATTGTCCTCCATCTCCTCTAAACTTATCTGGATCCTGGATATTTTAGTTTAGAAAATGATTCATTGTGAACAAATCACTTTCTAAAGTAAAATATTTTCAAGTAATGCAAATAGTTGCAAATTTCCATATCATACTTGGTGACAAAAATGTCATCCAAGAGGGAGGTCAAAGCCCCCTCTTGGATACGCCACTCAGCATATGTACATGTATACTAGTGCCCCCTCGTCGGGGAGTGTGACCCCCCGTCGGGGAAAGTCTAGCGTCACCACTGGAAAAATTAAATATTTGGGGAGAGACCGACGCACAGTGGGTAGAGGTGGAAAAAAGTCGCTTTTTCATTGATGAGCTCCACTACTTTTTCAGTAAATTAACTGCAGAATCGGCCTGTAGTAATAGTTTTGCGATACAGTATTTGTTTAGCATGAAATTAAGGTCGAAACGTGAGCAATTTAATTTTTTAGCTTTTACAAGGAAAAATTTCAAAAAATCTCTTTTTCATAGGGCTTTTCCGAATTTTTTTTAATGATATATGTTGTGAGTATAGGTCCTACAGTATCTGTGAAAAATACAAAAGTTAATTTGAAGATGAGTTTCGACATGCAAATCAATCAAAATTCGGATTTTTGGTGGAATTTAGATTTTGTTTCGCGTACAAATATCGAACTTCACCTTCCTTTGGTCTGTCATATATTTTTTCTTGAAGTTCTGACCCTAATAAAGGATCTCTGAAAGTTTCAGACCCCTTCTCACCCTTATTCGGTCACAGTAAATTTTTGAATATAGTAATAGGCCCCCGCCCGCGTCTCATTCTCTCTGGCAGGAACGAAATCAGTTCCCCCACATACCCGCGAACTAGGATAGGGACGTAGAAGAGAAATGAGTATGGAGATTCCGACCGCAACACCTACGGGAGGACGGGCGGAAGGAGGGACAGATTTCCTACTGGTGGGCGTTTTCCGTTTTCCAGATCTCCCTTCGGGTCGCGTGTAGACAGCTGTCACGGTGTATGGATCATTTATCACTAAAGAACTAGAAAAGCGCTCTTCGCCGCAAAAAGTGCATGGGATTAGAGGGACGAAGAAAGAAATATACATGTATTTTAGACATTTGCGGTTTTATACTTTTTGGATCAAATTAATAGTAGTAGCATGATTATTATTTTTTTTTTCTATAGTGATACACTGTGACACATTTCAGATCTTGAGATAAGACTCAATTTCTTTCATAGATTTTTGAGGAAAGGTAAAAATTTGACTGTTTTTTTTTTTTTTTTTTTTTAAATGGAGCATTTCCCTATGCGCAGGAAAAATCAAATTTAAAATGCATGTATACTTATAGTTAAATATACTTAAAATTGCAAATGAAGTGAAATATATTTTTTACAGAATGAAGGATTTCTTTTAAAAATAAGTACATATCTAGTATTTTTTTTTTTTTTTTTTTTTTTGGTTTCAAATTGTAATTTAAAAGATCATGATTACATATGTATATTAATACATACGATTGTAAACATTTTAAACGTTTTTAAAATTTTATACGACTGTAAACATTTTTAAAGGTTAAACAGCAGTATGTGTATGTAAACCCTTGCTTGAACTTGAAGGTCTCCTTTTTAACAACTCGAAAACATATTGTACGGCAATCACATTGTGTTGAAGTGCAACTGTTTATGTCGGCATCCTATGCTGGCATTCAGCATCGCAGGGCGCAACGATACACTAGTGTACTGGTAATTCTTACCATACTACTTTAATGATTTTTATACACAATAGGCTTTTATAAGCTCGTCTTTGCACGTTCGTGTGTGCCTGCAACATATTACCCTTTACTTAGGCTGTCATATGACTAATGATCTCTTTCAAGTACTTGTTAAACATCTTTGCCGCTTCGTGTGTTAGTTGTTTGACAAACGACTACGACTCTTTTGTACATAGCACGTTTACACCATAGATCTTCTCTTCTATGGTTTGCACTAAAATGGTATTTTTTTTTTTATGAATACATGGGATGGACTTAATAGAGTATAGTGGATTTTTCTGTTTGGCTTGTCTACTTAAAAGTAATTGAAAGAATATTCACAAAAGCAGCGGTAGAGTTGAAAGGAGTAACTTATCTGATTCTTCCGATTTATTCTGATCGTTCGGCGTTCTTGAAATAAATATTTTTCAGGCATTGCTATATTACAAAACAGCTTTAAGCACATGCACATGAAGACTTTTCTTTCAAATCTACGACTTCACTGTTTTGCAGTTTTTAATTTCTAGCTATTTCACTCGCGGAACTTAAATCTCTGAAGAATGTCGTTGGCAGGTATAATCCTCACCGTACAAGAAATTGCTAACAAAGTGTGTTCTACATAAATTTATTAGTAAAAACAAAAGTTTTGAAGAAAAAATATCATTTTAATTTTATAATTCTGTAATCGGCTATAAATTACGTCGATAATGAATCAGTTTATAGAAACTACGACATAAATTTTTCAATGATTAATATTTTAAAGACCTGTCATCTGATAAAAGACCTTGCATCACAATTTTTCATAGGACCACTCAAAATGTAGCAAAGAAATGTAATAAGAATGTCCTAGGAAAAGGGAGCAGAAACGTTTTTCCATCTACATGGTAGATTTTGGATTGTGTGTGATTAGGGCGAACCTGCGCGAAGGGTATCTGCCTAAGATGGAGGATGCCTTGGTAGGAGGACTTTCTAAGGCGTTCTAACGCGTATTCACATTACATTTGGAGAAAACCTACCTAAACTCCAGACCGTTTGATTGACGACCGCGCGATGGGACCCGAACCCAGGACCTTCACACTTCGGTCGTCTACCATTTCAGTGATATAACCACTGTGCCATGGTGGGGTGAGGCTCATATATGGTACTGTGGGAAATTCATAATTTATTTTTTTTAATTATGTATATTTTTTAATGCCATCAATTTTTCAAATTTTGGTACAGAAAAAATAAATGTCCGTTTCTATTTCTGTGATTTTATCACTGCCCTACTGGCAATCCTAAGAAAAATTACCTTTTAAGTTTAAAAATTTGTGAATTTTGATATCAATTTAAAATACGAGAGAGAGAGACTAATTTTATGAAAAATAATAGTAATAATAATAATTGTTATGTTTCATAGCGATAGCATTAACATCTTCACTCATGTAATAATCGCATTTTTTTGACAGTTTTTCCTGGTGAAAGTCTAGGTGCGACTATTATGAGGGGAAAATCTAGTACATAATATTGGAACTCTAAAGCTATTTTTTCTGCTTCAAAATGGGGGTGCGACAATTATGTGAGGGCGACTGCGGTATAGCCACACATTTTTTAGCTAAACAGCACAGTGTCGTCAGGCCATTATTCAGAGCAAACTTAACGTTGGTGCTTGTCTAAAGTAGCGATTTTTGTTGATCGCGCCGAAACTAATACAGCTGATTTTCAGTCGGAACATATAAAAGGAAATAACTTTCTTAGTGGAGCAAAGTGAAGATCTCACTATAAATATAATGAGCAGATGTTCTTTATTTTCGAGGACGCCTTGAATACTGAAAGCAAATATTTAAATACCAAGAACACTATGAATAGTAATTGTTCCTTCAATGAAAACAAAACTGTTTCGTCTATAAAAAAAACTTTAAAATAGAATACTGTATTGCACTAGTTTCTGCTTTTATTTGACTTTTAAAAATTAACTAGCTGCCTCAAAATAGAAATTTTGGTCACGTTACTATAAATAAATGCTATGATATAAACATTAGGGTGATAAATACAAAAATATTCTGCAGCATTTTATTTGAAAAATATGTAGTGAAATTTACGATCGAAAATTAAAAAATATGATTGAAATATTTATTATCCTACATAAATATTATCATCGAGCTACGCCATTTCACTTTGCATCTTACCTAAATAATCTTTTTTTTTTCTTTTTTTCTGTTCCTCCTTCTCAGCTGGCTCTGCGAACTCAAACGCACGTAATCGCCATCAATCATACCAGCAAGGTTGAAAGCTATTTGCTGAACAAGCTGTCACTCAAACTACGCAAAGAGGCTTTACCGCCAATTAACCCAGTCCGCAACTCGAGGGTGGGGATTACGAATCACATGACCTGGTGGTCGAAGCAAAGCATGGCGATTTCCTATCTAGTTCCCCTAGATCTATGCCCGCGACTGTGCGCGCGCTTTTTTGTTTCACACTTGTTTTGAAGGGGGAAAGGGGCAGGTGATTAATCCAACATGGTTCTATTTAAACTAGGAAAGTGTATAATGTCATCTGTGTAGACAATAGTAAAAATTCTTTGTTCGTGGTGTATTCAGTTCTTTGTGATTCGTTTCGCTGAAACTATGCCTGTGTTAAAGATACCTTGTGCGGACTTGGTAAATGCGTATATGCATATTTTGGAGACAGTTGTGTTGAAAAGTACTTGGAAGAGCACTATGGTGATGACCTTAGCGACAATTTCCATGCAAAGATCAGTTCAGAAATAAGCAGGTGCTTCAAAGGAAATTTTAATACAAAGTTAAAATCCGTCAATTACGATAAAAAGGCTTTTAGGAAAAAGTTTTCTTATTAGATGACACATGAATTTGAGGTATCAGTTCCCGAAGCTATTGAGACGGTTGGCCTAACTAGACATGGCAGGCCCTCTAAGCCATTTGAATTATGCGGGCGCAAAGCTCAACTATATAAAATCCGTGATGTACAAAGCAATTATTCTCAAGCTTTCATAGATGCTTCTGGCTCATCCAAGGACCAACCAACAGCTTCGTTTGTCTCGGACAGTGCGCAGGCATTGATAATCCAAGCCAAGTTGTCCAGGGAGCAGTACGATATATTGAGTAAAGCTGTCCACTCCACAATCTACTTGGTTATAAAATATTTCCAAGCTACACTAAGATACAAGCTGCTAAAAAGCAGTGTTACCCACATGATGCAAAAATTATAGAAATAACCGCTGAGGTTCCTCTTCAAAATTTACTAGACCACACTTCCAGAAGAATAATTGAGACGCTACCACTGAGTGACATAAAACTTTTGGACCAGCCCAACTCTTACTTTACACTAAGTGGGGCTGTGATGGTGCATCCGGTCAGAGTGAATACAAGCAAAAATTTCACAAAAATGTCGAAGGTGCGTCTGATGCACATCTTTTCATGACTTCAGTTGTCCCGCTTAAATTGACACTAACATCAAATGAAGAAAAGTGCGTCTGGAAAAACCCTCGCCCCTCATCAGATACGCATCAACTAACCTTTGCCGCGTGCTGAAATTTCAGTACAGAGCTGAGTCACCAGAATTGATTAGACAGGAAAAAGAGCGAGTGGAGGCCGAAATTAACAATTTGGTCCGTACCACGGTTACTTGTAAAGATGTCGAAGTTAAAGTTCAGTATGTACTGCGTTTCACAATGATAGATGGCAGAGTGGCGCAGATTGTGACCAACACACCTTCAGCAAGCAACTGTGTGGTATGCGGAGCCAAGCCTTTTGAAATGAACAATTTATCTATACTTGGCATAAAAGCATCAAAAGAAGGCGTTTTAAGTTTAGGCATGTCTCCATTACATGCTCGTATGAGGTTTATGGAATTCATATTGAAGCTAGCTTATAATCTCGAATTCAAAGCCTGGAGATCTTCGTCAGCTATCAAACCTTGACGATGCGGCAAAAAAAGCGTATTCAGGATGAGTTCCACGAAAAATTGGGATTGACAGTTGACATCGTCAAACAATAAACATGGGCGCCGGGAGGGGGGTGCACTTGCACCCCCCTGGAGTTTGAAAAAAGTATAATTAACCTGAAAATATAAGCAATTTGCTTTACCCTTGGGACAGTAAGAAAAAAAAAAGAGCCTGAATGTAGGTGTGATATTTTGAATTTGCGTATAACTGTCCCATTAAATTAGCTGTTTAGACCTGTGTTTATGGCTTAATATTTCCTATCATTGTACATAAATTTTAAGCTTTTGAGAAGTCATCTACATTTTTATTTTGATATAATGTTGGCGCACGCACATTAGCCCTCATAATGTAGGGACCAACGCTTACGGTTGTAGTAGTGTTGAATGCCTCACGGCATGTGACCGCAGTTAGGAAAAAAATATTTTGAAATAGTCTCGATAATATTCGAGGTCGACGGGACCGGGCTTGTCTCGAACTATCGAAATCATTAAATTAATAAATAGATAAATGGAAATAAAGCAATTTTTGTGATTTGAGTGCACACGTTTAAACCAAACGAGCGAAATTCGATCAGTCGGAGCGATTTTTGGCCCAATTTTCAAAAGTTCGCTTCCCCTTTAGGAGCGTTTTTCGATCACAAGAGCGGAGCGAAACATCACAATAAGCGAGTAGGAGAATTCTCAGAAAAAAGACGGAGCGAGGAGGGGAATTCTCAGAAAAAAGACGGAGAGAGGAGGGGAATTCTCAGAAAAAAGACTACTTAAAGAGCACTTTCGCGGAAATACCGGTAGGTTTCCATGGAAACGGATCGCTCCGCAATGTATCATTTTTTTCCGCTCTTTGGGTTTAAGCGTGCATATTTAAATGGAAAATGTAGTTACATATTATCACATTACTTATTAGAGCAGGTTAATAATTTCGGAAAATAATAGTCAATTGTTTTGTATTGACACGTTGACTCCTTTCCGTACAGCAGTATCACGCCATTGCAAAAACAGCATGTCAACACTGCACAGAAATGTCTATGAGGACATCTACAGAAAAAATACACCCACTTTCTTTGGGAGAGGGATTTCTGATAGGGCTTACGGGTGCACCAAGTATTTGAATTTTTTGTCCTGCAATAAAAAAAAATTGCCTGTTTTCTATGTTTCGATCATTATTTGGGAGCTAAACTGATTTTTTTCACTAACTGAGTTGTATGGAAAACTAGAACAATCGCGACTGTGCTGTGAATATGATTAAATGCAATTATTTTAGAATTTAACGCTCAGAGTTTAACATTTCTTTTTAACATTATAGAGTAATTTTTTAGAGATTTAAATTCAAAAGCTATTAGATGAAAATTTGTATTTTGAGTTTTTTGACATTGTGTTTTTTCAAATATTAAGTAAAGGCATCACTGCGTCACCTTCGAAACTTGGGCTCTGTATTAATATGGGGATGTCCTCACCAAGTGTACTTAAGGCAAACCAGCACATGGCGTATCTGTCATGGAAGGGGGGATTGCCTTGGGCAGAGGACTTTTTAAGGCGTTCTAACGCGTATTCACGTAACATATAGAGAAAACAGGCCAAAACAACCGTTTGATTGACAGCCACGCGGAAGGCCAGAACTATTGACCTCCACATTTCAACCATCTATCATTTTCAGCACTGGACATGGTGGGGACCCCTAAGCCAAAAATTGCTATATGCATCAATACTAGAGAAAATACATTTCGCTTCAGTTTTTCTCGGAAAATTCGTCTATTTAAATATAAAACAATGTTATCAAAATTGCATATAATTTAAATAATTAATTATAAGTATACTTAAATTGAGGTATTATTAATTAGGCCAAATTAATAGTTTAATATTTTGTACTTTTCAGCTGCGACCAAATAACTTTGACGATGTTTATTGCACATATTGATGCTACGTTTTCCAGTCAAGGTTATTCTTCCTTCAAACGCCAAATAGTCTAATTTTTTATATGTATTTATACAGGGTGTTCCTGAAGGTAGTTAAAATACATACAAAGAAGCATTTTTCTGCATTGCAACGTTTGGTCGGAAATGAAAATTGTAGATAGTTTCAGCACGACAGGGCTCCAGCCTATTTTGCAAATAATGTGCGTAATTACTCCATTGTCGTCTTTGGCCCCCGAACGATTGGACAAGTTGAACTAGTCGCTTGGCCAGCACGTTCATTAGATTAATCAAGTATCGAATTTTGCTTTTGGGGACACTTCAAGGCACTCGTTTACGAGACTCCAGTTGACACAGATGAGGGCCTCATTGCAAAACTTTAGTAACCGCTGCAACCGTTCGTGGAACACCTGGCATCTTCGAAAGGGTAGGCCAATTACTTGCTAGACGCTACCAGCACATTTGAGCATTTACAGTAGAGCTTTTGCATTTGCTATATTTCCATCTACACTTTTTATTTCTAACCCCACATTGCTAATCTGCTATATAAAAAATACTTCTTTATATGCGTTTTATTCTTAAAGCTTGGCCTATGAATTCGGTTACACCCTGTATATGTATATATGTATCTTGGGTGCACCCCCCTGGAAATGATCCTGCCGGCGCCCTTGAACAAGGAACAGGTACAGTAAATGATGGTAACACAGCTCGCCGATTCTTTGAAAATCCCGATATTACAGCTGAAATTTCTGGAATCAACAAGGAAGTGATATCAAGACTAGCAACAACACTGGAAGTCATTTGCTGCCACTATCCCATTGACCCAGAAAAATTTCAAGCATTTTCGGAGGAAACGGCAAAGTTGATTATGTATCCATGGTACAATCTGCCAGCCACTGTCCATAAAATCTTATTTCATGGCTCTCAAATAATAGAGGGTGCAGTTTTGCCTATAGGAGCACTTTCAGAAGAGGCACAAGAAGCACGGAACAAGGACTACAAGTACTATAAGACTCACAACACCGGGAAGCACTCTCGTACTGCGACGAATACGGGCATTTTCAACATTCTGATGATATCTTCAGATCCAATAATCACTAGTTTAAGAAACTTAAATTTATTCTGGAATTTCTCTTTTTGTTTATTCATTCTGATACGAGTGGAGGCAGGCCTTCCTCACTCTAAAAATTTATTTTTTGAATCAATCAGGTTTTACCTATACCTGTTTCTTTTAAAAAGTAGTATGTGCTGAAAAATATTGAAGCGACGATATGTACCAGTTAAATCTAGCATTTTTAAATATGAAACTACTTATAGAACAAGAATCAATTTAATAAATTTGTCGAATTTTTCCGGAAGTCGAATGTAGTTGACATTTCATCAAAAAATCGCCCCTGGCGATTTAGAATAATTTTATTTTTTTAACCGCCCATATTGATAGATCTGTAGATATCTCTCTGGAACTTCTACCGATCCCTAACATCCCTCAGACTAAGCAAACTCTGTCTTCAAAAAGGTATGAGTTACTTTTTTAGGCCAAGAACTGAAAAATGCCTAAGAGCAATAATTCACCGAGTTTTGGGACGTTCTTCGCTGGTAAAACTCTTTCATGGCTGAGACAGTGGCGGCTCGTAGGATACAGCAAGTACAGCCGGGCTGCACTTGAAATTATCAGCACATACTTTAAAATAAGTTATTCTACTAATTTTCCTAAATTCAGATTAGAATTATGGAATTCCTACGGTAAATTTAAAAAAAATCTAAAAAAAAAAAAAAAAAAACCAAACAAAAAAAACCGTATTGTGGCCGGATCGCTCATTCAGAAAAAAAGCACTTTAATCTTCCCGCAATTCAATTGGGAAAATCTTTGGTTCAGCCCAGAGCGCTGATAAGAAAATTGGCAGCACCGTTGGATTCTGTACAGGATTCTGTATTGCAGTAGTTCTGCTTTTATTTCACTCTTAAAATTAACCAGCTGATCAAAATGGCTGAATTTGGTCATTTGGTGTTTGACCCATCAGTTAAAGGTTCATTTTCCTAGACGGCGTTTCGAGTATTATGGAATACTAAGTAATATTATTATGGATTTCATTCCATCAACTAAAGAACCGGAAAACAAAGACGCTGAATGTGTCTTCTGTAACTGTTCTCCGAATATGAAGGAGAAGAAATTTGGAATCATTGTTGGTCTGTGTGGGCTCGCCTTCAGTGTACCGGAACGGAGAAAGAAGATTATACCTGCTATTTTTCTAAATTCAAACCAGAAATGACATGAACACTATCTTAAAAATATGTTTTATAGTTAAAAGTAATGGGGATGGACGCGATACGCGAGAAATCTCGCAATGTCTCGCGTTCTCGTCTCGTCTCGCGAGACGAGACATGCAATTTTTTTTTTGTGTGACGAGATAGGAAATACTTTGCGAGACGAGACATAGTCTTGTCTCGCGAGAATTTTCCGTCTCGCATAAAAAGCTTGCGAGAACCATTTTTACCAGAGTATATTTTAAGAGATTTTTACTAGATGGCAGGACAAAAACTTTCAAACTACGAGCACGGGGCCCGTAGCATTTGTTACTTCTGCTATATTGCTAATCCGGCACTGAGTATCTGTATATAACGGTCTCATATAAGTTGTTTTTAAAGTAGTGCTTACTGACAGTATGTGCACAAGAGAGGGACAAAAAAAAAAAAATGTCGTCCTTAGTAAACCCAAAATGGTAACACAAATAGCTGTGAAGTACAGAGTCTACTTTTGAGGGAATTTAGAGCTTAAAATGATATTTAATTATAAATTTCAATTTTTAATCAATTTTTATCTGAGTAGTTTCATTAGATAGTAGGTAAATTCTTATCTGGTTTATTAAATCAAATAAACCAATAAATTTCAAATACCGGGTGACCCAAAAGTCAGGACAAACTTTAAAAATTAATAATTCGAAAACGAATCAAGATACAAAGATACGGTTTGCACCAAACGGATGGAAAAGAAACCGGGTTGTGTGTGGCAACGAAACGAAAATAGTTCTGTTGGCGAACAACAGATGGTGCTATAGTGTTTTATTTCACCAAAAGATGATTTACAAATGAAAAAATGTTGAAAACTTAGAAGTCTGCCTAATTACAGTTAATTGTTCGTACAGTCAATTTTCAATGTGCTGCCATCATTCAGAAGCACAGTTGTGAGACGAGTCACCACACCGTTCACAGCATTTAGTAGCATTTCTTGCGTTACGGCAGACACATTTTGGCGAATGGCATCTTTCAGTGCTGCTAGTGATGCCGGTTCGTTGCGGTACACTTTTGACTTCAAGAATCCCCACAGCCAAAGTCACAGGGCGTAAGATCGGGAGATCTTGGAGGCCATGATTGATTAAAGCAGCGACTGATAATGCGATCCTCCCCAAAATGTTTAGCATGTTGTTTGGGAACTTATCGATTTAGACCGAAAAAATTTTATTTTCGATACAAATTTTTATCGCATTAAGTGACATTTGCAATTTTTCTCAGTATATAGATGGCATATATATATATATATATATATATATATATATATATGCTAGCCTGCAACCGAAAGAGGAAAAATGGGGCACATGCCCCAGGCATAGTGCTGTTACGACAAAATGGAAAGAAGGAAGCATTAAAAATAAGGTTTGTCCCGGGCGACATGATCTCTAGTTGCAGCCCTTGCATAATATTTAGAAGTAATCTGTAATAGAAACGCCAGTTCAGCTAAGACGTGTCAGAGAAAAAAAGAAAAGAAAAATTGCAAGTGTACGGCATAGAAAAAAAAGGAAGGGACGATAGTATTTCCCATCATGCACGATTTTCTAAAGAGGTAAAATGTCTTAATAATTATTATTGTGCAATAGTTTGTAATTACATAATTATGAAAAAACTCCCGACACTTCAGGGATTGGAAAGAAGTTGAATCTCTTGTTCAAATTTTGAATTCCCCAATTGATGATTTAAAAATAATCTCAATGGCCCCGTCATCACGCATTTTCGCACAGTCGATTGGGCTTTTGCCGAGAGCGTGTACTACAGTGAAAATGAACATCCCAGGGGCGCGTGCAGGTGACGGCAGACTTGCATTCTCGCAATCGTCAATTTCATTTTTATGGAGTGCAGGAGTCGATTTGTTGAGTTGGGGGCCCCTTTCGAAAACTTTCAAAATTTACAAATTTTAAAATTAAAGAATAATTTTGGGGCCCAGGCGTTTGCCCCGAATGCCCTCCCGGAAATCAGGCCTTGATGGAGCAGCCACAAAACTGACACAAATGTTTGTATCGACAGTTCCCAACCTTTTCTCCATCTAAAATTGTTCTACGGCAGAGCTAAGCTATCATCAATTTGGGTATGTTTTTCTTTGGGGAAAGAGACTTCTCGATGTTGACCAGAAATTCGATATTTTCAAGTATAATTCCTGACTTTCCCTCTGTGTGAAATACATTTAAGGACTGATTGACAGCCTGCCAATGAAGCAAATTTTTTCCGATTCTTTTTAGTACATCAATGGGAGGGGGTTTCCCCTACCTCCAAAAATGTACCTCGAACTTTCCGTGCAGGCAGCCTTAACTTTGTATGAAAGTATTTTGAAAATATGAAAAAAAAACCAAGCAGTGTTTATTAATAACTAACAACAGTTATAAAAGACTGCAAGCATCATTTGCAGTAGTAAATAATTTATTGTTATGACTACTCTTCTGTACAACAGATTGTTCCTCTAATGAGGTATTTTATGACCTGAAAGCTCCTCATGTCAGGAGGGAGCAGAGAGCACTCTGGGCAGATCTCCCCTATACACCATTGATATAAGAATAAACAAATCAATTTCCTTTCTCACAGGAAATCACTCGCAAAATCAAAATACGAATTAAGGCTGGCGTACATTGTGCGCTTACGGGATCCGTTTCCATAGCAAGTCAATGCATTTTTCCCGCAACCCCTTTCTGTATTGCGAGTGCAAGTCTTCTGCAGCACATCCTTTGAACTACACCAGCTTGAAAACCGTAGAATGACAAATGACAACGAATTATCCTTTGTTAGGTGACATGTGGAACGCTGAAATTTTTCTCCCAGGCGTGGTTACAATATTTTTTCGAACCATCACCAAAAGTTTCAGCCAAATTTTTGCAAAGAGTAGGATGGAGACGAATGTAAGATATCAAGCCAACTATAGTAACCCCGCTTCCTGGTGTCTTTAAAATTTACAACCTGCATGTGCCCATTGACCATTAAAAAGTCCCTTCAAGACCTTCAGGTAATGGAAATGGATTCCAGTGGACGCTCAATGTACTCTAGGCTTTAATAAAGTTAAAAAAATATATAAATAAAATAGTTTTCCTCAATGGACTTGATGCTAAAACTTAGAAACAAATTTGAGTAAAATGGAAAAAAGTAACTGAGTCTCTAATCGTGACCTAGTGCCTCAATTTTTTGACTTTAGTGACCTTTGCATGATGATAGACACCCTGTTAAAACTGGACCAGTTGCCCTGCGATTGAGGCAAGTGGGCCCCACACCTTACTTATTTTCTCATTCTCAAAAGGTATACGATAGAGTAGTGTTAGTACATACAGTAAACGTATGCATACTTACTAGCTTGGGCTGACGGCCAATTCTCAGGTACCACTTGTTACATGTGCGTAAAAATACTAACTTTACTTAAATTCTCACAGCTGATGTTTATGTATGTTATACAGAATATTGTTATAAATTTTGAATCAATACTGCTAGGCACTTTCTGTGGGCAGTAATTGCCGGATGTTTTAAAGATTGGAAGAATAAAATTTCATGTGGACACCACATGACTTCCTTGAACGTCTGTTAAATCATAATTATTTTCGGTGCACTTTTATAAGCATTTTTGCTTGAAAGGGATAAAATACTGCAGTAATAGTGAAGTTTAGAAATTGCTAGCCAAATGGTTGAGATATTGGCAAGCTG
The DNA here is from genome assembly GCA_038373885.1 of Cheiracanthium punctorium. Classification (NCBI taxonomy): domain Eukaryota; kingdom Metazoa; phylum Arthropoda; class Arachnida; order Araneae; family Cheiracanthiidae; genus Cheiracanthium; species Cheiracanthium punctorium. The sequence goes on along the minus strand of JAWZYV010002522.1, from coordinate 239,907 downwards.
GTTCAATCTGAAATATTCGTTTTTGGCTCCCAATTGGGTGATATTTTGCAAAAACCTGACAAGATTGAGATAGTTAGTGAGATTTTGGTCATAGCCAAAATATAATGATTCATCACAGACTTTTAATGAATTGAAGGTATCCACAGACCTTAATGTATTGAAAGTCTTTTTGTTGATCCTGTAAATAAATTACTCAATCGATTGCCATAAAAAAAAATGCACAATTGTATGTTACACAAGTTCTAAATACAAAGTCTACAGTAAACAGTTTTAGAGTTATACAAAGTGTGTGTGTAATTATTTTTTAAGTCAAATTTGGTGATATTTCGGTAAAACTTGCCGAGGTCAATGACCAATGGCGAGATTTTGGGTATGGACCAAGTAATGACTGACTACAGACATAATATATTGAAAATGTCCATAGACATTAATGTATTCAAATTCTTTTGGGTGGTCCTGTAAATAAACTGCCCTCTAGATTGGAACCAAAAATACCTTACTTATTTTTTCATGCACAAAATATATACGACAGAATAGTGTTAGCACATTCAGTAAACGTATGCATGCTCACTAGCTTGGGCCGACGGCCAGTTCTCAGGTATCGTTTGCTACAGGTATGTAAAAATATTACTCACTTTATATTACTCAAGTCTCGCAGCTAATTTGTTCGTATGTTGTACAGAATATTGTTACAATTTTGAATCAATACTACCAGTCACTTTCTGTGGGTGGTACTTATCACCAGATGCTTATCACCCACAGATCAAAAGGAAAAGCATAATTTTTTTGGAGAGTATATCTCTCCCTACTATACTTACGGTCTACTCTAGTATGCTGTGTGTGTGCATATGGTATTTAGTATTTCGTTGGGTCTATTCAAAGCGGCTGGGCTATCGATTTCAATGAGTAAATTAAAAGTATTTGCAGTGTTTTGAAAAATACTATGGCAGAGTTATTCAAATGTGTTTTTTGTAATACTTAGGATATAAATTTAGTATTGCTTACGGAAGGGAAATTTGCTGACTTTTGGTATACATATGTATGAATATAACTCGCATATCTCAAAAACTATTAGCCGTAAATTGCTGAAATTTTATGTATAAGATTTTTGTAACATCTAATTGTGCAACTCGATTTTTGGTTCTAATCTACTGGGGAGTTTATTTATAGGACCACCCAAAAGAATTTCAAAACATTAGTGTCTATGGATATTTACAAAATATTACATCTGTAGTCAGTCATTGTTTGATCCATGCCCAAAATCTCGCCATTTGTTATTGACCTTGGCGAGCTTTGCCAAAATATCGCCAAATTTGACGTAAAAAATAATTACACATTTCGTATAACTCAAGTGTTTACTGTGGAATTTTGAGACTTTGTATTTAGAACCAGTGTAACATACAGTTGTGCATTTTTTTTTTATTGCAATCGACTGAGTAATTTATTTACATGGTCAACCAAGACTTTCAATACATTAAGATCTATGCATACCTTCAATTCATTAAAAGTCTGTGATGTATATTTTGGCTATGACCAAAACCTCACTAACTATCTCAATCTTATCAGCTTTTTGCAAAATATTGCCCAATTAGGCACCAAAAACGAATATTTCAGATTGAACCCAGCTTGCCGATATCTCAACTATTTGGCTAGCAATTGCTAAACCTTAGTATTGTAGTATTTTATCCCTTTCAAGCAAAAATGCTTATAGACTGCACTGAAAATATTTATGATTTAACAGACGTTCAAGGAAGTCATGTGGTGTCCACATGAAATTTTATTCTTCCGATTTTTAAAACGTCTGCAGACAATTACCGCTCGCAGAAAGTGTCTGGCAGTATTGATTCAAAATTTGAAACAATAGTCTGTAGAACATACGTAAAAATCAGCTGTGGGAATTTAAATAAAATTAGTATTTTTATGCAAATGTAGCAAGTGGTACCTGAGAATTGGCCATCAACCCAAGCTAGCAAGTATGCATACGTTTCTGTATGCACTAACACTACTCTATCGTATACATTTTGAGAATAAGAATATAAGTAAGGTCTGGAGGTCCTGAGATCTTGATCTAGTGGTGGAGTAAGTGGATTATATGACTCACTTACTCCACTCAATTTTATTTTGGATCATGGCCCAAAGCAAAATAAAGTCCTCTTATACTATACCTCTAACATGTACCTTAGAAGATATACAATAAAAATTAGGTGAACCAACACTTTCAAATAAGTACTATCATAAGCTGATATTTCTGGAAACAATATATTTTGAATTTCTTTTTACTATTGGTTACTGGTCCAACTATGACCAGTGTAAATACTTTTTGATAATCTTGCATTGTTCAATTCTTTAAAGTTTTTGTTCATGTAACTATAAGCTAAATAACATTCATGCATGTTATTTTACCTATTCAAACATTTTATAAATTAAAATGAAACTAACGTAAATGTGCTAAAGTAAAAAGAAAAAGGCTTCTTTTGCTATTAGATTAATAATAATAATAAAAATGGCTACAAGAATATATCAGATAAATCAAAGATTCTGCTGTCTTTTTCAAGATTAAAAAATGTCCAGCTTTGCCTACTCACCAGCCCCAAATTCTAGCAACTGCCTGTTAAAAAATATTTTCTGGTGGTCCATTTTGACAATTTACAATTGGAACCTTTTATCCGAAAAACCAGTTATCCAGAACCATTTTTCAATAGATTAAATTCTTATTTTTCCAAAAGAAAAGCGTGTAATGAGCTTTTTTTTCCCATTTCTTGTTTTAAGTTTTCAAGAAGTTATACATTTACAACCTCCTCTCTAAATATGATTATTACTTATCTCGAACTTATTAACAATTTTTATATTATTTTTCTAGAATATTAACAGTTAATGTTTAATTATAATCAAAAGTAGAGTAACATATGCCACCAATAAATTTAGTGGGTGTCATGTTAATGTCCAGCCGAATATATCTGGTCCCAGCCATTCAGGATAACAGGTTCTGTACTGTATTTTTTTTTTTCACAATAAAAACTTCTGAAATGTCTTTATGTTCAAGCAACTGTTGCAAGAGAGACATAATAGCATATTCTTGTTTCGTACTAACAACATCCATCTTATAATATTTCATTTAATTTATGTATCATGTTCATACTATAAAAACTGTGTAAAGAAATATTTTTGTTAAGACTATTTATTATTATTTAATTTGCATTTATTAATTTTTTTCTTTGGATACATGAGAGACATTTAGAAAGTTGGTTTCATCATTTTTTTCCCATGGAAACTAACGAAAAAAAAAAAAAAATTACTATGCCATCATGCTTGCACTATTTTTCAGCATAGTCACTATTGACATAGAAACATTTGTCATAGAGTGCAATTAGTTTGAAGAAACTGTGGTAAAACTTCATGGCCCATGATGCATTGCAAGCTGCACTCTCTGACATGCTGAGGTGGTGCTGTTTGTGCGACAATTACAGGTCATGAAGTTCTAGCACAGTGGTTTCCTCAAACTGATTAAATGCTTCAGCAAATGTCTCAATATCAGTGACAACTATGTCTAAAAATGGTGCAAAGTGTTATTTACAACGATCATGCTGTAATTTACACAATCGATCATGCACTGTTGTATGTTCTAATACAGATTTATTAAATAAAGAAATCCAATTTATTCGAAATCAGTGTCATGAAGCAAATTATCCACATGACATTTTATAAAAACCTTTTTAATGAGCAAAAAAGAAAACTTAACATAATTAATAATTGACAAAAACCAAAATTAATAGTTACCAGCTACTCCAGTTTACAGGGACATCGCTAACAAAATTTCGAATTCCGCAGTAAAGAAAAATATAAGAATCCCAACTAAACTACATTCCACCATGTAAGATCTGAACAAGACAAGATTAATCCTGTTTGAAATTGTTGGAATTTACAAAATTAACTTACTCATAATGAAACAAATACTAAAGGATGCTATATAGGGGTAACTAAAAGAAAAATCAAAGACCGTAAAAATGAACATCTTAACGACATTAAATTTAATAAACAGAGCACTGCCTTATCACACTTAGCAATTAAAGAGCAGATTACAATAGACTTGGAAGGAATCAAGATAATAGCAAATTTCAACAACAGATCATACTGCAGGAGCATGTATACATAATTTTTTCTTTTACAATAAAGTTTCGGTGTAAAAAAAATTATATACAGTAGACCCCTATAACATGGATTTGCAGAACATGGCGAAAAAATAACTATCAGGTTCCTATAACACATTAAAAGAGGCTCGTATAACATGGTAAAATGAGACAGGTGTTCTGATTTTAATATACTTTAGCTCCAGTAATTAATATAACTTGAATAGCACCACAAAACATCATTCTGTTTCTAAGGTACACAAATAAGTTTTGCAGCGATTTTACAGTGCCATTAAAAGATTAAAATGAAATATGGAGGATTTCCATAGTTACAATGTTGATAAATATTGATTCCTCTTGAAGAAAATATATTTCAACGGCATCTCCAGTCTCATCCTTCGCTTTTCAGCAATGGCGTTGTTATCTTTCCTCCAGTCCAATCTTGCGCGGTATGCCGTCATCGCGTGCATCATGTCATTGATGATGCTCTCTGTAGCTGATATTTCTAATGTTTCTTGGATATAAGCAATTGTTGAAATTTGCTATTTTCTTGATGCCTTCAAAGTTTATTGTAATCGGTTCTTTTATTGCTAAGCATGATAAGGCGGTGCTCTGTTTATTAAATTTAATGTAATTATTGTTTATTTTTATGGTCTTTGATTTTTCTTTTAGTTACCCCTATATAGCATCCAAACTACAATAGCTCCTCACATCTTTGCCAAAGACCATAAAACCCTACCCTCCCACTGCCCTGTAGTTAGCAAATGTGAAGGCCCAACTTATTCATTACAGAAATACATGAAAAACATCTTGCAAGAAATTATCCCTCCCTCCAATAGAGTCTTAAACTCAACAGAAGATTTCCTGAAAAATCTCAAAGATTATAAAATTAATGAAAATGAAACGATGGTTAGTTTTGACGTTATCAATCTGTACCCTCCTGTGACATTATTGATGATTTGAGTCATTTCTTTAAACAAATATCTTTAACTTTTAAAAAAGACAACATTACCAAAGCCTTAGCAAGTGCAATGAACTTAATCTTAAATAAGTCCTACTTTCAATATAATAATAAATCTTTTCATCAAAATCATGGGGTTCCCCATTTCAAGAATCGTGACAGATTGGAAAATGCGACTTCTCGAAGATAAAATCAAAACAAAGCATAACAACACTATAAAAATTTGGCTGCAACATGTAGATGACATCTGTGCTATTCTCATGGAAAATAACCTTTTAGAAAAATTGAATGAATTGGACTCTAATATGAAAGAGAAAATAACATCTTAAATTATCTCAATGTTAAAATTATTAAAAATAAAGATAACCAACTACAAACCACCATCAACAGAAAACCTACTAGCAATACTGCAATAGTTAACTTTAAATCCAATACTCCCTTCGACTATAAAATCGCTGCTATTCGATCATGCACTGTTGTATGTTCTAATACAGATTTATTAAATAAAGAAATCCAATTTATTCGAAATCAGTGTCATGAAGCAAATTATCCACATGACATTTTATAAAAACCTTTTTAATGAGCAAAAAAGAAAACTTAACATAATTAATAATTGACAAAAACCAAAATTAATAGTTACCAGCTACTCCATTTTACAGGGACATCGCTAACAAAATTTCGAATTCCGCAGTAAAGAAAAATATAAGAATCCCAACTAAACTACATTCCACCATGTAAGATCTGAACAAGACAAGATTAATCCTGTTTGAAATTGTTGGAATTTACAAAATTAACTTACTCATAATGAAACAAATACTAAAGGATGCTATATAGGGGTAACTAAAAGAAAAATCAAAGACCGTAAAAATGAACATCTTAACGACATTAAATTTAATAAACAGAGCACTGCCTTATCACACTTAGCAATTAAAGAGCAGATTACAATAGACTTGGAAGGAATCAAGATAATAGCAAATTTCAACAACAGATCATACTGCAGGAGCATGTATACATACAAATTTTGTAGGATGAGAAGAGACATCTAAGAAAGGAGCTGGCTTATATTCGAGAATCATTAGAAATTACAACTACAGAGGACATCATCAATGACATGATGCATGCAGACGTTGATGGCATGGGATGACGTCATACAGCAGAAAATTCGATGGGAGAAAAGAGAACGACCAGGTACAATGCCAGTGCCCAAGAGTGATGGATGAGACTGAAGATGACCGTGGAGATGCAGTCGAAATATATTTTCAGCCAGGGAAATTAGGTATTTATCAACATTTTAACTATATACAGTGCCATTCACACTCCAGGCAGAGTATAGCTCAAGACTTGTAGAACACGGATTCATATCACACAGAACGTATCTACTGTGTTATAGGGGATCTACTGCACTCACTTTTGCATAAGAGTAATGTACAAGACTTGTACAGTTTTTGCCTATTTTTTAAATGAAGCTATGATAGAGAAGATGTTAAAGAGTAGCATGATAAAAAAGTAATACAGTGCAACTTCTACAAGCAACCACCTCTATTATGCAACCCCCTCCCCCAATGACCACTTTTTAAGGCACATATTTTTTACCCTATCTACTTAATGTTGAAAGATCCTCTAGAACAGACCACACAGCCCTCTATAAGTGACTGGTCCCATTGAAAGTCTGAATTTTTTCATGGATTTTTCCAGAAGTAAACAAAACCTAGATTCCAAACCAGTTGCTCTACTGCAAATTGACTGCAGGTGCATGTATACATACGAATTTTGTAGGATGAGAAGAGACATCTAAGAAAGGAGTGATTTTACTGTTGGAGAGCACATTGATGCCATTGAGTCACGAGAAAAAAGAAATTCAGAGAGGAAAGTTAGCAGTTAATTTTGGTTGTGAGAAAACACAAAAAAGTTTCAAAGCAAATAGATTTTATTATGGCAAATTCAGAATGCTTATAGAATATCAGGATAAATGATTTTTTGTCAGATGTAAAAAAGTTAAGTACAGCAAGAAGTTATCTCAAGAGAGAAAAGAATGAAACAATCTGAATTTCTAAACATTGGGAATGGGAAGTTTTGCTTAAATGAATAAATATTTAGCAAAATGTCACATTTAGGAATGTTTTGCACAGCAATTCCACTTTTTAACATATTTACTGCCACAGCTGAGATGGTACATCTGTTCAACCACACCAAGATCATATCTGCATGCTTATGCCTTTACATATTTTCTGCTCTTTCAGCCAGTTTGAGTGAAAAAAATGTTTAAAATTGTGTATAAGTTTTGAACAAAGAAAAAACATTTATTTTCCATATTCTTCAAAATATAAAGTAAACATATCTTTTTATATTCTAAAAATTTAGTTACTGTAGCTAGGTTTTGAGAACTAAATGATCTATTTCAGTATGTTTTGTATATTATCTAGTCCCTTCCAGCATGCCAAACACCTTAACATTGAATTATTTTTTATGGCAACACTTACAGCCAGCAAGATAGGTAAAGCTATCAACAATGATCTTGTAAATGTCAAAGAAAGAGTTTTCTAACTATGAGTATTTTCATAGATTGGTGAGGAATATGGTAAAAATATTTTCAAAAATGTTCATAAAAGACAGATTTTTCTTTTATAGCAGTATGAAGTGCAACTTCTGAAAAAGGTATCCTGAGTTGTTTTTTAGTCCCTCAGACATTTTAATTTTTTTTTTCCAATTTGTGTTCAAGGGCAGTGAAGGAAGTTTAGTTTTATTATTCAACAACCCTAAATCTTATGCTTTTCAAATTAAACTAAATAAAATAATTGAAATTGGGAAAAATAAACATCATAACTCCACATAAATAGTTCTCAAGACATGTATGTTTCATTTCTAGTTTATTTAATAAATGAATGAATGAAAAAATATAAAATGTCTCATCAGTGTCCAATGGTGACAATGTTAGTATTTATTGATCAACTAAACTGAAAGACTAAAAGACATTGAGATAACAGAAAAGAAAAATAAAAGCAAACATAGAAAATATAAAAATGAAAATATTCACATGTATACAAAAATGCACAACTCACTACATTGCATGACTCAGCAGAGTAGCAAAACATGCTGAAATGTTAAATTAAATTCTACATGTATTACTGCAGCAGGAAATCACAAGAAGATGAAAGTACAATGTGTTTTTTAAGAGATGAGTTCAATATTTGGTTGAATCTTCACAAGGAAGACTTAAAACATGTGAAGTGGCTACTTCTTTTTGCTTTTACCTAAAGTGAGAGATGTAAATGGAGTCTGACTTTGTACTTGCTGTACAGCTGCTTTTCTTTTGTTCAAGTTATTAATTTCCTCATCCAGTTTTTTTCTATCTTCTTCAAGCTTCTTTTTCTCTTCTGCATGCTGTTTCTTTAAAGCATCAAATTTAGAGTGAAGCTATAAATGTAAAAAAAAAAAAGGATAAATCACACTAAACAGTGAAAATAATGTGGCAGCTTTTTTAAACCTTTAAAATCAACTTGAAAACTCCATTTCACTAATCAGAAAGTGTCACAAACTAAAATTAATGAAATATAAAATCAGAGATAAACTGAAATAAATGCGAAAGGGAAAAATAATTTGTTTTCCCACACATTTTCTATCAGTGATTTTATAGAGAATGAAAGACAAGATACAATTCAGGTAATTAAAAACACTGAAGAGTGATTACAATGTTTCTAAATAGCATTACTTCTTAACATTAATTCAGGCAAAATCATATTGTACTTTTATCAGATTTGTAAGAGGAATATGCATAGCAGTATACCCCATGAGTTTAATACACTCACTTCCAAAAGTTAAGCACGAAGATATAAAATGCAAAAAAAATCAACAAATACTGCTTTGATTGACACAAAATTCGGCAGGAAAGCAGCATATATATTTATGCATAAAACAAAATGAATAATTATATACAGAAATGAAAACAATATTAAGTTTTTGTAAGTTATCAGATTGTAACAACAAGATCCAAAACGAACTTTTATTCCTTTAACACAGCCATAGAAAAATATATCGAGAACTAACTTAATTTTATTACAATTTTGAATAATAGTCATATGTGTTGCCAAACTTAAGGTCTCGTGATAATCTAGTCATTCCGTGTTTCCTGTTTCCTTACATTCGGCCATCCTAATAAAAGGACGCCCTCGGCCATGAATTTTGAAAACTTCATCAAGTTAGTCCATTTAAAGCACATAATCCTTGACATAAACAGGCATTTTCTTGGTTCGTTTTCGAAAGTTTATCTTTGCTTGAATCCTGCTGTGAAATAATAGTATCTGGTACAATATGTGACGTTGGGAGTTTCACTGGCATCAACATCAATTTCCCTGGCATTGGCATCTTTTTCACTGGTATTGACTTCTTCACAGTACTTAAAGTTTTCATCGTCACTTATTTCATCGTCATTAGTGATATGAAACAGCTTCATTTGAGATGCATGAGCAGTTGTTGTGTAGGGACGTCTTGAACGTCCTTGTCCAATTTTTCTGAAATCGGTCACTTGGTATGCATCTGCTGGAAGTACTTTCATCACTACAAGGGGTCCTCGATATCGCGCTTGTGTTTTGGTACTATTTCCTGTAGCTTCCGGTAACCGTTTAACAACAACAAAAACATCGCCAACAGAATACTTATCAGCAATACAATGATGTTTATAAAAAAAAAAAACTTCATTTTATCTTGAGCTTTCAAAATGTTTTCCTGTGCTTCTTTGCGAAGTAATTCAGGTGCTGTATATTCATCAGATGTTGGTAGTAATTCTTTTGGGAATTGATCCAATTTAGTAGGCTTATAACCATACAAAAGCTTGAAAGGTGGTTTGCCAGTAGATTTGCTAGGAGCCCAATTGATGCATCTCTGTATTTCGGGTAGTACTTTATCCCAATCTTTTTGTGACTCAGTTCGTATGCTCGAAGAAATCATGGGTAAAAGAATGCGGTTAATTCTCTCAACTTGCCCATTGGCAGCTGGTCTTTGACTACAGTTTAAAGTATGCTTAATACCATTCTTTAAACAAAACTCTTTAAATGCTGCAGATGTAAAGCATGTTCCTCGATCAGTTACAACTCTATTAGGACTTCCAAAATCATTGATGAAGTCTTCCAAATGTCTTAACACACATTTGGTCGAACAACTTACACAGGGTCTTAAACGAATAAATTTTGTTAAATTATCTATGAATACTAACAGTTCTGTGTTGCGAGATGAACTTGTGACAAAAGGCCCCAGAAAATCCATATGGACAATGTCAAACGGTCGATTACCTGGTAGGATCGGATTCAATTTTCCTTGAACCTTTCCTGCAGGAACTTTCGTGAAAGCACACATAACACATTGCCTTATGTGATTCTTGATATATTCTGCCATGCGAGGAAACCAGAACTGCTGAGCTATTAATTTAGTCACCTTATCAACCCCAAATGTCTACCATGTATAGATGACCATGTAAGATGAAGAGTTGCAAAAGATTATTAGTGTATTGAAGAATTATGGATCTAAGAAGAAAAACAGGAACATTGAAGATAAATACGAGCTAATAAATGGCATATTATATCGTATAAAATGCAATAACGGTGTGTACAAGAAGTTATTTTCTCATAGATCTAGGCATTACAAATATCTTGCTCTGCGCTTCCATGATTTTTCAGGACAATCTCAAGTCATCTATACATGGTAGAGGGAATTTGTCTTTAACAGTTTGAGAATTTAGTTGCCTATAATCAATGACCATTCAGTACTCTCCAGTTTTCTTTTTTACGAGTAATACCGGACTACTATATTCTGACGAACTATCTCGAATTACTCCTTGGTCTTTTAAATTTTGAATCAAACTGCAGAGGATTTCCCTCTCATGGCGTGAAGCACGATATGGGGAACGAGAAACTGGTGTGCAGCCAGTTTCAGCTGGGTTTCTGTAATATGCATAACTGTATTATTAACACATTCAAGCTCGTCTGCTTTCATAGCTATGCACAATCTAAACTCATTTAATAAATATCTTTTGTTTCTGTTCTGTTGTCATACTTGGGCCGATTTTAATAGAATCACATTGGATAGGTTCTCTGTGTACGTGTTCTACAACTAAGACATTGCCATTTTCTTTGACATCACTTTGGGTGTTTTCATTCCTATTTCTGTCGGCTAAGATATAATCGTTACACCAAGTTCCTCTTGCAATACGACGATTCTTTTTTAAATGAAGAGTTTCGTTGCTAAAGTTTGCGATTGGTACCACTGTTTTACCATCTCTAGTCAATAAAACAAAATCTGTATCTTTACCGTTTTCATTCAATAGCAAGACTGCATCTCTATTTTCAGCATTACTAATAACTTCTACCATTTTTACCGAGTGTGGTTCAATTATTTCTGGTTCAGATGTTTTGAGAACAGCACGTTCAGGTTCATTCTCTATATCAAAACCTGGTAGCTCATTTATGTATAACAGCTTTGATTTTCCTTCCTTTCTGATCATCACTAAATCAGGGAAATCGGTGACATTCTTTCCAATGATAACATTAGGTCCTGGAAAAGTGTTATCTGAAACAATATATAATTTCATATCATTCAAGACTATATTGTCGATAGTTACACTTGCTGTACAAATTCCAAGCGATTTTACTAATCTACCGATTCCTCTTATAGTAGCAGTATCACAAGTATGATCAGTCGAAGCATTTATTTGCTTAGAAAATGTATATTTTATCATAGAAATATCAGCACCTGTATCAATCAAAGCCTCTGTTCTTACTCCATCGATTAAAACGGATTTCGAAGTAGTACGTTCATTTAATTCAGGTAATGAAGAGGGATTCACTAGTGGTGGTGGATTACTATAGGTTTTGGGGCAGTCTCTTGTGCCATGTCCTTCAGTTCGGCATGCAGTACAAAACTTCGGCCACTTTGGTTTTAAACAATCTCGTGAGAAAAGTCCTTTTTCAAAACAATTGTAGCAAACCTTTGAATCTGATCCTTTATACTTAATGACAGTTCCACCATTCTTCTTAACACTAACTTGTTCACAAGGCAAAAGTGATTCATTATTTTTCCCGTATAAGCCACACAATTCAACATACTCATCAATTTTATCGACCAATGTTATAGGCGATTTGAATGATGACCACTCACTTACATAATATTCTCGTACTGGTGCAGGCACGGTTTGCTTAATACGATCTGAGATTATTAAATTTTTCAGGTCTTCCATAGTTTTTATTTCTAGCCCATTAACCCATCCGTCAAGATATGTTTCTAATTCATAATAATATTCTCGCCAAGTATTTCCATTTTTAATTGCATGGGAATAGAACAACTGTCTAAACTTTTCAGCACTCAGTTTATAACGCTTAAGTAAGAGTGCTTTAACGTGCACGTAATTTTCATCTAATTCTTCGGGTTCTCTCATAATTAACTCTACAATTTCACTTGGCAAAACGCCTATCAAACACGCCATCCACAGCGATGGTTCCATATTAACCCTCTTCATAACTCTTTCAAAATGCACTAGAAACAAACCAACATCATCATTTTTTGAAAAATTCCGTAATTGAGCTCGCCAATCAATTTTTGGTTTGGATGGTAAATCACTAGCAGACGTAGCCATAGACACAGTGTTGGCTTCCATTTCTAATTTTTTCATCGCCAACTCATGTTGTCGCCTCAGTTCAGCCTCTTCTCTCTCTCTTTCAGCATTCAAATTAAAAATCATCCCTTGTATTAACTCTTCATCGAATTCCTTACTTTTCGTAATTAAATTTTTTTAATCTACAATCCTACAATTCTCTGTGACGTTTTCCCCTAATTCATGCGCAATTAACTGCAAATCACTTTTCCGCAAATTCTTTAAAAGTGCCATTAAAATCCCACTTTCTGAAATGTAATAACAACAAGATCCAAAACGAACTTTTATTCCTTTAACACAGCCGTAGAAAAATATATAGAGAACTAACTTAATTTTAATATAATTTTGAATAATAGTCATATGTGTTGCCAAACTTAAGGTCTCGTGATAATCTAGTAATTCCGTGTTTCCTGTTTCCTTACAAGATAATGACATACTGGAGACTTAAATAGAATTATGTATAATGTGAAAATAAACAGCATAAAATGAAAAAAAAGGACATTGATAGGGTATGTGATCCCCCTTATCTGCATACAAAGTTTACACCTTGTGATCATGCTTTCAATTAGGTGGTCAACCACTGCAGAACTAAGCAATCGCCATTCTTCTTGTAGAGCAGTTTCAAGCTCAATAAGAGTGACTGGAGGTGGGAAATGTGAAGATACAGCACGGCCGAGAGCATCCCAAAGATTTTTAATAGGATTAAGGTCGGGCGATTACACTGGCCACACCATACGTGCAATCCCTTCACTTTCTAGGTAGTCATCGACTATGTCAGCTCTATGGGGACGTGCGTTATTGTCCGTTAAAACAAAAGTAGGGCCAACTGCTGCAGCGTACAATCTCACAATGAGTTCTAGGACTTCACCTTGATACCGGACAGCCATCACAGAACCCCGTTTAAAGATGTGCAGGTCGTTGCGGTTATCCTAATGAAATCCCTGCCCACACCATATCCTTATACACTTGTCATCTGACTCCAGAGCAAATCTTGACTCACCAGTAAACATGACATTGCCCCAGTCAGACACAGTCCAATTGACATGTTCCCAGCACCACTTTAATTGTGCCCCTCTTGATTGGATGGATAGAAAAACACAAACTCGAGCTAACCAAGCATACAGTCCACGCATATGTAATCTTCGGCATACAGTAGCTGCAGATATCGCCTTACAAATGGACGCTATAACCATAGATGTCACACGTGTGGAGGTCACTCTGCGATTCCACTTGGCTAAAATAGCAATATATCGATCTTCCGCGGGGGGTTGTAATCCTTGGGCGAACAGCTACGGGCCTTCAGACAACTGTCTGTGTGGTTTGGAATCGTTTCCATAAACAAAGTTACAGAATCATGAACACCAAAGAAAAGAGCAACATCTGTGATTGACTGTCCTGCCTCAATTCGTCCCACAGCTTCCATTCGTCTTCTGGAAGTCATAGAAACATGTATGTCTTGAAAACAAATTGTACAGAAGTTTTAAACACCTTCTATCAGCACTTACAATCAACTTCTGTAATCCTTCATCATAAAGCTGGCATCTTATAAGACTGCCCTTTTTGCATATTTCTTGACATGAAAGTGCAATTGGCTGTTACCTAACATATTTGGATACTTCTATCTACCTCTGCAGCGAATTGCATCCTCTTCAATTCTGATTGGCTTCTGGAAATAAGCATTTTCCTCTCTGTGCTTAACTTTTGCAAGTGAGTGTATAAAAATAGCTGTTATTTACAGAGACATTACAATAATAATTAAGCAGTGATATGTAGCTGTTTTGTTTATGACAAAAGTTAGTTTTCTAGTGAATGTATATGACAGCTATCCAAATTGAATAATCTTTAGATGTTTCATCTTTTTAGAGTAGCTTGCAAGAAAGATTAGGAATAAACTTCTTATGCCAGCATCATAATGTTTTGAGGCTTGTATAGACATAAAAAGGCCAAAAACTACCCCAAGAAGGTAAAGATGAAAAGTGTACAATACAAAAAACATTTAATAAGCTCATAATATACACACTTAGAAAGTTAACCAGTAAAAATCTGTTTCTTCATATTCAGTTCCTAGTCACTAACAGTTGAACATAAAACACAATACTGAAACAGATAACAGGATTCAATTGTCACAAGCTGGTATTGAATCGTAATTGTTGTCAACCAAGAATATCATTTTATTCAACAATTAGGTTACAAAAACATTTTCTCCTGCAAGATGAAAATTAATTGAAATAAGGTAAGATGGTCCCAGAAGTATTTACCAATTTTTACAATATAATTTTGAGTTTCCCACTATGGAATTTTTCATCCTTTACAAAAATCTTATCAGGAAGAAGTTTGTAAAAACATCCAGTCTCATAAGCATTGCAAATGTCTTTACAAGGATAGCTTCATATCAATGCATTGGTAATGTATTTTCCATTCCATAATTCATAGGCTGAGAGTTGACATCGACAGATTCATAACAAATAGGCATACGTCATAAATTGTACCTCCTCTTAAAGCATCCAATCCAACCATTTGACACTTTGAATTCTTTAGTTCCTAGTTTAGAAGCAATTTTAATGACTTTCTCTTTCAAATTTGGGCCACTTATGGGAATGTTGCACATACTTCATCAAATCATTGATTTATATGTTCCAAATTTGGAAAGAATGACATTCTCTTCTTACTCAAGTTTCTCATCTTTTGGAATTTTGCTCAATAACATCAGCTTGCTATAAAATATTATCAGTAAAGTTCAATGAGGAATTTCAGTGAGAGCAAAATCAGCTTTAATATCATTGTAATTATTGTCGATAATACCAACCTTTTGAGCAACCAAGACAATCACTTCTGTTTGGTTGCTATAAACTACACCAAACACAGAAAACAAAAATTCATGGGGAGGAGGTTTAATTACAGGGTGAAAAACAGCCAGCAACTAAACATTAGCAAAATCAGCCACAAAGCTAATAGTCTGTCCTTTGTATTTATGAGGCTGATGGGATATACAAACGAACATGTGCAAACTGTTGTGATAAATATATGCTTAAAAGGCACTGTATCTGGTAAAGCTATATCTTTATACCTATGTTCTTCTCTTAGAATTCTATTTATAGGTTGTCAGTTTCTAATCTTTTTTCAATTCAATGGATTCTTACCTTTCTGAAAAGACTTGTTATCAATTTATGTTCCATAATTCAGACTCCTAACTACACAATAAGAGATGAGATTTTTCTTTTTATGCAAAGAAAAGCGGAGAACTATTTGTAGGCCTTTGGTGTAAAGAACTATTTTTTCTCTTTATTACTACAGTAACTCATTACTGAAAAATACACTGAGTTTCTTTTGCTAAAAAAAGTTTAATGCTGAAAAATTACACTTACAGATTTCACAGCTTTTGCATCCCCAACTTTTTATCTATCATGCTTTCCCGAATTTTGCATTCTTATTTTTAACATTATATCCTTTGATTAATAACTTTTTTATATATTTTGCCCTTTTTTTACAAATTATAATAATAATAAAATATATACAAGAATTTTATTTGACATCATTGGATTCTAACAAAAACCCTGTTTGATAATAATTTAGGATAAAATTAAGCATATTTCAAATGCACAAGATATGCTCATAAAGGACACATTTTAAAATTATTTATAAGGTTAAATGAGAAAATGAAAATAAAACAATTTCTACAATTAGGTTCAAACAGCAAATATTTTCTTGATTTTGCGGCAAAATTCAATTTTTCTTGCATTTCCCTGACTTTTCTTCAATTTCTTCTAATTGCCCTGACTTTCACTGACCAAAACTCATTTCCCTGATTTTCCAGGTCTGTAGAAATCCTGGTTTAGTGGGGGGGGGGGGGGGGGAACAAAGACAAAGGCAGGTAAATCTTAAAAGTGAGTAACATTAAACCGAGGTTTCATTACATTGTAGCCATTCAGCACTAATCTCATGTCTTAATTCCTAGTTAAAAAATAACTTTTATTCAATTGACACATCAGATGTTTCAGCTACTAAAAAAATATTTTTGTTGATTCTATTAAAAATTTTTACTGTACAACATGAACACAGTTGTGTAAAATGACAGGTTAATAGGTTTTACATATTTATAGCATTATAACTTTTAAATAATGTTATGAACTAGCTGCTGAAGTTTGATATTTAAAAAATACTCATTTACCTCTTTCTCTGCATCTTTGAGTTCAGATTCCTTCTCCTTGACTCTTACAACAAACATTTGTCTCATCTCTTCTTCCTTTCGTTGTAGTTCCTTGAAAAAATAAATAAATAAAATTTACTCTTACAAACACAACTTAAATTTCTATATAAATTAAAACTTCAACTGCATAAAGAAATATAAATTTTAACAAAATATCTGAAATAATTTTTCATTTGTAGCTCAAATATGTTTAAAAAGTTAAAAGTAAAATTTGAATATTTATATCAATTTTGTATTAAGATACTTGCCAACCTAAGAAAGCAAAAGCATGTAGAACAGCATGAGAGCATGATATTTTACACTTTTTAGTATACAATGCATGCATGTTATGTTTTTACAGACAACTTTTTAAAATTGTGCAAATTTGTGGAGATAAAAATGAACACAAACACTTTTCAGTCGGTATTTCTGAATATATTAAGTATCATTTGTAATAAAAAGGCTGATTAAACTAACAAGGCATTGCTTGAGGGATACGGATTTCATTAATCTTTGGCATAGAGGCACTACACAATGCGAGTATTTTATGGATAAAATACTAAAATGCAATATTCAAGCACACCCAAGAAAAATGGATAGTTATTTTTTAACAACTTCATCAAAATTTTATATGCAAGTTACATGAACCCTCACTGGGTATTCTTGGCTTGATTGGTAAGATTCTCGACTCTTACTCTGACATTGAGGGTTCCAAACTTGCTGTGCATAGAATTTTTTTCTTTTACATTTCATACATCAATACTTTAGATTAATTCATTTAGATAAAAATGAATAAGTATAAAATTTTCTAATAATTACTTAATAGATTATTTTTTCTATAACTTCTATTGTTTATTTTAAATTTAATTTTACTATTCCAAATCTAATATTTTTGTAATTGATACAGTTATTACTATTTCAATAAAACACATTTTGTGATTTAAATATTATTTACAATAATTAAAATTTATAGGTAGATAAAATGTTAAGATGAATTTTTTCTTTTGAATGTTGTACCATAACTGTCATACAGGATCATGTACACCAGACAATGAATAATTAACACAATATTGCTTCAATAAATTGGAAACAACCTATAAAAAACCCTACATTATCTATTTTATTTACTTATAATCTTAAATCATCTTAAATAATATTTGAATTGCAAAAATGTGTTATTATTCAAATAGGAATAACTACATTAATTATAAAAATACAACATGGGACTGATTATCCGGAATTCCAAAATCAGGAAGACCCAGAATCTGTAAATCACCTCCAGTCTTTTTTTTTTTTTTTAAAGTTATGATAATCATCATAATGAAATATAACAGTAAAAAAAAAAAGTCCTTCAAAATTCGTAACCACCTCCAAATCCCGCTTGAAGTTAAAGAAAGAAAAAAGGAAAAACACACTTAAATAGAAGGAGTTAACATAACTACAGTATTTTTCCCATGCATGTTATTTTTTTTTTTTTTACTCAGTCTCGGGAGAGCGGTAAAAGTGCAAATGATTACACCGATTCATTCAGGGTCATGTGTTTCAGGATCAAAGGGCAATGGCAAGTGTCAAGTGAGGCACAGTTCATGCTCACTTGTCGCTTTCCTAGCTTGGAAATTTCCAGGTGTCAGTTTGAGATTGCTTTGTTGTTACTGTAGCAGCTGTAACGACAAGTTACAGCACAAATAAGTTGCATGAGCATTTTTATTGCTTACAATGTCCAAAAGATCTGCAGGTGATTCTGCACCCTGCAAAAAGAGAAAGCATGTAACTATTTCGATTGAAAACAAAGTGGAAATTCTTCGACATTTCTATAATTATTTCAAATGGCCTCGGCCACAAATTTAAAGATATTAGAGTCCAACTCAGTGCAGCAGGAATAGTCACAGGGCTAAGAAAAAGCTGCCCAGGTGAAGTGGTTCTTTACGAAGCTGACATCATACCTCTGACAACCAGATTTACGATAAATTCTTTTAGATATTTCAATAAACTGGCGAACTTTGAATTCTTAACAGGACCTTTAGCTATATTTTAAATTGGACAAGTAACCAGTGTTTAAAGTGAGACACCTCACTTGTCTACGTGTGGAAACATGGTTTTATAAATTTTAGGGTTGTTCCTTCATTGACTTTTAGTTATTTGCCCCCTACGACATCTTTTGAACGTATTAGTTTCAATGAGGATTTGGAGATCCTTGTTTGTAAACAGGAAGAACATCAGGCTCTTTTGAAACAGCTGGCCATAAATGATATCCCATGCGAGGCTTTAGTTATCTACACGGATGGTAGCAAATTCAAGGGCGGTAGAGCTGGTAGTGGGGTCTTCATGAGTAACTCTGAAGAGGAACCTTAGTATCCATAACCCTGACTACTGCTCTGTTTTCAGATCTAAAATTTTAGCTATTGGTAGGGCTCGGGAGTATGTCCTTGCAATATATAAAAGTTGTATCTGGATATTAACTGATAGTATAAGTGCCGTACAGTATCTAAAAAACTGGCCAAAAATTTCTGGTAAACCTGATCAGGATATCATGGTACTTCTCTCAGAGCTTAGTCTTAGGAAACCAACATGTCTCCAGTGGATTCCTTCGCATGTTGGGGTGTATGGTAATGAGACTGCAGATTTACTTGAAAGAAATGGTTGTGATTTCCTGATCACCAGTTAAGCAGAATCAACTCCTTCGGAAATCCACTCTCTACATAGGGGAAAATTGCTTGCTATGTGGTGCCTCCCAACAGTTCGTCGCTGGTATGCTGCTAAAGTTCTGGGACTGTACCTGTCATGCAGCGGTCCCAGGACTCACCAGATGTCCCAGGCTCCTTTCAGAAGTGGTCACTTGAGAACTTTGAAATTCCAGAATGGGGAAAAGACATTTTTTTCTGTTCTTGTTCTTTAGTCCCTGGTAATCCTGCTCAACTTCTCAGCTGTTTGGGTGCCTCTTGGAGGCATATGGTATGAGCTGGATTGGGTGTTTGATTCACTGATGCGATGGGGAATTTTGGACTTAGTGTAGGCTTTCCTATGCCAGGGGGATGAGTAACAACAACCAAAATTCAGGGAAGAGGATACAAACTTACATTCAAAATAATAATCTATCCAAAATATGCATTCTTTAAAGTAGTCCACTTCCCACACAATATCAGATTAAAAAAAATATTTTCAAATTCAGAAAGGTTAAAGCTCTTTTCTTAATTAAAGAGGAAACTAATCTTCAAAATTCTTCACACCACAGCTGCCAAATAGTATGATGATGATATCCTGCAGTATGTTCTTTATTCACAGAATATGTTTACAAAAAGATTGCTTTATCTATACTCAACAATAAATATGGTCAAAATCCGGTCCAATTTATGCCCCCCCCCCCGCCTCACAAAATTGCAGTAAAATAAAATGGCCAATTTAAAAAATAAATGTGAAAAAGATTGTTAAAAACATAAATAAGTAAATTTAAATCTAATTTTTCTAATACTAACTACTTCAATTGACAAATTACTTGGAATTATATTGACATTTCTACTAAAAATTCAGAAATTATAAAAACTTATTTTCAAAATTAAGGTCATATATTAAAATGTACTGAAAAAGACCTCACAATATTAAAATTTTTATACCTGCAGGTGCTCTTGACGTTTCTGCTCATAAGTTTCTTGGAAACTGATTGGTTTGTTATCAGCGCCAACATCTGAGAATCCCATCTGTTCCAAACGCATTCTTCGGTATAATTCATAATGTCTTGCATGAGTCTGATCTCTCATGTCTTCCATATTGATTCTAATTAACATCTCTCGTAGTTTCACAAAATCACAATGATTTTCGTTTTCCACTAATAGAACATATTTCTAGAATTAATATTCTTAAAAATCACTACTGTGGTTGCATGAAACATCATCACAATAAGTTACACAAAATTAAATAATTTTATGCTTTTTAATCTCATAGAATACAAGCAGGACATCCCTAAATGTAACATTATTTTTTTAGGTTATTTCACGAAGCAGCAATGTGATGAAACTATGATTTTATTACACACACTAAAACTTTAGTGTAAGTGTGTGTAACTAAAATTATTATGTGATCAAGTGAATTAATGGGAATAATTACAAGGATTATCTTTGTAAAATCTACATCCCTTAACTACTTGTCTAAAAAGTTATGTTCACACACACACACACACACACACACACAATTGTTCCCCCACTTAAGAGAATAAAATAACACAAGAGGCAACAGAAGTGTTTTAGCTATTTTTTAGAAATTCCCTCATAATGCATTTCATTAAAATGGGAGACGTAATGATACAAATGTTTCACTCAGGCTCTTGGGTTCACATGAATGAAAATGGATTGTGTGTGATTAAGGCAAACCTGCGCGAGGGGTATGCCTAAGATGAGGGATGCCTTGGTAGGAGGACTTTCTAAGGGGTTCTAATGCGTATTGATGTTACATCTGGAGAAAACCTACCAAAACTCCAGACCGTTAGATCGACGACCGCGCGATGGGACCTGAATCCGGGACCTTTACACTTCGGCCGCCTACCATTTTCACAGTGATATAACCACTGTGCCATGGTGAGGCCACATGAATGAAAACAAAAACCTTCATCCATCAACTGCAGGCTGCCTGGGAGGAAAAGTTTAAGGGAGAAACATAATTAAAACAGTGACCATTAGAGCTTCAAATTAAAGGTTAAGTAAAGCTAATTACCACAACAAACTAAACATTCCCAATAATTTGTATCTAAGCATTCTCTTTTGAAATGAAAGCCAATAGAGGTAAAACAAATAGCACAAGAGATGGAAAAGATCTGTGTTGCCAGTGTCAACTAATCTGTTATTTACAAAAAAAAAGAAAGAAAAAAAAATTTACAAGACTAATGTATTCCTTCAGAAAGTAGAATTCTCTATTTTTGTGAGGAACAGAAAAACTTTTTGACTATATTCAATGTTTACATTTATGTGATGTAATTTTGTTAAGAGAAAACAAGAACTCATAATTAAACTAAACTCATGGAGTTTTTTGAACGCAAAAATTATTTTATAAGAAATGGAAGTGTAAACATGAAGGGATAAACAACTACCAAATACAGATACCGCTTTACATGCAAAATAACATTTATAAAATCTGCTAAATAAATAGTTCTTTTAGGTATCACTTTAAGACAGAAAAATATTACAGTAAAATTGTTTATTTCAGAAAGGCATGAGTGTTTTCACTAGAGCACGAGAGTCTCGCATTTTTTTCCTTTTTCTTGCATTAAAAAATTATTACTGTGAGAAATTCACACACCCTACCAATCGGTTTCCGAAGTCGCTAATAAGGCATGTGAGGAAAATTAAAACCTTAAACACTCTTAAGTCCTTGATGGCTAATCTTGTACAGTAGCACTTTAGCAGAGTTTAAAAACACAATGTAAAAGCATGAGGAAAAATGTCATTGCTCACCAAAGCTGATAATGTTGAATCTTTAAGTCAAAGATGAAACATTTTTTTCAATTAAAAACAAAGGTATAGCAAAAACATCAAGACATATTGCAGCTATACAGAAATCAGCACTACAAGCTGAATCACATTCTATTACTAAAACAATAGTAGGAAGTTGATATATTATATATACGCGGCTAATAGTCGACAAATATTTACACTACTAAAAACAAACAGTAGCTGCCTTGCTTAAAGCATAATTAAAAATATAAAGCAGCACAGAGCTGCAAACTCATCCGGCGGCAATGACAGCTCAACAAGTAATCATCTATCAATAACAACACAGAGCAACTAATCAAATCCACACTGAAGTGTCAGAACATTGCTTCTTATATAAATCTCTACCGCGATCCATGGAGTAAACTATTCAAATTTTCCTAGTGATTACATCATTGCCTCGTGCTGTGGGAAAAGCAAGTTATTGCACAATGTGTTTAAGTTATTGTGTAATATGTGGGCGATTAAGTTAGAAAGATTATGCAAATACTGGGAACGTTGAAGAAGCACTCCTGATTGTATATTAAAGTAAATTAAATTCATTTTAACTAGAAATGAAAGTGCCGATCGGCAAAAATATGGCAATGTTCAGTTCTTAACTGCTAAGTCTAATATTTAATGATAGGATTATCTTAGAAGGTTCTTAAAACTATTTTAGCTTTAAAATAGCAAGTTTAGAGTAGAAAACAGTGGCAAGACGGCGAATCCAGGTAAATATGCCTAATACAGCTAACAGTTTCATTCTGTGAAAAATTCTGACATTTCAAAAGATTTGGACACTTTTTCAAGTACTTTTTCATAAACTTGCAAAATTGGAGGTTTAATGGAGGCAGGGATAAATAACTATCTATAAATACAGCAAAACCTTGATATGATATTTACAAGGTGTCTACCAATGTCAGGAGGCAAAAAAAGTATCATTAGCAACCTCACCGACATAAAAAAGTTGCCATTTTAGCAGCCATTTCCTTAATTTTAGCTGCCAAAATAGTAGCATCTTTGCATGATTCTGTAATAAGAAATAAGCATATGCCATTCTGCTTCATTTAAAGAGTGAATAAAATAAATTAAAAACTACATGTGTTGTATAACAGAGCATATAGTACATCTAAAAAGAAATCAGTTTAAAACACATACATTGTTAAAAAAAAAGTTTCAAAATATATAAAAATTAAATTTAAAATAATGAGCACTAATTGGCAGATTTTGGAATAACATTAAGATGGATTTAACTCTGCACTGCTGATGAGTGCTAAGTGCACTCTTGAGTAACTTCAAATAAGCAAAACAGAATTCAGTTTTCAGAATTGCAAAGATTGTATGGATAGAGCATAGGAAGTGGAAAGCAACAAGCATGGGCACCCAAAGAAATATTTTTAGGAGGGGGTGCAAACTTCAAAAATTTTTTCTAGAGGATGGCAAATTTCACACTTGAAACATCCGAGTTCTCATTTTGCTTTGTGATGCACTTTTATTTATATCATAAGACAATATACTAAACCTCTAGGTAAGGGGTGCCCTACCTTGCCACTTCTTATGGGCGCTCATGGCAACAAGTGTTAGCAGATTTTGGGAAGAGAGAAGGTGACCTTGAATATTCTACGATTAAAGAAACTGATTACAATGTTTGATGCCTAACCAATTGCAAGTTTGAAAAGAGTTTGAGTTTGTTTTGAGTTTTGGCAAATCCACACGAGGGGCATCTGCCTATAGGGTGGGGGTAGGTGGTATTGGTCACAGGATTTTTTAAGGGATTTTAACTCTAATGTGTATTCACCTAAACTTTGAAAGAGAAAGGCGAGTTGACAAAAAAATGAAATCCGATTTTCAAATGAGTCGCCTGGTGTACAGTACAAGTAGCCAAGAAGTTGAGAACAGTATTTTGAACAAAAAACGTCATCAGTATGAAAATGACGTTTTTTGTTCCAAAAAAGTTGCCTATTTAGTTGCCGGTGGACATCCTGTATTTAGGAGACTAAATAAAATTATCATTCTAGAGGGATGTATCTTCATATTGAGGAGATTAATAGTGTATAGAAATTTTACAGGATCACAAAATTTTGTTATAGAGGAATTTATCATTGCATCGAATATCATTATAGCAAGGTTTTACTATCTCACCCACTAGTATTTACCCAACCCAAATCTATAATGAGAAATTCTCACTCATTTTTTTGAAAATGTCACTTAGTTCCGGGGAAAGGGTGAGAAATTCTCACCCATTTTTTTCCCCTCTTAATGAAAACCCTGAGAATCAACCGATTTTACTTTTTACACTATGGTTCTAATGTTTTGAATATTCCTGATGCTTTTTTTTTGCATACATTTATTTCATAATAACATTTTATAACATTCTTCATTATTTTTTTGTTTATTTCATTAACAAAACATAGTTCTACAATTGCAAAATATTTTGAACTTAGTCAGAGGAAAAGTGTATCAATAACATTTTGTTAACAATTTTTCAAAGTACATATTTTTTCTTCTTAGGTTCACATGACTGCAAATGTAGACTATGCAGTGGTATGCATTGGATAAAGGCACTGGAAATTCAAATTCAAAGTTATGGTATACATTGCGATTAATGATGATTTTGAAAATAAACAAGCAGGGATGTTTTTAATCAGATCGGATGATCAAATACCTTCATTGGTGGCCAAGTAAATGCATGATTAAAAAAAAATATATACAAGGTACCCCCAAAAGGTAGCAACACTCTTTAATTTTTTATCTATTAGAGAAAATGTAGCAATGCAAATTGAAAAAATGACAGGATAAAAGGCTACATTAAGAAAAATTCCTCTTGTTAACTTTTAAAAAGTTATGCTTTTTAAATTTGTATATGAACCCTGTACAGAAAAATTCCTAATTAGTAAAATGTGCCTCATATACTGACTGATGAGGTGAAGTACAAATTTTCAGGCTTTCATCATTTAATGTCTCAGAGATATCTTAGATCAATGATGGTCAGGGGTTGTACATTAGTTTGAATATAAATGTTTATTGCTTGAGAACAAAAATGTTTCTTTCATAATTTCTGTACGACCCCTGAAACACAATCATGAGACATGATTTTTCCCTTTTGAGAGCTAGTAATAGCGGTTAAGTCAGCATGCATTTATCTTCATATCTTTGATGCTTTTTAGGATATACTTCTCAAATTTTATATTTTGTGCACCACCTCATTAGTGTATGGGGTTATATTTTACTAATTGGGAATTTTTGTACATTTTTTTTATTTTAAAGGTGTAATTTTTTGAAAATTAATGAGAGGATTTTTTTTTTAATTCTGTCTTTTCCTACATTATTTTGAACATTTTTTTAAATTACATTTCCTAATTATCTCTGATAGATGAAGATTTAAACCTGTTTGGGACTCTCTGTATATTTTTTGTGAGTTTACCCCTTTATTTTCCCCTTTCAACCCAAAAATAAGAGGCTTTTATTATTCCAATTTTGTTTTTAAATATTTACAGGTCCCTTATAAGTACGAAATTTTATAACTATTACCAGAAAACTTTTAATAAACGAATTCCACAAACTAAATTGCAGTGCAAATCAAAGACTTCTGCCAAGCACACTGTTGACTGTTCACTACAATACCATGGTATTACCCTCTTTGGGAATATCTCATTGAGGGTTTTCTAAATCTGTAGACAAAATTGCAGTACTTGTCTCTAGTTTAACAATTTGAATGATATACATCTACATTTTCCAATGCAATGAATAAAACATTCAGCACTAAAACAGTTAAATTGCTAACTGTCCTACCATTACCAAATGATAATGGTGAATAGCAGACATTCAAAGTTTATAACACACTACGAGATTGGAACTTGATTGATTCTGCTGGTAGTATGTCATTTGATACTACTACAAGGAATACAGGAAGGAAAAGTAGGGCATAAGTATAGCTTGAGCAATTATTTTTCCCTCCCCTATGCAGACATCACACTTATGAACTTATTGCAAGAGTATTTGAAACATTATTTAAGGCCAGTAAGGATCTGCAAATAAAACTGTTTCAGACATTTTCATGTGTAGATTATTATCAATGTAGTGGCCTTTAAAATTGTGTTCCATATTAATTACTTTTTTGCATGATGAATACAGGTATGCACGTTTATTGTCTTTTGCAATAAATTTCTGCTGAACACATATGCAGTGCTCATCCAGAAAGGGTTAAGAGATATTTGGTTGTCTAAGCCGTAGTTAAACTGTTTAAGGTGGTGAATGATACTGCAGAGTGTGGAATTTCTCTAAATTCAAGAATTCAATCCTGTACTAACAAAGCAGGCAGAACAATTTCTATTGCAAGCTGTGGAAAATCAACATGAATTTCCTTAACTGAAGAGTGTTTTGTTGTATAATTATGGCAATGCTGCACATGGCGATCTGCCTCGGTCAGAGGACTTTCTAAGGGGTTCTAACATATATTCATGTTACATCCGAAGAAAACTGACTGAAACTCCAGACCGCTAGATCAACGGCCATGCAATGAGGCCCAAACCCACGACATTCACACTTTAGCCATCTATCTTTTTGAGTGTCTTATCCACTTAGTCATTGGGTGAGGCTTCCTGAACTGAAGAAGTCGAAACTCATAGAAAGTATAACTGTGATAAGTTCCACTGGACATTGAGTTGCTGCTTATAAAAAATGTAATTTCCTCTTAACAGTTCACCTGCCTTCAAAAATTGTGCATACATGGTTTTTAATGAGGAGTTTTTGCACAGTTTTGTCATGTAAATAAATTGCCCTTAAATTAGTTAATATAATAAATTTCAAATGCTTTTGAGGAAGTGATAAATATAATTTTTATGTCCTAATATTCTTTGTAGATAATCACCATACCGAAGTGCAATATTTTTAAAAGATATAACTAAAATATTTAAACTTCATCGTTTCTTGGCACCCTAGCTTTTATGTATACTATTAAGTATTATAGTACATTCATGCTGCTCCAACTTACGCTACATTAAAAGTATTTAAAAATTAGTCTTGGAATGAAACTACAGGTGGCCAAATAAATTTTGTTTAAGAGTATAATGATTAACGGACTAAAAGAAAGAAAAATATCAGTGAAAGTACTGCAATTAATCATAAGTACTATACACCCAATGTTTATGAAGGCAAAGTTGGTGAATATCATCTGCTCAACAAATATCAGCTGATGTCACAATATTTAGGTTTTAGACATAGGCCCAAGTCTTAACACAACATACAATCGATTATATACAATACGATCGAAATATGATAAAATCGATTCACATTTTCTTTTAACGGACATGGTTCAAGCCTGCCAAAACGCGTATTTTGTGGTATGGACTGACTATTGTGATCCATGTCCAACATTTTGATAATGCTACAATATTCTATGCTTTTCTAATTGCAGGAAATGGCTTCAGAAGTTTCTTCCTAACCATATCTCTGGTATGTGTTAGCAAAGCAAGTTCGGGAAAAATCAAAAGTAACAGTGGCCATGCCTTAAAGCTTTGCATGGAATTCTGGAAAGTTAATTCAGTAGATTCAGATGTACACTTTAGATTAAGACAGTTTGCTTTGTGTGTTCTCAATATGGTGAAAAAAAAATCAAACAAGACAATGAGTTCAAAATATAAAATTTATGCAGAATTTATTTTTAAAAGGGGGCTCAAAGTAAAAAACAATATTCAAGTCCAAAAAAAGTTAAAAACTATTTTTGGCTTTACCTTTCGGCAGCCTTACATCATACATGCAGATAAAGCGATTTATTTAGATATTTTTAAATAAAAAATGCTGAATGTTAATATTTGCTGTTGTAGGAATATATTAGGTACATTTTCAGTTTGGGTGCATGTTTTGCTCAAAATGCATAAATTCATGATTTCAAGCAATTAGAATAGCTGTGACACTGCTATGGTAATTTAGGTGACTAAAAAAAGCAATGACTTCATATTAAACAATAAAATCAAAACAGATACCACAAGTTAAATGCTATAATAAAGTGTTAAATAAAAGACTAATTACACTATGCAATGCTTACCAATTACAGTACCCCAAGGATACTGACGAGCTCTAACAACTTTATTTCCTACACGAACAAAATCAGTACTGCCAACAACAGCAAAAGGAAGAAGAGCCTAAATGTTTCAACAGCATCAAATTATAGTAAACAGCATTAAAAGTCAAGACAATGAAACAGTATACTTTAAAATTAACAAATAGACAATTTTTACGATAAATTCATTTATTTTTTCTTCTGCTTTTAAAGCTGACAAAATAATATCAAAAGAAGTGAAACAGTAAACTTGAGGATAACAATGATTAAATTTGCCAAACCTAGTCGAAACTAAATAATCAAAAATTACATGAAACAGAAGCTTCAAGATATGCGACAGTTGAACTTTTAATCCTTTGGAAGACAAGCATTTTCATCAACTTCTTAATGTGAGACATGTTTAATAAATTTTCAATATTAATTTTATAAACAATTTAAAATTTTCCCCATTTCTTTGTTATCTATTAGCATTTAGTAGAAAAAATATTTATGAAACAGAAGAAAGGAATCTGTCCAATGTTTATACATTTTTGTGGCAAATGGTGAAAGTCATAGAATTTGGTGTTGGTATATCAAATCAGTGCCAGTTAAGGGATTTAAAAAATATATGATGGGAAAATTACTATCAGGTTGTAAAGAAAGTTTTCTGCCAAATCTCTGCTTCAAAAACTAACTTCTAACTCCTTAGATAACTGTCGAGTGATTGAATACTGATCTTCTTCCACTAGTTCGCACAGGCTGTCCTCATCAACATCAATAGGCCAGCTGGAGCTCTCTGCTTTTCGAATGTCATAGTCCTTGTTTTTGTACCTCCGGTATCAAACCTGCACAGTGTCACATGATAGAACAGTAATAGTACTTAAAGCTGTATACACATAATTTGTTGACATCCTGTAGCTAACTTTTTGCAACAGCAGGGTTTCTACAGATTTCACAGCTTTTGCTTCCCTGACATCTATCACGCTCTTCCCTGACGTTATCTAGCATGCTTTCCTGAATTTTGCATTTCTATTTTTAACATTACCATCCTTTAATTAATATTTTATATATTTTGCCCCCTTTTTTTACAAATAATAATAAAATTAATATATACAAGAATCTTATTTGACATCACTTGATTCAAACAAAAACCATGTTCGATAATAATTTAGGATAAAATTTGGCATATTTCAACTGCACAAGATATGCTCATAAAAAAACACACTTATTTATAAGATTAAATGAGAAAATGAAAATAAAACAATTTTTAGACTTAGGTTCAAACAGCAAATATTTTCTTGACCGCAAAATTCAATTTTTCTTGCATTTCCCTGACCTTTCTTCAATTTCTGCTAATTTCCTTGACTTTTCCCCCAAATCCCTGACCAAAACTCATTTCCCTGATATTTCCTGACTTTCCAGGTCCGTAGAAACCCTGAACAGAAGTGGAAGTAAATAATGATTCTAATCTGTGATAGTTCCATTTGAGACACCTTGTACTTAATGATAACGATGTTTTTTACAGATTTCACAATGCAGTGTTATAAAGTAAGTCTCTTTGGTTCAAATGCCAAAAATCATTAGAAAAAATATGAGCAAATATGCCAACGCGAACTGTGTGCTGACGATGTTTGTGGTGGCGGGAAACTTTCATTACAACCTAATATTTTTAATTTTGGAAGGGCAATTATTTAGTATTTTTTTAAAGCGTAGTGTGTTCAATGTATATAGTCAAACACAATATAAAGAATTGCATATTAAAAAAGTAAAGCAATATTTAACTACAGTAGAGTACCGTTATTCAGAAAATCCACTTCTTCTGAACAAGAAAAAATGCTTTTTTTTTTGTTAAACTTAAAAACAAAAGAAATTTAAAAGATGTTCGAGAAAAAAGTACATTTATTTAGGCCTGAAGCCAGATTGGAACAAAAGCTGGTTACTTACTGAACATGTCTGTTCCATTTATACAATTCCAATGCCTTAACAAGTCAATGCATTGATATTATTCATGAAATTCGCCTAGTTTGAATACCTGCTAAACCGGACAGTGGTTCTTCCAATAAGTTTGGAACAGCAGGACTCTACTGTAATATTCTTACATAAAATCAAATAGAAAATACTTACATTCATTGTGGAATTTATTTCTGACACAGATTCTTCATCAGTGGGAAACTGGTATATCTGAACACCATTACTGACTAACTCACTCATTATCTATGAAAATATAATAGAGAGAAAAAAATTATTGATCAAAGGAAACAAAATTTTAAATATTTTATGTAATTTATCTGCAATTTTCAAGCTAGTCATTGTGATTATCATTTAGATCACAAGTTTTTGAAATTTTTCATCTACTTTTCTTCCAAGGACATTAAACAAATAAATCACTTTAACCCTCTCCAAAGTGAAAAATTTTCACACGCCATGGTGGCTGTTAAAGCTTATTTTTTTACCAGCCTCTTAGACAAAAATCTAACAGCCACATCTGTGATAATGAAACATTAAATTTATTTAAATTACTTAATTTTTCACGGCAAGGAGACAAAGAATAATAAGAAAAGAAAAGACAATAAGAAATTTGAGGACTTTTAATCATTATTACAATTTTTGTTTACTGTCAATTAGCAATTGTCACTTACTATTGAGTAAATATATTTTTTTTCTTTCCCCCCATCTTTTATATCATTCTACCAGTTATCGCAGAACCTGGAACATAATCATCAATGGACACTACATTACATTTTACCATCATTAGATCATCTATGATCATGACTCTTCTTTAATTGATGAAGGAAAAGTTGTTTCAACACTGTTCATTGCAGAAAACCCCTGTTCATATGGTGCTGTATTGATGGGAACTACTACCTGGACTGTTTTCGTAAGTTAAAACATAGACCGTTTCTATAAGTTTTCCGTGATAATTATTTTAATTTTGAATTGCAAACTTCATGTTAATTTAAAATTATTTGACATATTTCTTTAGTTTCACTGCCTATCAAAGGCAGCATTGACAATTTTGGAAAAAAAACAGACTGAGAAATAATTCATAACATTCTTTTAGAACAGTAGGCACAGATTATAACATAATCGCCTGGGACTTATAGAAGTACTGCATTATAAAGAATAACACTGGAAAAATTTAATATTGTTATGAATTTTCAGGGTGATCTATTTTTCTGGAAGTTAATTTAGTCCAAATTTTGTATTCTACACATCAAATCAATCAATTTTGTATTTTATTGCATGTAAACTGGTTAACTAGAATGCAAGATAGGGAACTAATTTTCTCAGAGGATGATATTAGGTGTGGTGGCTTCTTGTAAAATATATTGGTGATATTGGAAAGCTGAGTTAAGTTCTGGCGGCTTATAATTGAACCGAATTTGGTAACATCTAATCAAAAACCACCAAGTTTGATGACATTTGACAAAATTTTATTAATGAGGCCTGTAATGTTTGTTTTCCCACAATTGTATCACACGATTGATGTGATAAATAGGGAATTTTCCAGAAATGAAATTACCTCAAAATTGCTAGAAATCACGCCAAAAGGTATGACTAGAAGAGGGAAATCTTCAACTCAGTTTTGAATTGTCTCTTGTAGAGTTCGTCTTGAGAGCCATATCTTTCTATGCTATTTTGTGACTGGAAACTTCATGGCTTCACATTTATGTAGCTGGATTTTGAAATCTGTTTGTGAATTCTTTATTGCTGCATGCTGAGGAGCAGTTAGAGTTCTGCTCGAGAATTGCACTGAAGTTTTAGCCTGCGGAAGGATTTTATTGTAGGCGAAATACAGTATTTCAGGAAGTCTCCAAGGATCAGCTAACTGCTGCAAATAGAGTTCCTGCTTGTGAATTATGTACTGAAGGTTACTGAATCTCTAGAACCAATAAAATTTGACTAGTTAATGGAATTTTCTACACAACGGACTTTTAAGCATACAAAACCCAACAATTCAGCAGTTTCAACAATATTATGCGGGAAAAAAAAATGGGCTCATAATTTCACAGTAATAATCATTTTAAACATGTTATTTAAGACTACTTTGAAATCACACAGGGACTGTAAGACACAAAGATTATAATTACATTGATTCGCCTGCTAAAAACCCTGCCTCTGTGCCCCTGTAATCACTAACCACAGTTCTTCAATCGGCCTCTAGGAATCTTTATGGTCCTGTGACCCCTCTAAAGCCCTCACATCACACCTCAAAACTCTGTGCTTCCTCTTCCGGAGTCAGGGACTCTGCCCTGTCCTCAATCCAAAAGTGATTCTTCATGCAAACTTCACTGTCTCCAGCTAGAACTTTGTGTATTACCTACTGGAGTCTGGAACTCCATGCAAACTTTCTCTTCTCCTTCGGAACTCTGTGTGCCATGGCGGAGACTGAGACTTCCCTCCCAGTGCTCCAGTGCCGTCAACAAACAGCTCCGATATCTTTTAACAAGTGCAACTTCAACCAGACACCAGTGTCTCCCCCAAAACTCCCGAGTGTCACCTGCTGTAGTCTGGGACTCCGACTCATAACTTCTTCCCCCTTTCCAGAACTCAGCATGCCACTCCAGAGTCTGAGACTCCTCCTTCCAGTCAGTTTTCTCAGTGTCTCCAAACTCAGCTTCTACTTATAACAAGTGGTATATTAAATAATCAACAGTGCCTCTCTCCAGAACTCTTGACATCTGCCACAGTCTGAATATCCAAGTTTACATCTTTCTCCCTTCAGAACTCTACATGCATTCCCGGAATCTGACACTTCCCTTTGTTACACCCTAAAAGGGTTTATTGTTTAGTGAATGGTAAGGAACTTACCAATGCCCACGCACTAGCATACAATTGAAAATTTAGCTATTTGCTTTCAAGTAAGCAGATCAATACACAATATCAGCATAGCTGTAAAATTTAGAAAACTGTAATAAAAATTGACTAGCTGAATGTGGATATAGGTTTGAAACTCAACAAACAGTCATTTAGTTTTTTTAAAATAACAAATTTCAGTTTATTAACAATCAGTTATGTTAAAATAAGTTATACAAAAATAATGATTAGGTACAGGAACATATTAAAAAGTCTATTGCACTAAGAAATATTCAATCTCAAGATTATTTATACAAGAAACTGAATGTATGGCTATCACAAATCAACAACTCAATGAAAAAAAATTTACTTTCATTCTGCAGGACACCAGAGATTCATTTAAAACTAAGTATATCCTGTTTCCCTCATATTGATGCAGGTTACCCTCACCAGTAACATAACACTGTATCAAACATACTTTAAACATTCATTCATGTATTGGAGAAAATGAAGCTTAACTGATACATCACTTGCCAATATCGCAGCAGCTGCTGTTTAAATACAACTGCAAACGAAGTCTGGATACACCTACTATAGGTGAGCAGAAAATGTGTACACCGATCATGCAGAATGCTTCATGTGATGTCAGTTCTGAATTACATCAGGGGCCAGCTGCACAAGCTGGCCAGTTCAATGTCATGCCGAGACAAAACAAGATGGCCATATCACTGCTAAACTAAAAGCATTTGAGCCAGGAAAACAGCTTTAACTTAAAAATGAATATAAACAATCTTCTTAAGAGATTTAAATTTAGAACAGAGAATTAAAGTAAGAACTTAAAACTGGTACTAAACTGGAATTAGCAGTTCTATAAACTAGAAATGCAACCGGGTTTAGTACTGGGCCAACAAAGCCCCCCCCCCTCTCACTGGCATAAAAAAATTTAAAACTACAAGCACAAGAGTAACTCCAGCAACCTGTTACAAACTAATGTATTTATTTCTAAACAAAGGTAGCAATGTAACTGTATAAGTACAAAATGCAAGTTAGTACATTAATTCAACAGTCTGTAACAACTCCTTGGATAGCACAAAAAAAGTCCACGTCTTTAAAAGTCCATATGTAAATAAAACATATATATTAAAAAAATATTTCATTACATGTACATCATATTTAAGTAACTTTATGACGAGTATCATGACCCATTTTCAACGACCAAATCATACTTGAAAATGCACCTTTAGCAATTTTTTTTCACACAAGTTCATTCATACTCTCATATGGGGCCCCGATTCACACAACACACATATAAAGGTCAGAAAAAAACACTACTTTTGATATACATGTACAACACTTTGCAAAGACCATTAGGTTAGTAAATTTGTATGTATCCACAGTTAATATTAATATATAAAAAATGTTGAGCTCTCAAATTCTCACATTTCATTTCACCAAAGAGAATGGTTCACAAAAGACACTAAAATAATACATGCACTAGGTACTAGATTGCTTTTTAGGTTTTGTAAAAGTATTGGCAAGGTTAGACTTACTGCGCACAAAATGCAGAGAAAACTTATTTGTATTATACAAATCACAGATAAAAAAATAGCTTAACGCCCCACGGTGGTGTGTGTTTTGACCTATAATTCTATATTGACAATTTGATAAAGTCAGTTGTAGCCTGATTATAGGCATACAAAATGGGAGTCATCTGTTCACCTGTCGCATCCCATTTTTCATAACACTCATTAAAAATACTGCTAAACCAAATAATTTCTTTTGCTGCCTCCATCATGGACACAAACTCGGCCTCCATAATTGACAGACTAACACTTTTCTCTGTATGTCTGCCAACCTATGTTGAAGTTTCCTAGTAGCACAAGCTGACCCCTGACAGACATCTTGTCATCTCTGTTTACGGCAAAATCAGCATCTGAGTATACAATTATCTGGGGCTGCTTAAAGGATAAGTCATGGGAAAGTCCTACAGTGTTCACTACATAGCCTAACAGTCTTAGTAAACCATCTAATGGGACATACCTGGGTTTGACTAAAATTGGCTGAAAATGTTGACAGCATAGGAAATATCCAGGCGAGTTCAACTTCATATAAAAGATAAGCATCCTCTAGTACTTCCATATGGCAGTTTAGACATTTCTGCTATTTTATCTGCTGTTAGAAGGGCAAGATGTTTTTGAAAAAAAACCTAACATTTTGCAATTGGGAGAGAAGTTAGGGGGGATTTTAAATTGCTCGCAAACTTCTTCAATGTAAGAGCATTGATTAATCCAAACTTTACCGTTATCCTCTCTGTATTGGGTAGGGCTCTGTATTCCCAAAAGGGTAAGAGTCCTACCCAATACTTTGTAATGAAATGGTTCTGAAGGCCTTAAAACTTCATCGGAAGAAATTTTCATTAAGCAAAATTTTTTTTAAAGTTTAACAATGCAAAACAAATACAATGAATAATAAATGTTACAGTGAAAGTTAAATTGTCAAATGTTTATTCATAAAGTTGCCATTATTCGGTAATAAAAATAGGAATAAATTTGTATCAGTGGTATTCACTACTTTTAACACCATCGGTTGTACAGCTCTCTTCTGTACCACTATCTTCATTAGCATCATTTATTACCCATATCTTCATTAACAGAGGATTGTCTGAATCCTATATTAGATTTTGCTTTTTATAAAGTTTGTGATATGGTTTTCTCAGCTTTGCATTTAACCACATGCTTATGGCTTCTTCCGGATCAAAATCTTTGATATCTGTTATGATAATGTTATTCTTATTCTTACTACAGCTTTTGTAACAACAGAACATAGTTTGCTCCGCCAATCATTTTTAATCCTTTTCATGGCAGAGAAACCTCGCTTCCAATCTGCACTCTGAGTTGGAAGACAAGAAGCAAGTCTATCAAAAATGAAAAATTATCTACCGATTTTACCCGCGTATAAGTTGAGAAATTCCAGACAAAAAAAAAGGCTTTAAAGTTGGGGGTCAACTTATACGAGGATCCTTAATTTTTAATTTTTTTTCTTAATCAGAAGTCAAAAATGCCCTTTTATAAGATAAATGATCTCTTCCAGCATTCCATAACACAATGATGTCTTTTCAGGTATATTTTCATACCAGGAAGAATGTAGCAATACAAAGATTGAAAGCGTGTATCATGTTGTTGTTCTTGTTGGATTATGGCCAATTAGATAGCAGGTGGACTCTAGACCAAAGGGTAAGGTGCCCCTGCCCCCCGTGGAGGTCTTTCTAAGGGATCCTAACCCGTACATGATGAGGCAATGACGAGGAAGGAATTTTTTTAATTGTTTGAGTCAGATATTGAATCGGATCTTTAATCAGTTTAACTTAGTATATTAGTATTTTTCCATATCATACTATCAGAAGTGTCATATTATTATTATTCCTTATCATCAGTTTAATTTTGTATACTACTTTTGTATTGTTATTATCTTTATTAATGTATATATAGTACTTTCTTTTTTTTACAGATGATTTTGAATAAATGTATTTAAAAAAATTAAAGTTTCTTGATCGAGAAAGTGATGGATCGGCTTATACGCGGGATTTGAAAAAATTCAAATTTTTTTATCAAGAAAGTGGGGGGTCGACTTGTACGCGGGATCGACATATACGTGGGTAAATATGGTATATCCACGTCTTTTTATGAATTCTAATTACATTTAGAAACATCCATGTATTTTATGTACAAAAACTGTTTAAAGTTGACCATTCACATATGATGCTTTCAAGTGAACAGTTGTTTTCTAGCAAAACAGCTTCAAATATTATGATACACTGGATGATTTCTTTGTCATGTATGTTTCTTCATACTTTCTGAGCCAAATTTTAACATTCTAAGAGTTCATAAATTCAGTGATTGATGTATCTTTAAATCTGCTCTTCAGTGATTGAAAAAGCATGCTTATTGCTACTGGTGTAGCAGCAAAACATTTCTTAAGCCAAAAAAATGAACAAACTTTTTTGATTGCCCCAGGCAACCAAATATTTTGTTTTACTTGCCCACTGAAATATTCGATTGCCTCGGGCAAGCAGGCAACTGCAAATTTCGACCCCTGGAGTAGCATAACAGTTGGACACTTTAATAATTCTTACTGATCTCTGAGTCAATAGCTTTAAATTTATTAAAAATCTTCATTAACATTAGCATCTAATACCATTCTTGCTTCACATAAGTCTGGGAAATTCATCATATGATTTCTCCTTGTATCTGGGTGGAAATATTTAGCTAACAACTCCCACGCAATCACAGGATTTCTGACTATCAAGAATTCTTCTACACTCCTCATGGAGGGAGAAGGAGACCTTATTTTATTAAATTCTTCAAGACTTTTCATATAACTCGATAACGCCATAAACAATTTTGGAGGTCTCACACATCTTGGCATTAAGGGGTGTGTATGGGCTTTCTCAGTTCCATTAACGGCACCCCACACATTCCTTTCCATTAGAACAAACTTTATGTTTGTTCACCACATCTCATAATTTTGAGTGTTGAGCTTTGTGATAGCATATGCAGTAGCTAAGGCTCTCCCCCCCCCTTTTTAAAAAAAAATATACTATCTCTAATGACTTACGGTTTAACTTTTTTTTTCTCAATTTAAAAGTTTTGAAAATTGCAATTAAAAAAATTAAGTATATTTACAACCCCCCCCCCCTTGACTGAAATTACCCAATATATTTTAAAGGGGGGGAAAAGGGGGGCTATTCTACCAAACTAGCAATGACTGAATTCGGTCAGAAAAACAAGCTCTTAAAAAATTTAGCCCATAACCTTTATTTGTTACACGCTAGAAGGGCTTATTGTTTAGTAGGTGGTAAGAAACTTACCAATGCCTACTCACTGGCATACAATCGAAAATTCAGCTACTTGCTTTCAAGTAAGCAGAGCAATATGCAATATCAACAAAGTTGTAAAATTTTGAGATCTGTAGTAAAAATTGACTAGCTGAATGTGGATTTAGGTAAAAAACAGTCATTTAGCTTAAAATAACAAAAACTTCAGTTCATTAACATTTAATTTTCTTTTTAATCAGTGATCTCATTCATGCAAAAAACAAACAACTAGGGTAAAATTATAAATGAATAACATTTTCCACATAACTAAAAAATGTATCTGATTTTATTCTTTCTGTGAATGCTCCAATTTTTGAATTCACTTGCAAAAGAAAAAATAATGTGCACAGGTCCTTGAAGCAAAGTCGCTTGTAAGAACTTTGTTTTCCTTTAGTACCACCACATTCAACCTACTGCCCAGATTTATAAATATTTACTCTGCAATATTTTGAACTTATTGAAATTTTCGTCTTATTCAAGAAATACATCAAATCACATGGCTGTACATAAAAATTAAGAAGTGTTCAATCAACTTGGAAAGTGTAGAAGTTTATATATTTGCGAATA
The DNA here is from genome assembly GCA_038373885.1 of Cheiracanthium punctorium. Classification (NCBI taxonomy): domain Eukaryota; kingdom Metazoa; phylum Arthropoda; class Arachnida; order Araneae; family Cheiracanthiidae; genus Cheiracanthium; species Cheiracanthium punctorium. The sequence continues at coordinate 201,261 of JAWZYV010002522.1, read as the reverse complement.
CTTTTCAGCAACAAACAGGACATTTTTAAAAAAGTTTTCGTTTATTTATTTTAAGCTAAGGAGTCAAAAACAAGTATTATACCTTTATTTTGAACTTCTGCAACTCAACTTTTGATATTGTATCTGCTTTGGCTATAATAGGAATTATATTCACTTTACTATCCAGTTTCTTCATGCACACGAGGTCGATTGATTTCAAGCTGCAAAAAAAGAGTAAATTATGCTGCGAATTTTAAGAAGTGTGAGAATCTATCAGCTGATAGGTACATAAATTTCTAAAAATGTAGTTACATGGAATTTGAGCTATTTACTATTCACTTCAAAATGCAGGTTTTCAACATTTGAACAAGTTCAGTGGTTACAAAACTAAGTAAATTTAGTAAGAAAAATTTCACATATATTTAGATTGAAGTAATTTCAATTCAAGCCATGATTTTATGAGATGGCTTATAATTGGATTAGCTAAAGCCTCATAAAAGTATTTAAAAAATTAAATAGAAGAAATCTTATGAAAAACTATGCGGGAAATGTAGTGATAAAATTAAATAGTCAAAAATTATTTTTGAATAATAAAAATAAAAATGTATACATTATAAACACAAAATTCTAAACTTGAGTAAGAAAATCCTGAGAGTGTATACACACTCAAATTCTTCCTTTTGGGGGTTAATGCGATTTATTAGCATGTTTTTATATGAACAATTTTTTTCAACTACAACCTGCCTCGCAAGATACTTTGAATTTGTTCATGTATAACCAGTTGGGAACCACTGGTCTAGCATCAAGCTATTGGTCAGGCACGTTAAGTAAAAATTCAAAATCTGTAATGCTACAGAAATAATTGATATAATACAGTACGAATAATAAAGTATTATTATATTATTCATAAAAAAAAGTTTTTGAAAGTATTTTCTATAATGTGTTTCACATGGACATCTTAAAAATTCAGTTAAATTATACTTGCTTTTCTTCTTTGCAATTATGTACAGGGTGTCCAGCAAATAATATCCATTTCCAAAACAAAAATCTTAAAAACAAAGATCAATAAAAGAATGCAGTAAACAGTATGTTTATTATGTGACCTGTAAAAATTTTATCCAGAAGTTTAGAAAAAAATAGTAGCTACAATAGCTACTAACATATAGTGGCTTGCACAGACTTCATTTGAGGGGGAGGGGGATTATGGAGGTAATCTTTATGTTAAAAGGTGTTTTTAAGATAAAAATTAAACGAATCTTATGTTAAATAATCTTTGAGAAGGGAGATTAGAACTTGTAATCGCCTCCTTGCATATACCACTGCGAACAGATGGTGCTGCATGTCAAAATTGATTGACGATCAGCATGTATAAGTATAAATTTATTCTCTGCAAGCAGTCACAGCACTATCTTTTCAAATGTCTATCTTTATGACATACAGAGGTGGCGCAAACGAATAATGAAATTTGTCATCACAGCCGGTAATGTTTCAATGGAAATAGATTCACATGCGAACCAATTGACGATTCAAGCTCACCTAGCATATTGGGATGGTTCTAGTAGACAGTTTTTTTTTTTTTTTGCGCTCTAATACCCACTGTAAGAAATTCTCAATCAAAAAATTAATTTTTCGTTTAAATGATGTTCTTTTCAATCAAATATAATAAAGATGATAAAAAATTGTGAAAAGTTTTTTGAATTCGTCTGAACAATAAACACTAAACTTTTTAAAGAGTTATTTTGTATCTAGTGAAAAACCATATATTTTCTTACATATAAATGAGAATTAGTAATTTTACCTTCATATTAAATATTATTAAAGTAGTAGCAAAATTTATTATTGGAAATGTTCTTTTCGACTTCATTCATGTTTCTTCTAAAATATTTTCCATCCATTAATGATGCTATCTGTGGACGCATAATGTGTGGTAGCATAAATGCTACCATGGGCATTAGAGGGTTAATGTGCACTTCAGGAAGTAGTCACATTGAGTCAGATCGGAAGAATATGAAGGTCTGCGATTACAGTGGCATCTGTTAGCAGTTTTTGTAATTACTATTTCGAAACTTCTGTATAAAATTTTTACAGCTTAAATAACAAACATACCATTTACTGCACCCTTCTATTAATCCTTATTTTTGAGTTTTTTAACTTTGAAATCAGGGTGTTATTTGTTGGACATCCTGTATGTTTGAGTTAAAGTTCATTCAAATTTAAGCTTGTATGGCATATGTTAGAATTTGTGCATATAAACTTATACACATTGTTTCGTCTCTGTACAGACCTTGAGTTAAAGAGAAAATATTTTAATATTTGCTATTTTCACCCATTAAAATCTGCCCCCCCCCTCAACCCTGGAAAAAAACACTGATGCTAAATTCCTTTTAATATTGCAAACTGCTCAATTTTCAGAAATTGCTGAAATTTAAAGATTTGCGAAAAGTCATTTTGCTATATTATTTCTGCATCATTAAAAAATGTACGTAATAATTAGGAATAATCTATAGTAAAAAAAGCCAATTAAACTGAGTAATTGCACAGGAAAGACTTGCAAGTATCTAAAACAGTTAATAACATCAAGAACAACAACTGCATATATACAGCTAGCAATGTCTTGGAATAATTTGTAACTACGTACTTATTAAATGTAATTACCAATATTAGAAGATATGCAGTATGGATGAAATGACGATGGAATCCACTCAAAAGTATTTAGATATAACTAAGGAAACCCCATTCTTTCCCTATATCTAAAAGTAAAACATGAGCCTGTGCTTCGATTGAGCTTTCTCACTGTATCAACTGAAAACAAATAGTTGAAGCGAACCTTTGAAGTCAACTAAACTCACACGAAGAAAAGAAAACAGACAAAATGAAAAATATAAAATATTTCTCAAAGGGCATTAACCAATTAAATGTATGGGAAAGGCTTCACTTTTAATCCAGAAGGATCACAGATTTGCTAAAATTTCAAACTTTTGAAATTTTGGTATAAAATCTTCCGATATTTTAAAAGTGGTCTTAATTTTTAAATACAGAAATAAGTTCTCTTGCATATCTCATATAATAGGACATTTTAAGACAATTTTTTAAATGTTCAGAATTTTAGTAAGTACCTGTAGGAACCCTGATTTCATTTGCGCAGTTTCATGAAAGAATCATTTTAATTTATCCACTTTCCATGAAGGGACTTTTGTAATCGATCACGTTTGCATGAATGGACCCATTTTAACTAATAGTATTTTTACATAGTGTCAAAACAGGTTCATACTGTATGCCTTCATCCCTGTAGGAAGAAGAGGCATGGAAGGAAAAGGAAAAATGTTGGACACTAAAGAGCATTAAAAGAGTCTCTGTGTGCTGTGGCCTGCTAAATTGAGTTAATACTATTGTTAATTTTGCTGCAGTTTTGTCCATATGCTTGGTACTTGTGTAGGCATAAGTATGTTAAATTGTTTATCGTTTCTCTGGCTTGGAGGATACATTCGGCAACTTCGTGGAATTGTGAGCGATGATGCGATACCGAGAAATAAGTGAGAACCAAAAATGACAACTGGTTTTAAAATCTAGGTCATCAAAACAAAATTTACAGTAGCAAAATATGACTAACGACCACTAATTTTCAGCCTTAAATGCTAAAAATACATTATTTACTGCTTATTATTTATTTTTGACACTTCTTTTTAAGAGGTTTCCTCTAATTAGAGAATTCATTTTTTAAATCTATTTAAGAATGAGCAGTTCTCTGATTTACCAAAAGTTACATATTTATTTCTAAGATCGTACTAAATACTATAATCATTTCAAGATTACAATCAAACACTACAAAAATAAACTTGATGAAAGCATAATTTTAGCAAACATACCCATGACCAGTTGGACTAATGAAATACAAACAAGCATGAATTCTTGTATCATGATATGTGACTAGTGATCGCTTTATTTTTAACTCTTCCTGAAGAAACATCTCAAATTGAGAATCTATGTAATCCACTATGGCTTTAAAACTAAGAAGTAAATAAAAATTTGTGTACTTATTAATTATACACATATATACAGGATGCTCATAGTTAAATAGCCAATGTTTGAAAGACACCATAAAATGTTTTCATAAAACCTTCATCAAGTAAAACCTGTATTAAATAAATCATTTATGAAGCAGAATCTTGCTAAGAGAAATATTTTTTGGTCTCATCTTATTCTATGGTTAAAAATACACTTTTATTCAATGAATAGTAGGCTTTACATACCCGCCACCCTAAGAAAATTAACATCAGTAAAATTATGTCCTCATTTCAGTAAATTTTTACCTCCCAGCAGTAAAACTAAGTTATTTTATTCTTTTGGTACTAATAACTTGTGCTCTTGTTGCTACTTATTACACTAAGTTTGTTTCTGGTCAAAATATTTTTTTTATTTTTATTAAATCATTTTCATTCATAACTGAGCCTGCTCTACTTAGCGTTTTTTTTTCTTACCTGGTTTAATTAAGGAGGGGGGGTGAGGTTAAAAAATTAAATTTAAAATAGGAATCAGTTTTTATCCTTATGGCATTGGAGCTTTAAATGAAAGAGTACTAAAGGAAAAATATTTACTCACAAGAGAGATGGAAAAGATCAAATTGAAAATCAACCTGCCCTATTCAATGAAGTGCTTTTTCTTTATTGGTTTCCTTGAGAGAGGTTTAAGAAAATAATTTAAAATTAAAACTAGGAATCAATTTTTACTCTTACGGCATTGGAGATTTAAATAAAGGAGTGGTGAAGGGAAAATATATATTCTCAAGAGGGATGGGAAAGACTGAATTGTTAGAAATTGAGAACTTCGAAAAGCGCCAAGCAATCCATAAAATTACTTGTCATATCCGTACATCAGTAAATTAATGCCAAAATCTGTATATTTTATGGATAATCCATAAAAGTTGGAAGGTATGGCTTTACCTGAAAATTGTTTTGGTTACTTGTGATTTAATTTAAGGCAGGTTTTACTGTCATACTTAAAATATACAGAAACAAGCTATAAAATAAAACTTTTTTCCTACATGCAAACAAACTAAAATTTAACATCCAGATAACACTCAACAGTTCAGAAAAAGGTATTAGCAAATGTTTACAATAATTATGCATTTTTAATTGAATACTTTGAGTTTATAAGATGTTTTACATTACATAAATGCAAAAACATTACATAATACAAGCACCAGGGTTGGTATTTTGTCTACTTTTTTGCAAAAAGTCCAGGACGCTGGATGAAATTGGACAAAATAAAAATAATTGAATTAAGAGTATTGTTATGATGCATTTTTTTTTGTAATCATGCAAATAAAACTGTTCTTACATTTTAACAAAAATATTAATATAACATTTTAATAAAAATAAGAATATAATTATTCATTAAAAGTCATCACATATAAATCATATATAACCCAATAAATTCACAAAGGAAAGATAAACTCCACAGTAAATCAATTAATTTTAAGGAATACTTTGCTGGAAAATTTAACTTAACAAAATAAAATAAATTAGCAATCAAATAATTTAATTACATTGTACATGAAAAAGGTTTTCTTTTATGATATAGCATAAACTTAAGCATTTTTAATGAAAATATAAAATAAAAAAATTTTATTTTTGTTTCAATAGACTAATTTCTATATACCATATAAAAATATAATACTGAGAAAATATTAAACTTTCACAATTGTGCTTATAAATTGATTAATTTTCTAAAACTTTTATTGAAGATGAAAAATTCCTTCATTTAATCTTCAGTTAAAAACCAGTATTTAGATGCATACTAAAATCAGTTCTGCTTCAATACTGAATCACAATAAAAAACTGGAATAAATACTAAAATTCTGAATCAAAACTAAAAAAAGAAAAATTAACTTGAAATTTACTTTAATTCATCTTCATTCAAAGTAAGTTTTTCTCAAAGACTGAATGAGAACATAAACCAAAATTTAAAACAGGCACAATAACTAAAAAATCTGAACCAAAACTTAAAAGTGAACTTTAACTTCTCTCCTCTTTTTTTTAGTCATACTGAGCTGCATATACAGTGCAGTCAGATGCTTCATTTAGTATAGTTAAATGTAGAAAAAAATTATGTTCTTTTCTAAGTCCTAGTGGGTTTCATTAGTGATAGAGTCAGATGTTTTAAAGAGTTCATACTCATTTTTCAAAAAGAAATTTAAGGAGTATTTAAGGACCCCCAAATTTTTTTTTAAGGAGTCCACTTTTTTCTGGACTACCAATGCAATCTTAGGTTAGCAGGAGTCTTAGTACAAAACTATCATAGAACATTACAAATATGTTTTAACAAAAATTTTAATCCAAACTGAATATGAAAATATATAGTTTTTTGAAGGAATGTCCCCAAAAAATCTTAAAATGAAAGACTAAAATTAAAATTCGCATCATTTTTATTCTGTTGTTACACAGTTTTCTATAAGTAACAAACTCTAAATTAGTTAAAGAAATATAAATTCTTGTTCCATCACCAGGTCATGGTCACCAATATCCGGAAGGTTGCAGAGGCTGCACACTTCATTAATCATGGTTGTTACGGTAAATGCAAAATTAAGGAGTTTCTAAGGAGTCCCACATAAATTTAAGGAGTTTTAAGGGCCCTAAATTTTGTAAAATGAATTCTAAGGAGTGTATGAATCCTGTTTTAGTATACTTAAAGTGTTGGATTCATTCCCCCCCCCCTCCCACACACACAAAAAAAAAAGAAAAAAAAGCAAATACAATTCTATACAAATGTGGTAGAAAAAAAGATCCAATAAGAAAATTTTCTGAAGAATTAACGACAAATGCTAAAATTGTTAGAATGTGCTGTAGAGTGCTCTAGTACAGCGGTGCGCAAACCGGGGTCGCCAAATTCAAAGAGATTCAAATTTATGGAAAACCTGCAATTATTCATTTCAAAGAACTGAAATAATACAAGAGAAGAAACTGACAATTATTTTACGAGCGCGATATTCACGATCGCTATCACGGGGCTTCAAAACCACGTTATCATGGATAGTGATCTACAAATTCATCATGCATAGTGATCTTCAAAATTATTTTCCATTAAAACAAAACATCGATCTTGATTGGATCCAGAGGATGACTTCGAGTTGCGATTTCCAATACAGATCTGAACATAGAAACAATCATGAGCTCTTTGCAAGCACATATTTCACATTGACTTTTTATGATGTAAAGTTTTTTAAAAGTATTTTTCATTAAAAAATATTTATATCCATATGCATATATAAAATATTGTTTACTAAAATTATGTGTTGATTCATTAACTGATTTTTATGATATTACAACTTTTATAACATTTTTATGGTGGTTTATATGTTTGGTGCGCTATTTTAAAAACGCGTTATTTCAATCGATGATGTCACAACACTCTTTTAAAAACACCCTGTAAGAGCAACTCCCAGAAAGAATTTCAATGTAACTCCGTTTTCAATTAAAGAAAATGTATACTGTCTATCCAGGGGTCGCGACAAAATTATACTCAAAATAGGGGGTTTCAACAAAATTTTACACAAATTAGGGGGTCGCAGATGAAAATAGTTTGCGCACCACTGCTCGAGTAGCATTAGTACTAAAGCACATAGAATATTAAACCATTTTGAAAAATATCCCGAAAGACGAAAGTGTGAACAAGATTCTGATGAAAGCATATCAGCTGTATCTAGTTTAACAAGCTTCAACCCTACTCCATCCTCATCGTATTTTCAGGCTGAATGTACAAGACACCCTTTAATAGCATCATTTACAGTAAAAAATATCGAAACAGAAAAATCAAAATTGCAAGCCAAGAATCTGTTAATATCTTTGCAAGTGTTTTCATAAACTATAAGTATGTATGTATATAGAGGGAGAGAAATAATAGTCTCTGTAGTTTTGCTTAAAAATTAATAAAAATAACCAAAATATTTAATCACTAAGTGTTTCTAGTTTACAAATTAAAACTGAGTAAAAGTAGACAAAATGGACAAAATGATATTTTGTCTGGGATGTTTTTTTACCCTGGGATTTTTCCAGGGTTTTTTTCCACCCCGGATGAAATAGGACAACCCTGCTTGACTCTCTGGATACCTTTGAAAGCATCAAATGAAAGAGATACATTTTTGGCAATAGGTGACTTTTTTTTTTTTTTAACCTTTTTTTTTTTTTTTTTAACAAAAAAAACCTTCTTAAGCTGTCATTGAGCTAACTTAACCCTTTATCTACTGTTGATACTTACAAAACCCATAAAAATAAAATAAAACAAAACAATACCACTATAGTATGTAACCATTTGTGGATACATACTATGTATAGGGCAAAATCTCACTGTAACCTCATGTGGATATATGGCATATTGAGGTGTACAACCACTGTATTCAGTACAGGAAGCATTATAAGGTAGATTTTCTTTTATTGGGATTGTATAGAATTACAAAAGTTAAGTTACAAAATTTCTAGGTCACAAAAATTTGAAAAAATAGGAAAATTAGAATTAAAATTACAAATCTTTGAAATTGCTCTAAATGTTTGTTTGATGCAAAAAACTTTTCCACATGCGTTACAAAAGTGTATTGTGATTTTTGTTTTATTTCTCAACATTGTAGCAAACCCAAACATCTCTATTCCACTTTCTTCTGAAAACTTCTAGGACATTGTCCACAAGCTTGTGAAGAGCTTCTGGAGAGTAACTTTTTTTTCGTGTAGTCATTTATACATTTTGTGTAGTTTTTAGTATAATTTGTAAGATTTTCATCGCATGCTATTATAGTTAACAGATGTAGCCCAGTTTTTGGTAAAAGAGTTAAGGTCAGTACCATCCCAGAAACCCAGGATCTACATGTGCACTAGAAAACACAGTCTGGTATGCAATGGGCTATTTGTTTATGAAAGTCTTCATAATATGTATAGCTAGTGCTCATTAATTTTTTTTTCTAATTTTCTTTTATATTACACTATTCATATTGATCATTCATTATCTAACTAAAACCAAGAAAAACAAGCGCTTTAAAATTGATATTCTTGGCAATTCTTAATTTGGTAGATAAAGGAGTCCAAGGTTTAACAGGACTAGCCTGTTGCTTTGTAAAATACTGAAAACAAAACAGGACATGGATATAATATATGTAATGATTTTAAAGATTAAACATTCTGCAATAAATTTCAACTGAAAATTTAATGAAATTTCTGTTTGTCCCCTTCAAATTATAGAAAAAAAGTTAAATTAAAAAAAAACTTCCAGAACATCACTCAGATAAAAGAATAAGTATGCTTAAAAGTACAATTATGAAAAATACCACACCTGTCTTCTTTATTGATCTGATCCCCATAGCCAACCGTGTCCACAACTGTGAGTTTTAAATTAACATTCTTTTCTTGCAAATCTGAAACATTCAAGAATAAATATTAATACATAGAGAATATCTTACAATGCTTAGTACAAACTTTTCATATTTTTTATAATTACTCTAACCTCATAACTCTTATACCAACCATATCATGATATTGTGGATCTACTTACTGTCAGTTATATAAAGAAGCAAACTGTTAAAAACTTACCACAGCATGTAATTATAATAGCACAAATACAATAAGCCCCATTTACAAGTCCAGTCCTTTTTTCCTAATTGACATTAAGTATTGCACAGGCATGGTACAGACTCGCAGAAAAAAAGGCTGAACTTTTCACGACCTCCCCCCCCCCCCATAAGAAAATCAATGAAATATTAATACATGTTAATTTGAAAGTACTTGAAGGCAGACAAAATTATTACACTTATTTGAAAAACAGAGCTGCAAAATGTTTTCCATGGAAATATGATGTCTGCTAAGAGAAGACAACTGAATGTAGATGAAGTATGGTGACAAAGTATTATTAAAAAGAAGGAAATAAATTTTTCTCCGAGTTTCAGATGGTTGGAAAGCGTGTGAACAACATGTCCGAAAATTTTAATGCATATTTGCATCATCCCAGAAATGATAAAATTTAATGCTGAAAAGGCAAAATTCCTCTATTAGGTAGAAAAGTAACATGTCTGATTGTAGTATAAAATGTTGTACTTTCAACTATATGCACATATCTAAAATTTTCCAACTACTCACTAAAAACTAATTGGTTAACAAATAGTTCATATGTGAAGTAATGATACCATTAAGACAAAAACTGAACTAAAATGGAAAAAACTCAAGTAGAAACAATCTTTCAAAAATAGGTTTTTTGGGGGGTAATTCTAAATAGCTAGGTTCTTTCGGGTGCAGCTTGCTACTGAAAGTCGCAGAATAAATACAGTAGATATAATACTACAATCCTAAGTTTCATTGTATCGAAAATTAGAGAATTTATTATGTTGTTAAGCATATAAATTATATGTATTTATATATAAGTGTGTGTATGAAATAGAAAAATACTATATGGAGTACTGTATGAAATATTCCATAGACACAATCATCAGACTAGTTGTCTATATGGGGAAACTCCAAATGTCAGAATAAGTAGGATGTAAAGGAAAGAAAGTATATTGACTTTAAGTACCACACAAAGTAGATTGCAGGTAAAGAAATTACAGCAAAATAGTCAATATCTGCAACAAGGCACTATCCAGTTAAAAGCAAATTTATAATGAATCAAAAGATGATCCATCATAATAACAATGTTCAAAATATGCCGAAAGCAAAAATAAATTAGTAAATAGATAATGAAATTAAAAACCATGGAGATTTGTTTAAAATATACAAAAATGCTAAGTATACCAGAATTATAAATCATTTTACCTAAGCCAGGGTTAGAAATTAGAATATTCAGGGTGTCTACAAAATTCCCATTTAAAAAAAAAAAAAAAATCCCTGATTTCAGAAGCAATTTAGTAAATAGATAATGAAATTAAAAACCATGGAGCTTTGTTTAAAATATACAAAAATTATAAGTATACCAGAATTATAAATCATTTTACCTAAGCCAAGGGTAGAAATTAGAATATTCAGGGTGTCTACAAAATTCCCATAAAAAAAAAAAAAAAAAAAAAAATCCCTGATTTCAGAAGCAATTTTCTTTGAAATTCTCGGATTTTGTTAGCAATTTCTTTTAAAATTCCCTAATAATCATAAGAGAAAATTTCCATGATTTTCAGACTGCAAATATTTTCTAATCTGTATGTATATTAAAAGAAAAAAAAATCTATTCTATTGAGAAAGTATTGTGAGTATCCTAATATGAATTTGAATTTTACATGCTGGCAATTCATAAATAAATCATATAAAAGTAGGGTAAACCTAAAAAGTAGCAAAAACCTATAAACCAGAGAGTAAGCCCACTGACAGTGATTGCACACTTTAAGAAAAACACTGTGAGGTGTTAACTTTTTATCATTCTAATTTGATTTGAATTCACTTGATGATGCTGTGATTAATTTATAGTAGAGTTAAAATTGACAGTTGGCAACACACACACACACAAAAGAGAACCAAAATTGCAGATTTTGTCGAGTTGGGTGAAAGCGTTACTCAAACAGGTAAGCATTTTAGCCTAATAAAATGAAAAACAAAATATTTTGCTATGTATACATATTAACACATCAAAATTGAAATTGCAACATGTGAGTGGTTCATTCTACAATAATCTTTATAAGATGCTTTAAAAAGAAAATGTTCTATTAGTAGTTAAAATATGATTTCTAACAATTTACTTCAAAACGGGTTTAAAAAAGTCCCCCATATTAAATGAAAGCCTGTTCAAATGTGAATATTTTGATACTTGATGCACATAAAAGTATTTCTTGTAGAATTTAAATTTCATACAAAAGACACACTTCAGTCTTGTAACTAGATATCAGACTAATTCATAGTAGTTATCATAGGTATACGCATGAAATATCTGCTAGCGAAAAAAAAAAAAAAAAAAAAAAAAAAAAGATATTCCAGGAATTGTTTATCATTCATTTTAATGTTTCTTTAAATATTAACAATACACTAAAATAATATAAAATTCAAAATATATCCCCACATAAGTGTCAAAGTAATAAAGAGCATCAAGAATTATTGCAGAGCATTCAATGTTTAAAGCAATTATCGGATACGCAATTATATTACATAATCAACTTCAGCTACTTGCTGAACAGAAATGTTTATTTTGCCTGGAGTGAAGCCCTCACTGTCTTCCATTTTGTCGGAATCTTCACCTTTGAAAAATAAACTATTTCATTAAACATATATGCTTGTAAATGTTATATCTGCTTTGCTGGAAATTGTAGCTGATTGAAAGAGGGGGTAATTTTTGAACAAAATCAATATCTTTGACCAGAGTGCAGGGCCTCAGTGAAATCATTGGTTCTCTGACATATTAAAAGGGGGCTGTTGATACTCCGTCCAATTAATACAAACAACTTTTTTCATAATAGTTTTTTTTTTTTTTTAAATCTCAATTCTAAGCCCCCTACCCAAAATGTATGTTTTGTTTTTCAAAAAGGGGGCTTACTTTCAAAACTTTAAGGTATATTATTTTAGATGCGTAGCTTAGAAATATGATTGAGATATCTTAAATTTACAATAGAAATATCAACACTACAATTGGGCAAGTGTTGTCCCCCCTCATCACCCTGTTGTGCATGCCATTTTTAGACCAACCAGAGGGGGAATAATACAATCAGACAAATAGGCACCTCCTTGGCATGGAACTTTGGATGCCTTCCATAGGCTAGGCAAAGGCACTTTGACTGAAGATCAAAAATTTCCCCAATTTAAAGCAAAAATTATAAAATTCTCTAATTTTTCCAGAACAGCTAGATTCCCTGACAATTCCTGGTTTTCCCGGTTCTGTAAACACCCTGATATTTAGTCCTGGTCTAAAGGAACAGTGACTTCATTATTTCTCTAGTCCATAACCTGTATCACTGGTCCATATATATGATGTTTAAAAAATTTGGAAAATAAAATGAAATTACATGAACAATATACTTCAATTTTTATTTTTTGTGGTTTCAAACCAGCAGACCACCATTAAGTTTGAGCCTTATAAACATATCCATAACATAGCTTATTAGATACTAACTAATGTCGCCTAAACTAACAAACATCTAAATGCTTAGATTGTAAGTTAAAATTTTTTTTAAATACATAAGGTTGGCCAAAATGTAACTGCATTTTTTTAGATAAAAAATTGTTGAAAATTTGTTTTAATTTTAACTACAACAAGCTGTCTAAACATATTCATATTTGATACATTTTAAAGTAAGAATTACACAGGTAATACAGTGGACTCCGCTTAATGTGATCAGTTTGGGACACCGTGATTTTGATAACAATAACCGATTGATAACAATAAACGATATGCAAAATTAGATAAATTTACCCCTCCCCCTCACTCTAATTTACACGTACTAAATTTCAAAATAAAATGGAAATCTCACCTTATATTTATGTACTGTATATTATCCTTTAAAAACACAAGAATTGTATAGATAATTAAAAAAAATAATCAATGGTTCTTTGTCTACAATTTTTCTTAGGTTATTAATAAATTGTTCGTATTCATAATGTTTTTTAAAGTCATCGGAGCGGTGTTGAACTCCACGTTTCAACACTTTTAATGCATGTCTCATTTCAATCGCATGTCAATTTTCCGCTGCTGGCTTATCGGCATCTTTTTGTTCGCCATGAATTCTCTTGTAAACAATATCTTCGCGTGTCTTCCATCGCTAAAACCAACCATTTGTTGCAACAAAATCTTTTTTTCCCATTTGAGCAGCTAAACTTTCTGCTTTTTGTTGCATAAGGGGTCCGTTCACTGGAGCATCACGTTTGCGAACATTTTCAAACCAAAGTCTTAGATCCTTTTCAACTTGCTCATCTTTACCAGCGCTATTACGTTTACACTCCGTATTTTTATTTTGTTTATCTCTTCTAGTAAGTTTATGACGATTTTTCAAAACTTTACACAATAAAGGCTGAGAAATGCTTAACTGCACTGCAGCATTGCGCTGACTCATTTTTGGTAACCTGTCATAACGATTTAAAATTTCGATCTTTTGTTTTAACGTTAAATCATTTCGCTTTCTGGCTTCCATATCGACAAGCTGCATGTAAGGGAGCAAGGCATAAAATGTGAATACGCTCCTTCTGAGTTCCGATAATGTCCAGTTCACATGCGCTGAAGATTGAGGGGAACTCTAGGGGTAAACAATGAATTGAAGGAAACGTTCTCAGGAAAAAGGCCCCCGTTCCGTCTATCTATCATGTGAGGGGTGTGGTTTTATGGGTCACCATTGTCGGCTCATTCCGACTGGTCATAAGAAAAGCCATAAATTTTTCGATTACAAAACGGGCCAGAAAACGGTTATCTGACAACCACTGACCACCAGCAGGATGTGCGTGGAGGGGGGAGGGAATTCCCGGAAAGTGTAATTCCTCACTCCTTTGTTCTTTCCCCATTTCCCTAGGTGGAAGAGGGAGAATTCTGGAAAATTCAAACAACAGCAAAGGGAAAGAAAAGAATGGGTTCCTTCTGAATACATTGTGAATATTTTTTTGCCAGTTAAAATGAGGTTCGAAAACTGATAACATTAACCGATGTAATGATCACATAAAGCGATAATTTTAACATACAAATGAATAGAGAAAATCGGGACCAAGTGATTTCGATAACAATAAGCAATTGATAACATTAACCGCGATCACATTAAGCGGAGTCCACTGTATTTTTTTATCCTTCTATGAAAGATAGCCACCTTTCCTCTTTTCACCAATTATCCCCCTCGGAGGATAAATTTTAAACTGTCCTGAAATTGATTTTTAGTATTCGTGAGTGTCGTATTTCACAACAACCAATTTTATTTTGTGGCTATCTATCTATGGAGATCAATTAGGATATGTTAAAAGAACATTTCAGCTCCCTACTTCCCATAGATCACATATTATGGAATATGCTGTCTAATCTAGCATAAATGATAAAACTTGCATACGTGCCAAATTTTGTATTATTATTATTGTTAGTAGTTTTGGACAGGCGAAGCATTGACATATGAAACACAGCTAAGACATTTTGGCCAGCCTAATATAACAAGCCAATTTAGAAATACGGTTGAAACCACAACTGTTCTTATGCAAGAAAAGGAGAAAAACTAGAAAGATATCCATAAGCATAACTTTTAAATGTCATGATAAAATTTATATTATTTCTGGGGCCTTCTAAATAGTGTTTTCAGTCCTGACAAAGAAAGAATAGCTGCTTATATTCCATTTAAAACATATCATTCCACACCATTTACAATTAAATATGCTTTATTAAGCATGTTATAAAAGCATGGAGAAACTTAAGATTTATGAGAGTTCAAATTCGTTGAAGTTTATGACTTGTTAAATGGTTTTTAAAAATTGCATGCCAAACTTCTAAAAAATTAGTACAGTAGTCACTGCTTATTCGGGTCACATCGGGATGGATAGAAATTGACCAGAAATCCGAAATAAACAGTGAAACTAAAGTGTGAGAAAATTTAAGAAAAAAAAAATCAAAATAAGGGAACTATATTAGTCAATAGTTTAATGTATGCACATATTTATTCAAGAATAAAAAAAATAAAATGAAAAACAACTTCTTAGGGTGAAATCTGAAATTAAAGGCTGTTTAAGGGGCATAGCAATTTGATTTCACTTAATGTTGAAAAGAAGTGATCAAGGTAACCGTCTAAAAACCAATGCAATTTGGCCATTTCATTCTGTTCATGCTGATTTTCACTGGATAAACCACCGACTGAAATAAGCGGCAACCACTATAATTAAATAATCTAATAAAAATCTAGTAACTAAAAAGCAAGGGAGATATACCATAGGTCTTGGCTTTTAATTTAACAGCAGGTAGATTATGTGGACTTGGTGATGAGTCAAATGTTGTATTAAATAATGAATCCATAAGTGTAGATTTTCCAATTCCAGTCTCCCCTAAAAAATTAAAAGTAAACATGTTAAATATGCACAAGATGATACCTACTTATCAAAATTAGATGATAAACAACCTGGAAAGAGGGTGGACATTTGCCTACCCTTGCCAATACCTGGTGGCTTTCATGAGTGTCAAGTCCAAGGTAGAAGGTTTAGGTTAAGCTTTAATTTAAAAAAAGTTAAAATTGCAAGAAAAAGAAAAATCAAATTATTCACATATTTTTCTCTACTAATTATACATCTGTGTAGACCTTTCAATAAGTAGGTTCATTGTTTTCAAAAAGTCAGAAAATTCAACAAAGGACTTAAAATAAGAGTATCTTATGGGTCCCTGAGACAAACAAATTTAAAAAGCCAGAGTGATTCCTGGTATTTTAAGATGATCATCTTCCAAAGGACTCAGACCATCTGATGCAGTTGATTTTCATGATCGGACAAAACTTTATATCACATAAGTCACTCACACATGCTCATATATGTTAATCTTGCTTTTATACCTTAAAAATTTTCATATGCGCTAGCACGCGTGCTAGACATATTAAATTTTAGTTAAGATATAAAAATGCAAGCAAGAATTGTAACCATTAACAAAATTCACTAGATTAACCATATACTAATTACTGAAATGAAAGCTGCAAAAGTATGTTCATGTTTATAAACAGGGTGCCCAATGGCTATTTCGTTAACTGTTAGTCAGAGACATAGTTCCAATTGCAAAAATGCTTTAAATTGTATAATCTATTATGTCAGAAACACAACGAAGTAAGTAAATCAATTCCTATAAAAATTACAAAATTTAAATTTTTATACTGTCCCCCGGTCCTACCAGTTATATTTAGAAAAACTTTAATACAATTTCATGCACAACAACAACAAAAAAAATGTATTACTACAACCAAAATTCACAGAGTTACAGCTGCTTAAAGTTAAAGCACTTTTCAAGCAGCCAAATAGGGGTTGTATACAAAATGAATGAGAGAAATTAATGTACATGGTTTTGAGCCCTGTAATATTTATTAGCAATTTCACTAACTATTTTATGAATGTAGATTGCAATAAAGAAGATTAACATTTAACTATGTGTATCCAATAAATTAACATAAAAATATAGCTTATACTGAAAATAGAACTTTTTTAAAGATTTTTTTAAATGAATAGGTTTTTGATAACTTAAAAAAAAAAACAAGGAAATAAAACACTTCTTTAAACATTAAATTAGAAACTGAAACATTTTGAAATACAAATATATGCATTTTAGAAACTTAAAATAATATTACAAATTCTGTTAGTGTAGCATTTGCTCAAAAGTAGCTTCCATCGGCTGCAATAAAAATATGCATCCATGTAGAAAACTCTTCCTGTACTTTGCGTAGCATATTCGGCACTAAACATCTGCATGCTACACATGTACGATTTAGTAAGTCTGACACTGGATAGATTTTTACAGAGCCTGACTATAACCTTCTGCTTAAACATTAGTATTCTAAAAAATTAGTTTTGCTTCTTTCTCTGCATTATGCCAAAAAATGAAATTAAAACCTGTAACTTAAAATTTCAATATTTATATGGTCCTTTATGGTTTACCGTAATGGGACATTTTTAAACGTTGAAAAGTGACTTAAGTCAAGATATTTGCTGCTCTATAACTCGGTAAATTTTGGTCATAGAAAGACGGATTTTTTTTTTTTTTAATTGCGCCTCAAATTGTACAAAGAAAAATTTTCTAGATGTAACTGATAGGACAGGGAGACCGTATAAAAATTTAAATTCTGTAATTTTTATAGGGATTGATTTATGAACTTTGATTGTTTCTGATATAATGGGCACAATTTAAAGCATTTTTGCAACTGGAACTATGTGTCTCTGACTAATGGTTTATGAAATAACCCTTGCGCACCGTTAGCACTGGACACCCTATATATACCGGGTGATTCAAAATAGATATTAAAGCAATTATTTTTTAAACCGTAAGTGATTGAAACATACTTCCAGTTAGAAAAGTTCGTCAAATTAAGAGTAGCTTTCAGATATGTCATTTTTTTACTGGAGGTTGTATACATATTAAAATACGAAATGTAATTTTTATACGGTCTCTCCTTTCAAACCCTTTATATTTAGAAGAATGTTGCTCTTTACGTAAGAAAATTAATAAAACAAATCCCGTGTCTCTACGTGGAACAGTTTCAGAGATATATCAATTTGAAAAGTTAGGCATTTGTCGCTAAGCAATAAGGGGATGTCTCCAAATGAGAAAAATGTAACTACTATTCAATAGGGATCGACTGATACCACTTTTTCTCTTATAACCTATCCTTTACCTATAAATTAATTTTCAGAAATTGACGATATTTTACAGTTATTGTATCGGCCGATACCTATACTCTACATGATTTAATGCCATTTAAATCTACGTCTGCAGGCAGTTTTTTGTAACAAAAGTGCAGTTCTCATTAAAATGAATAACACCATGATGATCCCATAGATAAAAATTTGAACCCAGTAGAAAGCATAAAAATGAAAAAACAGTGAATACATTGAAGTAAGTGTACAGTATTTATAGTCTTATTTTTCTACTAAAACATGCTGACCAATGGCCGAATTTGCAAAATGCTGAACATTGGTAAATGTCTAAAGTGTGGAGGTTTGAGATTCTTTCTCCTTGCGTGGCTATTGATCTAACGGTCTAGAGTTTTGGGTGGTTTTCTCCAGATGTATCTTGAATATGCATTAGAACCCCTCAAAAAGTTCTCCTGCCAGTGGTTTTAGAGAACTTAACTTTTCTAGGTTATCAGACAATCGCTAGAAATTGCAGTACGTCATGTTTTTGAATTAGCCGGGTATAATTAAATTCTAATTTTACACTGAGCTTTTTTAACAAATAAAATTTATTTTTAACATCAAACAAAACAAAATAAGAAAACACCTCATTATGCACAAAATTTAAAAGCTAAAACACCAAATTGTTTTATGAATACAACTGACAACACACATATTGTGATGAATCAGAGCAAATTCGGCGTCAGAAGATGGCCATCGTAAAAGAAGTTTCATATTTTTTCATGCAAAAATCATGAAGTACATATGCTGATTGCACTATTGTATGTATAATAATATTCTACGCTGTTGTAAAATTAATTTTAATCCAAGAAATGAAACGATTACAAAAATGTCTCGAATAATTTACTTTTCTTAAGTCGGGATAGATAGAAGAGAAAATTAAAGAAATATAAAATAACTAGTTTTAATAAATTTTATCATAAGATTTATGTGTTTGAGATCAAATTTTCAAAATATTTCAAATCCTTCCGAGTATTTCATAAATCTTTATTAGTTTCGGACACAGTCCACAAAATGGACCCAATTTTCATCTGCATCGACCCCTGACGTAACCCACCCTTTTTTTTGTATTTTCATTATATAGTCATAGTCACATAAAAGCTCTTTACTAAAAGCTCTATAATAACCTTACAAATAAACACAATATATTTTTTTTAAAGTGAACCTAGCTAGAACCATATACAAAAAATTACTTTACCAATGCATAAAATATTGAAAGCATAACCTTCTTGTACAGATCTTTTAACAAGTTGGTCAGGCAAACTATCAAATCCTACATGCCCTTGTAACTTGAGAGAACGAAAAGTCTCGTTCATCTGAAAAAACAGAAAAATAAATATTTAAAAATATATAGCTACATAATGATTCAAACAAAATTAACATAGTCAAGACCAAACACTTTTGTGTATTTTAATAATGCTTTAAATCATATTTCAATGTATCAAATGCACACTAGTCATTCCAAAATTAAAGCACCTTTTTATTTTCCTATACTTACTGATTTTATATTTCCCCACAAATTTGTTTGTAACTAAAATTTATATATGAAATAACCTTTGGAAAGTTGAAAGTCAAACTTTAGGATGTTAATGAAGTCACAGGTAGGTCGTATAAAGGAGATTTATGTGGGAATTTGAAATGTAAGTAGAATATATGTGAGTTAAGAGTATACATGATGCATTTAATGTGTTAAAAAAAAAAAAAAAAAAACTATTAATTAGTGGTAAATTCAAACTTGTACTAGGACAAAACAATACATTAAGAGTGATCTAGTGCTGATCTTGGTGCAGGTAGTTTTTTTTTCAGGGTTTCGGACACAAACACAAACAGCCCAATAAAACCCATACATATTTTTTTTTTTTTTGGGGGGGGGGGTTATTAAACAATTATTTTCGAAATACTATTTTATTTTATTTTATTATCAACAAATGCCCCTAGTAGTTGCACAAATTCTATAAAGAAACCACATGTTAAAGTGATATGGTGCCAATTTTATTTGAATGAGTTGTATTTTACCACTGCTGAGTAATTTTCAGAAGTCTGCTATTTTGTTTCCTAATATTTGTTTAATTAAGATTGGAGCGCTAAACTGAATATCTGTTATAAGCAAGGATGCAGTCCTAAAATAAGAAGTGATGGGGCGCTATAAATAAAGACCATCGCATGCACATTTTTTTTTTTAAAGAGGCATAGCCTTTTTTTTTTTTTTTTTTTTTTTTTTGTCTAATAAAGTGCTTATTAAATTGCAATTTATCTATTTACAACAACAAAGTAGGGGAAAATGCAACAACGACCCAAGTTTGTCTTTTCCTTCACTATGGCTTACTTGTATTGGACATGACCCTATTGAGCTTTCCCGTGTGAAAGCAACCACGTTTTGACGTAAGGTATTGCATCCCATTGTTCAGGGATGAGATTGGCAAAAGAGCAAAAAAGCTGAAATCATACGAGAGCAAAAATTTGTACATGTGATATTAATACCTAATTAATGTGAAAGAAGTTTTAAGAGAAGAAAAACATTGGAAGATGCTAGAAGATAAAGATATCACACAGTTAACTGATAACTGCAATCATGAATTCACAGAAAAAACAGAATTTTCAGAGAAAAAGACAAAAAAGTGATTTCCTCTTTATTCACAAAAAGCTAAAAAGCTGAAGAATCTCATCCCTGCATTGTTGAAGTAGGGGACATTCAGTTTAATAAACACTGAGGATGACACCCTGTTTGACAAAATGCTGTAACCTGTTCTAATAGAGATATTCTTCCTTTGCATCAGAATTTAAGCTGCGTTCAAAAGTTCTTTAGCAAAAAATCTAAAAAAATCAGAAAAAAAGCTCTAGCAAAATGCTAAAATACCAATAGGTCTGTAAATACGAGTTCACATTTAGAATTTTTGATGACTTAATGTATTTCATTTAGATTTGTGAATTAAATTTTAAAATTTAGGCATGACATTTTTAAAAAATTCTTTTTTCATTGAAATGAAAATTAATAATTGTACTTACCATTAAGAGAAAACAAGTGTAATTCTAAGACACAGTACAAGCCCAAAGTAACACAAACTGCATTAGTAATACTGAATATTGTTGAAATTTATAGTAAATTCTTATCTGCGATTTATATTCTTTTCCAGAAACATTATTTACTATATAAAACTGCATTATATCAAGCTTATACTATATCTGAAATACAATAGAAAATTTTCAAGAATAAAGAAAATAACATATAAAACAAGATTTTATTATTATTCAGAGCAAAGGCTTTAACAAAATAGCAAAAATGTCTTGTTTCATTGGCGCATTTTTGTACAGTCTTTTCGCATTTTGCTAGAAATGCGACCGTAGCAGAAACCCTGCTTTGCATGCTGTATAAGCATGGAAACGAGTGAAGGATAACTGAATAATCTAAAAAGAAAATGATAAAAGACAAATAGGTAGTACAAGTGCTCCAATTGTCGGAAAAGAAGGGTGGAAAAGTTTTTCAAACTTCTGTTTCTGCCAGTTCTGGGATTCATTGAGTGCAAAATTTAATATTACATCTTACATTTGAAATTTCAAACATTTTTCTAACACCTGGTACTATTTTTATTAACCAGGGCCCCACCTTGCCTTAAAAAAAAGTACCAGGGCCCTGCCCTGGTTTGCCCTGGCCCCACTGCTACCCTGGTTATAAGGTAAATTTATTGATTTAATAATTATTTACAGTTAGTTTAGTTTTTATGATAAAAAAATATTTTTGAAATTCGAGACTATGGGGAACATTGGACCATGGTCCATCCTACCTGAAGTAATAAAAAATAACTTTTTAGCCTTTTTTTTGTTTTTAATTACAATAATTACATATTATTTTATTTATGTTTCACAGTTATATAAACACTTATATACATTTATCCGTTTTAAGTTATTATACACAAGCCTGAAGTACATAACAATTAAAATAAACTTAGGAGAATAAAAATTAAGCAAAAAGGAGGATGCTCTCGAATTATTACTGATACACCTGTTAAGGAAATTTTAGAAGATGAAGCAAATAAAAGGATTGAAAAGAAAAAAAGACAAGAGTCTGCAGCTTTGTTTGTTTTAAATTATTAATGATAAATGCCAAAGATTTAATTTTTTTTTTCAATGTTTACCAAATAACTTTGTTCTAAGAGTGATTGCTTTTTATTTTTTTACAATTCAGGATTTCTTTTGCTGATGTAAATTAATTTAACTGGATCAACAAATCCAAAAGAGTAATGTTTCAATTATAAAAAGAAAAAGTAATAATTCAATTACAATATTGGATAATATTTATTCTCAAATATTATTATAACTAAAAATGTTGATATAGCATGGTCCAATGTGTCCTATAAGGAAACAATGTGTTACATAAGGTGGACCAAGGTACCCCAGACTTGGGATACCTTGGTCCACTCTCCAAGCTTCTTTTGAAGAATATATAGTCTGTGCAGAAAAGATTATGCACAGACTATTTTGAAAAAAATCTGGGATGCTGAAATATGTAATGAGTCTTATGGGGGGGGGGGGGGAAACCGAGTGGTATAGTTAGTTTTTTGATGAGATAAAAAATGAAAAGTAGAAAAGAGAACCACTGTGCCTCAACTCCCCCCATATATATATATATATATATATACATATATATATATATATACATATACCAGTTTAATTTTATATAATTATTTTTCCAACTTCACCGTAAAGAACAATAACCATTTTAAAAATAATACCCTGAACTAATTCTATCTGCAATTTTTGTTTTGAAATGAACAGGTGTAAAATAAAGAAACCGGTGTTAAATACAAGTAACAAAAAACTTTTTAAATAACAGAATCATTTTAATGTGAATTTATTCCCAATTTATTTATTTATTTTTCATAAAGCAGGACTTTAGGGGGACAAGAATGAGAAAAGTGAGACATTTAAGGGTTCTGTGGGGACAGCAGTACATATAGATAAAAATCAGGACTGTCCTGTCAAAAGCAAGATGTCTGGTCACTTTAAATATTGTGTCTTGTAAGAGTATACAGTAAAACCTTGCTACTTCATCATAATCATTCAAGATATACACTCATTTTTGTTTTGTTCATCATCATATGACACAATTTATCAAAATTCTGTTTATTCAAAACTTTTAAGTTAACCAAAAGCTCATCAACCGAAATAAGGTTCGTATAAGAGCCTTTATATGTGTGTTATTTCACGATATCTTTAACTAATTTCACTTGTCATAGAGATTTTCAATGATAACATGCTATAGCTTCCTACTACACTACTATCCTACAATCATGTCGTTAGCTCAGAGATAATGTCATCATTAACATTGAATAGCTTGCAATTGCCATAAAGCTAAGAGCGAAATAAACTAAGTAATAAGGGTATTTTAATAAATAAAATTTACTGAAAAAATAGCGCTTGTACATGTCTCGCCGAACATTTAATAGAATGTTTAAACTTGGACACCTAGAAACGATATTTTAACAATACTAAAGATAATATACGTACTATTTGTAATGACTTTACAAAAAAAATCGTACAAGAAAGAGCAATTTGCTTTATAATTTATATTAATAAGATAAAATTTAAAGGCACTTTAAACAACGTTACTTACACTTGGTGGTCTTTCGACGTTAGCGGCAGCCATCACCAACCCTTGGATGAGATATGAATTGATAAAATCAGTCTTTGAGGCACAAAATTTTAAATTTTTACGACAGAATTCACAAAAAACTAATACTGACACTCGCGATGTAACTAACTAAGCCTAAGGCAACACACTATAAACAAGCAATGATAAAACCGGAAGTAAAACCTCTAACCACACCTCTTACTCAACCTTGCCAGATTACTCACATAGCATACATTTGAAATATAGAGGGCACTGCCTAGAGTATTTCATTTGGAAATGACGTACAAGTAACATCATTTGAGTGACAACTAAACTAACAGATTCCCCAAAAGCTAGGATTACCATAAAATAAATAAAAACATTGTTAAAAAAGCACATATAAAATTTTACTTACAAGTAACATTTTATGCGTGCTTTTTTAACAAAGTTCTTATTTATTTTATCATTTAACACCACTATTTTGTGCGTTTTTTCGTAGGCTTACCATATTTTATTTTTTAGTCCAACCCAAGAAAAAATCATATTTTTAACGGGGTCCAACCCAGGACACCAGTCAAATCTCGTGATGTCCTATTTCAAGGGAAAATTAAACTTCTAATTCTGAAATGTAATTCATTAATAAAAATATTTTATTCGTTAATCTGAAATATTCATAAAAGTTTAGTTCATTGTAACGAGATTTTACAGTATTTTTCAAATTACTATAATAAGTAGAATAAAAATCTTACCTTGATGGAACGTTCAGCTTTATTTATTACGTAATTTGGTCAAATTTTTCTTTAGACATGACTTTTATATGAAATTCTTTGATATTTGACCCATAATAGAAAAAACTTTCACCTGAAGCAGATGACCCTGGCAAAGATATCGCAAATTGAACCAATTTCGAAATGTTGCGGCATGAAGTACCAGTCTTCTGGAAACTCTTAAAAATAGTTTTCCACTTCTTTTCAATCGAGTGTGGTACTTCTTCTGAATTCGAACCACAACCTGCCCTTCGGGTTTGAATCCTCTTGTTCAACAATGTGCGCTCATCAAATAAGTCATCAATATTTATAGAACCTTTCATAATATCCCAGAACATTCTCGAATCCCGGACGTTACCCTGGACAACCCAAAAAACACCAGGACTGTCCGGGCTAATCCCGGACGTCTGGTAAGCCTACCCAAAGCGGAACCCCCGCTTCCAAAATAAAGATCTTATTTTGGAAGTAGAAACAAAGTTTAAATAATAATAAAAAGATCAATAAGTAGGTAAGTAAAAAAATGTAATAAGTAAATAATTAACTGTTTTAATAAATGAAAAAAAAATGCTTACTCAGCATGAGATAGCCCTCTCAATTTAGGGATGCCGTAGCCAGGTCTTAAGTTTTTTTTTCGCGTATTTTGTACGGTTTTTGACGATTTTTACATTTTACGTTTTTTCCGTCCCCATAAGACCGTTTCTTATGCATTATAATAATCACCAGTGAAAAAATATTTGCTCCATAAAATTCATTCAAGATCCACAATATGAACCAGTTATGGAAAAAATCATATATATATATATATATATATATATATATATATATTCATGAATAAGAACTAAGTAAACTAAAAGGGACACGCAGCCAAAGGCGGATCCCCTCCGAGAAAAATATTTTTACTCTAGATAAATGGGGCTTTCAATAATATTAAGTGGGCTTTAGCCTAGATAAAATGAGTATACACGATTTGCGCCCCCTCCAAAAAAAGTTTCTAGATTCTCCCTCGCAGGCAGGGCCCGTTTACATGCACAAAAATGCTGGTGTAAATTCCAGAACTTTTGCTGCTTTCTACCTCGCTTGCCCTACGTAGGGGAAAAAATACAGGGTAGAAGGATGTGTCTATAGGGAAAGTGTCTATAATAAGATAGTGTGCCGATCCTCAACGAAAACTGGTTCTCCGGCGGGATGAAAAGAGTGAGGGCGCTACAATCGACCAGTAAAGTGTGTACAACAAACAACAGTTGTAATTCCGTCACGAGAGACTGCGCTTTTAACATTTTATTATTCAGTTGCGAGAAAGTGTTTTTAATATCATTTTACAATTTAATTATAATACTTAGGATAAAGTTATTTGCTAACATAGCGTCCGCCAGGTTTCAGTGTTATGCATCGTATTTAAGAGTGAAGACTGATAAACTTTAATAACTGTAACAACAACAACAACAAAAAAAGCCTTGGTCATTTTTAAATCCGAGATATCTGAAGAAACCGTGATGAAAATCAATTGTATTCATGGGTTTTATTCGTGAGATGAAAAATATTTGCAATTATAGAATTATTTTTTCTTTCTAAATTGATTTAAGCAATACATATCCACAAAATAGAATATGTATTTACTAATTAAGAAAACAAATTAATTAGTTTTCTAAAATTTTCTGAACTCCATATAGATGGGTTACAGCAGTTTTTCAATTTTTAGAAGTAATAACTTTTACAATCTTCAATAGATTCTAATTTTCTTATTTGTCAAATTTTTCTAAATGCATTTTATATTAGAGTTATTTATAAAAGTTTAATGTGTCATGTCTCTCATTATATATAATGTGCAACTAATGCGAACAAACAGAGTCACCCTAACGGCAGGGCGTCTGCCCAGGGCGCCATAGCCATGGGGGGGGGCAGGGTAGCTTTGCAGAAAAAATGTAGAGTTTACAATCAAATACAACTTACTGTAAAAAATGATTTTTCAAACAAATCTAATTGTTCTGCCACCTGTCTTTGCAACTCTAACACCATTCAATTAACAGTACAAGATGCATTTTACATTAGAATTATATATAAATTTTTAATCTGTTTGTTTGTGAGATTACGGCCGACTAGCTACGCGTGGGCTGAAGGCCGAAGGGCGGGATGTCCTCCGTGGGGGTCTTTCTAAGGGGTCCTAACTCATATTTACGCTAAGTTTCGGAGAAAACCACGGAAAACTCCGAACGGTTAGGTCGACGGACTCGCGATGGGACCCGACTCGGGACCTTCACACTTCGCCTATCTACCATTTCCAATGACATAACAACTGTGCTATGGTGAGGGATTTTTAATGTGTTATGTCTCTCAATGTATATAATGTGCAACTAATATGAACAAACAGGGTTACCCTAGGGACAGGGCGTCTGCCTAGGGTACCATAACCATGGTAGACGTGCTGCTAAAAAATTGCACTTTACCAGTTTTTTTTTAAACCAGTTTTTCATGTATCAGTTTTTTTTCCTTTCACGTACAAAAGACATTGGTATCAAAGCATATGATATTAAAATAAAATTACCTGAAATCACTTCAAAAATTAAGTGAATAAATGTATATGAATTTTGCATTTATGTTGTTTAGACACTTTGCTGCATCTGTAGATCTTTCATATAGAAATATACTGTACAGTTTAATATTTTTAGGATATATGGATATTTCATGATTTGTATCTTAATTTATATTTAATCTTTTCAAATAATTTTTGGACAAATTTGGAATTATTTATAAGACAATTCAAGTAATGGATTATACAGCTAGACACACACAATAATTACACAAAAGACTTGTACTTATTAAATATCCATTACGCGCTTAAATCTATTGAGTAAAATAATAATCAAACGGAGTATATTTTTATTAAATTTTTGACTTCAAACAGCCATTCTCCCGATTGAGTAAAATTTGCTCAATTCTTCCACAAAAATCAATGGAGCGAAAAATTCTCACTCTTTGAGCATTATACAACAGCTCCATTTAGGCTAAATAATAATCAAAAATGAGGAGTGTCTGTCCGTTTTTGATTAATATAACTGTACTCAATTATGATTATTATTTAAGCTATAGAATGAGCGTTTTTGCAAAATAAGCCCTTTTTTAATTAACACATCTGTACTCAATTAAGATTATTATTTTATGCTAGAAAAAGGGTGTTTTATTAAAATTTGTTGTTTTTGATTAATATATTGAATGATTCGTTTTCTTCATTTTTTATTATCAGAGCTGTAATCTATTATTAAAAGCCCGAGAAAATAAATTTTAAATCAAGGCAAATACATTACATATATCTTAATACACTATAAAAAAGTATCTTTTTAATAAATAGAATATAATTTCACTATAGTCTCTCGTTATAAAACGAATTCACAGTACAGTCAGAATACAGAAATGCAATCATGGTTAAACCAGCTGTGAGATTTAATTAAAGAAGCAACCCAATTTATTGACATGAAAAAGGTAAAATACTACTTGCTCACTTTGGGTGGAGATATCATAACTTCATTTGTTTTACAACAGCTTTTTATAATCCAATCGTAAGAAACTATGTCATTTATGTCATTTATGTCAGTCAGTCATATCAGTCAAAACTGTCATTTATGTCATTAAAGCGAAATCTTTACTTAAAGCATCTCCACCATATCTAGGCTGAATTTATTTCACAACTCTGAATATGAAAAAGATGCATTTGGTATTCGGATATAACATAAAATTATCAACAGCGAATACACACACAACTATGCCCGACTATGAACCGTTAGCCGTTGAACAGCGTGGGTCACGTGACAGTAATAGGATATGGTCGTGGGGGAGAAGAGACAGACAGAATACTCAAGTAGACAAGATTTTTGCGGAAAATGAGTTAAATAGAATATAGCGGATGGGGAGTGCTGGGGCGAATTGAGGCATTCACAAATTATTGTCTTGAGTGAGTATTTTTTGGCGTAAAAGGATTTAAATCGGCCGATAAGAAATTTAATCAATAAATGAGTGTTAGTTTTAATCAATAGATTTAAGCGTGTACAGCAACAACAATGTTGACATAAAGAAATTTCAGGCTTTTTGATTTTTGTATTTTGAGACCTCTGCAAGTGAAGGAGGGGGTTCTGCAGCATTTTTCTTTTTTAAAGCTAATTGTTCTGCTACTGGTCTTTGTAACTCTAACACCATATAATTAACAGTACAAAATGCAATTTAATATATTAGAATTTTATATAAATATTTAATGTGTCATGTCTCTCATGGATACAAACATGAAATAAAAAGCATCTCACTTATAAGCATAATGAATCGAGAAATAAAAACAACCGGGCTCTAGTCGGTAACAGCGCCCTCTCTCGGTTTCCTCTCCAGATAGAACCAGATTTGGAAAACTAGGAACGGCGCACGGTACACTATCATATTATAGGCACTTTAGTCCAATTAAGGCAGGGGTGATCCGCCACGGTAAGCAAGGCAAGCATCGCATTCGGGCGTATTCTTCGGATGGGCGCCATTTCGAACACAAAAGCTTGAAAAGACTATGAAAAGGAGAGCCACGGACCCTAGGTCCGCCCCTGAATGGAGGGTAAATGCATTAATGACCTCGCTTTCCCATGATGCATCGCACCTTTTCCCCTATACTCTGCTTTTATCCGGGATTTTCCATTCTCTCATGTTAACGAGCCTGCAGTTGCTATCCTTTGCGTATTAACATAGGCAGCCTGTAAACGGAAAAGTACCTCGGAGGTCAGTTTTGACTCTGCAAATAGTTGTATCAAGCATAGCACCGATACAAATGCACATATGACAAAAACAGCAGTCTGGAATAAATCTTTTCAAGATCGTTCTTTTATTAGGGTCCTTAGTTTTAATCATCTAGATTCCATACGATAGAACTATCCCTAGTAGCAATGACTGCTCGTTTTCTGTATGGGCGTTCATCCACTCATCGTTAACTCACCGAATTAAGACATCGGCAAGAGCACTTTTGATTTTCTGCAATAGATGAATTTTTATTCGTGCATAGGGGTGATCTAGACGAGCACTTTCGCCGATGGGAAACCGAAAAGCAATTTTTTTATCCGAAACTGCAGCTCTATAGTCATCGCGCCTTCCAGGTCTCCCAGTGGTTTACATTTTACCAAAGTCCTTATAAATGTGTAACTTTGATGTGCCTTTGCATAATCTAAGGAAAATTTGAACAATATTTGAATTAATCGCATAATTTACTTCAAATTTCCTATATTGGGGTTGGGACTGGCCAGGGGGTGGGATATCCCCCTTGTCCCCTCCCACAAAATTTGGATTTGTAAAGAAATATTTTCATTAAAAAAACATGTAAATGTTTATTATATAAAATCGTTTGTAATATTTAAATAATAAAAAAAGTGCTCAAAGAAAAGAAAAGAAAATCTATTTGAGCGTCAGCTGCATTATAAAAATGACGGAAACTTCATTAAAATGAACAACTCTTTTGAAACCTCATTAATGTAAACAGCAAGAAGAGAAATCCAGTTAATTTTTAAAAGTTATCCAAGAAATATGAAAGTTAAAATCACACTAAAATTCCTACACAATTTGCAATATTGTTTTTTAATTATTAATTTTGAACGCTGTTGTTTCTTACATACATCGGTAAAAATTGGAATTAATTTCTTACCAATCGAATAATTTGACTATTATTGATAATACCTGAACATCACTTTTTCAAAATCCCCCCCTCCCCCCCAAGTCCCAATCTGAGACTAAAATAACCGCTACTTCGACCTTTGGCTTGCACATAACAAGTCTGGATGGCCTTGTGGTAGAGCGTTAGTGTGTTACTCAGTGCGCTCAGATTTCGGGCCTGGTGAAGGAAGAATTTTTTTTCTTTTTTTTTCAGAAAAACGGAAAGTTAGCATCCAAAAAACGAAAAATAATAAACAGAACGGACACTTTTTGAAAATTTTGCTGCCAGTTGTTTATTTTATATTAACCCATTTATGCCTAGTGTCCCTTTTTTGGGACGACATTTTCGCTATTAGTCGAAAACGTTATTTATTTTTCCTAGCCTTTGTTCATGAGTATTGAGCCTCAACTCTACAAAATATTTTAACATGACTAAGTAGGATGTTGATATTTCGATTTTTATGCATAATGATTTTAAAAGAATTATCCCTTGATCAAGAAGTTGGCATCAGAAATTTATCTATTATTTCTGTTATCAGTAAAAATCGAAGAAAGTCGCAAAAATATCCAGGCACAAATGGGTTAAGAAATATAGTTTTAACAGTTTATCGGTTTCTCATCGTTTTTTTTCTTTATTTCATCACATTCATCGGAAAACGGTGATCGGCTTGATGGCCCCCCGAGAGAACATTTTGTACCAGTTACCGATGAAGTTTCCCCGTTTTTGGGTGAAAAGCCGAGATCGGCCATTACTCGTTCTCTTCTGATTAAACTCACTCGCCTCTCATTGACCGATGGGTTATTGCTATACTAGGGATCACTTTTAAATCTAGCTTGAGGTCAATATTTTGAATCTTATCACTCTCCAAAAATGCTGTTATGTTGAATCCCTAATTTATATCTTTTTGTAGGCTTAGGCTTTGACTTCTGTTCAGGGCCGGCCTGTACGGTTGTGCAGATTTTGCCTCGCACAAGGGCGCCTCAGTACAATGGGCACCAAAAGGAAACATAATAACCATTGGCGTAGTCAGGGGGGTGCAAGGGGTTCTATTATACTCTGGCGCTGCTAACAGAGGGGGTGCCAAATTTTACATAAGACAAAGAAAATTTGACAAAAAATAGGAAGGAAGGGCGCCGAAGAAGTATCGTGCCCCGGGCGCCAGTTTTGCTCACTGCGCCACTGATAATAACTTGTTTAAAAACACATAAAACTTGAAAAGTCTTGTAAAAGAATAAACTGGGGAGGAGGGGACAGGGAACACCCTCCGGAGGAGCCGAACGCAAAGAGGTTCACACCTTTATTTCCCTTGGGTGACACCATGGGCGCCCATAGGAATTTTTCTAGGGGGGGGGGCAAACTTCAAAAAAATTTTCTAGAGGGGGGCAAATTTCAAACTTTTAACAAATTTAGTTCTGGTTTTGTCATTTGTTTACATCATGAGACATTAATCTAAAACTCTAGGGGGGGGCAAGTGCCCTACCTTGCCCCCCCCCCTTATGGGCGCCCATGGGTGACACGTTTTCACACCACGTCAAGCAGCTCCTCTGCGAAGTACCGCAATACCACAGCACAATACAGTACCTCAAAACATGATTCCTATACACATACAATACTCCAAAATGAAAGACAATATACATCACAAATTAAGATGTCAATATACATATACTATACCACAAAGTAAAACATTACAACACAAGTATGCCACCATACAGAAGGGATATAGGTGGGGGGAGCAATTGTAACCCTAAACTGGAGCGAGCACACGAGTCACGTGACTTGTGATCAAGCGGGGTGGAATTTCTCCATTTCCTTTGCTGTTCCATATAGCTTTGTGTGAGGTCAACGGTTCTAATCAAGGCCGGCCCAAGGGGGGTGCGAATGTAGGAGATCGCCTAAGGCCCCGCGCTTATAGAGGCCCCGCTCCTGGGCCATTTTATTGCTATCTCATAAGACATGATAGAAAAGAGGCCCCGCTCTTGCGCTTCGCCTGGGCCCCGCACGCCCCTCGGGCCGTCTCTGTTCTAATCCAAAAAAAAATGGTGCATTATTGTTCTGCATATGGATGCAATGAAAAATTCGTGAAAGGAGGGCAACTGGCATTTCACAGGAAAGCTATGTTTTGCAATTTTAGTCAATTAAAATGTATGAATGTACTTTAAAACACTAGATTGACAATTTGGCGATTATATTAACTCGCCAAGTATTGCATGAAAGTCACGCAATTTAACTTTAAATTTCAAATTAAAATTAAAAATCAGTTCAAACTAAAATTTATTCTTTATTTTCTCAGTTAATGTAACAGATTATTGTTTTAGAATGTCTATTGGCACTGTAGTGCCTCACTCATGTTTCTTTCTTAAACATTCTACTGTAGCAAAATTTCCTTATTGTTAAGCTAATTTTTTCAGACTATTAGTAACAAATTGAACTTTTTAAGCTGATCCATTGAAGTTATATTTCTCTGTTTTCGGGCAAAGAATATCACAAATCAAGGGGGGAGGGGAAAATACCATTTCATTATGCTACCAGAAACATGAATTTCAATTAACGAATTCACTATATATTTGTATATAAATGTAAAGATATTGCTAAAAAATCAGCTGTTTAAAACGTTCATATTAACTCTAGTAACAATAAGGTTTAAAATACTAGATCGCACTCTGCCTCCCGAAATGAAAACCTATATGCGCTGCTGAATACAAACTTTGAATTTTAAATTGCTTAATATTCTTCTTAATATTCTGAAAAAGGGTTGTCGCTGTATGCATTATTTTATTCTGCAGAAACAAGTTTCTAGTCTTTTCTGCGTAACCAGCATTAAAAAAAAAGAGTTTTATTGAAATTTCGGACCTTCTTTTAAAAATAAAAATTGCTATTTTGATAAATCATAAAAACGTAGAAAGCTTCTGTGAGTGAAAAAACATATGGACACACGCACTCGCGCGCGCACGCACACACACACACACACACACACACACACACACACACACACACACACACACACACACACACACACACACTCATAAAATTTCTAATTTTATACAAAGTAAAGTACAATATTTCTTCTGAAAGCTATTGCAATGGAATTTTCACATCCCCACCCCTCTTAAAATAAGCTCTAGCATTCAGTCCTTAATTTTCTGCTAAAGAAGATTAAAGACATATTCAGAGGCGTAGCCAAGGGGCGATTAAGGGGGTCATAACCCCCCATGAGGAATTTTTTGCCATACAAAATGTATATTCTTCACTACATTATCACACCCACGTATACATATATATATGAGTTGTAGTAGTCGTAACCCCCCCCCCCATGAAAAATTTCTGGCTACGCCCCTGGACATATTTGTAATACAACGATTCCGAACAGTATAGGCCTCACCTTGGCGGAGTGGATAAGATAATGAACAAGGTAGATTGCTGAAGTGTACAAGTACCCATTTCGGGACACCCACGCTTCTGTCGATCTAAGGGCTAGAGTCTTGGGCGGTTTTCTTCAGATGTAACGTAAATACGTGTTATAATCCCTTAAAATGTCCTGTGACCGAGACACTCCCAGAAGGCTGATGCCCCTTGTGGGCTTGCCATAATAAAAAACGCAACAAGAATAGCAGCAGCACGTAATCACTGAAGGCGGGGACATTCCGAACAACAGCCCTCTTGCGGCGATAAGCGAACTAAAAAATGATTCCTCATGGACAAAGGATTTCCTTCCCCCCCCCCCTTCAAATATCCAGGTTCGTCGTGTGACTGAAAAGAAGTACTCTTGTACGAAATCAGTTTGAGCATCCCAAATTGAATCGGTGATTTCAAAAACACAAAATTTCCTTTTAAGTTTCAACCTTTTCACAAAAATCTTTACAACACACAATTACGTGAGTTTTTCAAGACTTCTCAGTTTATACTAGTAATTAGGCTCGAAGTTATGGAATAGTTTTATTAATAGCGCCATATAAAAATATATTAAAGAACTATTTGGAAATGTTTATGGAAATACAATTGTTGATTCAGTTATCCGCTAAATATCCGCCGCCGCTCAGTAATGATTCGGTTATCCGCTAGATGAAGTAAACAGTTCGTCGCCAGGGGAATAAGGTTTATTTTAAGAACCAACAAATCCCCCCCCAACACACAAATGCATAAACAGCCATACGTGCAGTTTATTTTTATACTTTTCACTTATCTGTGTGAATTTTCAAGTTGATTCTTATAAAGGTGTAGAAGATGCTTTGAGAAATGAGAGTTGTTGAAAATCCTAACTCAGGAAGCAGGTGGAATTCCAAATCTTTGAGAATCCGTTTCCATATTGGTACAAATCTTTAAACTTGTTTATCTAAGGGTGTGATTTGGGCATGTGAATGTTTTCCCTCGATAAAAATTGCGAGAAATCGTTAAGAATTGCTGATCGAGTTAATTTTTTAAAATTCATTGAATTTGTTTTCTATATTTTCCTCCGCATTTGTTCAAATTCGAACTATCTCTCTACAGGGAGAGTCTAAATTGTTTTTACATAATAAGAGAGGTCATAGCACGCATCCAGACGAGTAATAACTACTGTGGAACATATGATCATATTCCATTCTGAGAGACAGAAAAGAGTAAAATTACAATTACAACCTGAACTTAGAACATTGTTGGGACAGCGAATAAACGATACCAGAAGTTTCACAATCTGATTTATTGTTCATAGAATAACTTAAAGCAAGTGCTTAAAGTGGTGGTCATCCGTGATATTGTTCAGTTCACACTGGCAAATGAAATAACTGGCGCACCCTCACGAAAATTCCTGGTGTAGAGATTAATTTTGTCTGTGGCAACAACCACTTTCGTTACGAGATCATCCGCCGAGTACGCGGACGTCTCGTATACTAAAAGTATCATGTTTCCCAGAAGAGTCCAGTGGCCTATGATCAGGTGAGCGAGGAGACCAAATGGCGTAGATGACTTATTCATGCTCAAGACGTGTTTCGACTTTACCCTTTTCTGCCTCTCAGAATAGAAAGCGACTCTGAGTTCCATGGTAAATATTGCCCGTCTGTATGAGTACTACCACACCTCTTATTTTGTAAAATCAATTTAGACTCACACTGTACATGTAGGATACACTGTCTTTCAATGTTAGTTGGAAATTACAGAAATTACTGAAAAATTGGTGAATGGGTAGATTTACAGATATTTAGCCTAGCTGAAATTCTAGTAAAAGTTTTATGTTTTCTTTCTTTTAAATAAAATGCTCAAAAATTCAAACTGATTGGTCTCAACTGTTGTTCTGAACTGACTTTTCCCAGTATAAACTAATACATTTTGCACTGTTGTAATGTGACTTGAATAGTTTCCTTACTTTAATGGTTTTAATTTTATTGTATAGTGATACTGGTTATAGTTGAAAAGGACACAGGCTGCAGTCTACACTGAAAAAAACGTTTTGTTGAATAAACAAAAATTTTGTATAATCTACAAAATTTTCCGGTTGAAATAGCGCCAACGAAATTTTTGTTAAATTAACAAAATAATTTTGTTAAAATTATTCTGTTATTTCAACAAAACATTTTGTCAATTTAACCAACCAATTTGGTTAAAGTAAACAAATGTTTTGTTAATTTAGCCAAACTGTTTGTTTAAATTGTTTATCTGGTTAAAATCAACCAAATTATTTGTTTGAAACAACAAAATTTCTTTGTTAATTGGTGGCTCATTGAATTAAATTATTATGCCAATTTTTAAACTCACAAATAGTTGGTTGAAAGTTTCAGAGCCAAGACTAATTAATTTATTTATTCATAAAAATTACACTGTTATTTGAGTGTTTTTATGTATATCCGGTCTTTCTTTGATGAAATTCAAGTCACTATATTTTTTGTTTTTGTTTATACTAAGTTAGATAGCCAGAATCGCTCTTCAGTTCATGGGAAAATAAGTATGTATGTTTAATACTAAATAATACCCAAGATTGCAGTTCAATTAAAAAAAAATTTAAACAAAGCTTACTTCTTAGAGTTATTTTTTTAAATGGAGTTGTCTTGTTTTCTTTGCATGTATGGGCATCAAACTTCGCGTGCAGTTTCAGATTTAGATTTAATGTTACAAGTAAAAGTTTATTATCGCAATTGACAGTGAAAACCAAATATTTCGGCTCCCGTCTCTTTCTCCCAGTCCCTTCCATCTGTTTGTCTTCAATCTCGAAAAGAGTGTTTTGTTTATACTATCCCAGCGAGGAAGGCTAATTAATTTACAATTTGACCTAACTTTTTCTTTTTAATATTCCAAACTCTAAACAGCCACTATAAAAGTTTCAATAAAAATACAGAGATATTTTATCAAGGCACGTACATCTTTCTACTTGTCTTAAAATATTTGCCTAACGGTCAAACAATGTGTTGCTTTAAAATAATCTTTATAAGAACACTAAAATGAAAATGTAAATTTTAATGAATAGATAAAGTAATTACACTTTGAAACTTTCAATTAACTCAGAAAAAATGCAATTGAATAGTTTTGTATTTGATATCACCCATTCTTAAATGTATTTGCAGACAAGTGTAAACGCTCTGCTTTCGTCTAATGAAAAAAACCTAGGCGACTAAAAAGTATTCCCTGCGAACAGCTTTTTCCTTTCATTAATACACTCTGTATCAATAAATAAATAAAATAAAAAAAATCGACACCCCAAGAAGGAGTAGCCCAATTGTAATGAAATTTCGTATGCAAAGACATACGGACCTAACATGCAAATGATTAAAATCTGAAGTCCAATGAATGAATAGCGAAAGCGCTAGCGCATCGGAATTGCGAATTACGCAGGTGCATATAAGGAGCGATTCTCAATCTGATGGTTAACATTTCTGTTGCATTTTGATTGCGATATCTTACATCGGCTGTAACAATGCCTCGCCGAAGAATTCGTGCGCATTACGAGAAGATGTCGGAGTTTGAAAGAGTTCGTGCGATCGGACTGAAAGAGGTTGGTTGGATGAATCTGCGTCGAAGCGATGCGGCTATTAGACGATGCTGGCAAGAATGGGTCAACAACCGTAGATATCAGCGTCAAAATGGTAGCGGTCGGCCGAGGGCCACAATAGAACGGGAGGATAGAGCGATTGTCAGAGCAGCTGTCACTCAGCAGCTGTCGTGTCTCAGAGCAGCTGTCGTGTGACTCGCACACATGTATCCAACATGATCCTCCATAGGCGATTGAAAGAGCGGAATTTACGCTCGCGCGGCCCGTTACGCCGGTTGCCTCTCACGCCTGTACGTCGTCAAGTCCGATTACTGCAGTACCAGGCTCGATCAATGTGGAACTGCGCTGACTGGGCACGTACAGTCTTTAGTGACGAGTCCCGTTTCCAACTGTGTCCTGACGACAACCGCAGACGTGTCTGGAGACGTCCAGGGCAGAAGGGATCCTGCCCTGACTATTGCACGTCACACAGGCCCACAACAAGGTGTTATGGTCTGGGGTGCCATCTCTTTTGATAGACGGACCCCTTTGATAATCATTTCTGGTACATTGACAGCACAGCTGTATGTTGACGACATCCTACGGCCGGTTGTGTTACCGTTTCTTTTGCGATACCCTGGACTTACTTTTCAACACGATAATGCCCGGCCGCATACGGCACGTTTTGCTATGAATTGTCTCCGAGCTTTCCCTGTACTTCCTTAGTCAGCTAGGTCGTAGGATCTCTCTCCCATAGAGCCCATTTTGAACGTTATGGGAAGGCGATTGCAACGAGCTCAAAATGTGTTGATTTAGCCCGGGGCCATCGCTAATCAACGGGCCTGCTTATGAGTTGCCATCGCTAAAAATGAGTTTATCATTGAGGCCTGTTTTCCCCAGTTACAGTATTCTATTTTATTATTCTAAGTATTATAAATGATATATTATTTTATTATTTTAAAACAATTTTTTTATACTTTTGTCGTACTAAAGAACTTTAGATGTAGGTAATCGTTTTGTGAATCTTGCGCCATTTTCTTTCATGAAAATTTATCCTAAAATTCGAACATTTTGCTCTGAATGTAAAGGTAAGTAAACGCTTATAATGTATTTAGAAATTCTAAAAATATGTATGTAAATCATGTTTAGTGAATAATTACTCATGTGTTATTTATAAATAAATTATTTTAATCAGAAATCGTATTACTTGAGTAGTTTTTATTCTTGTAAATAAGCATGACGTTGTGATACTATTTAGACAATTTAATTTTGACAGTTGAAAATGTTATTTATCAGTTGTATATGCCTTCATTATGTGATTAAGACTTACATCTGGTACAGTGCAGAAATACAGTAAATAATAAATTATTGATTTTTGCCCGTTTATACAGAAACTTCAAATGTAGTTAATATTTTGTACAAGCGTTCATTATGCTTGCTAATTCCTAAGTTCGATAACAACAAACACTGAAACGCGCTTTAATGCATTATTTGTTAAAGATTAATCTTGAAATAACGTAGGAAATACGACTACGTTCATGAAATATTCATTATAAAAATGTCTTTCTCATTTGTGTATTTAGTTATTTTAAAGTATATTAAATATCCATTTGTGAAACTAAAATAAGCAATCGTGAATCATGAGAGTAAGCGCTACTTTGTTTTTCCTTCAAATTATATGCATCTATTTTCTTTATGTAAATATGTATCACAGCAAACAAATTAATCATGAGTTCGTACTTGAATTAGTAACACAATTACTACTTAAAACTACATTAAATAACGTTTGAAAGCACTGGGAAGCTTGAGAAATGCCTGATGTATACGTGAAGACTCGAGCATCCGTAGGCCTCTTTGGATGGCTCATCAAAATACACGCGCAGGCCCGTTACTAATTGCGAAGGCCCCGTTTAGCCCAACAGTTGAAGACAATTTGGCAAGAAATTCCGCAGGACACTATCCAGAAACTTTATCAGTCTGTGCAACGCCGGGTGACAGCTTACTTCGAGACCAGAGGTGAACCAATGCATTATTGACTTCATCCCTTTGTAATGGTCAAACTCTACAATAAACCATTCAATTGTTCGGAAATTTTAATCGTTTGTTTTTTTGTGTATGTTCTTCACATCCACCAATTTTTATCGCAATCGAAAATTCCTTCTTGGTGTTTCGTTATTTTTTTATTATAGAGTGTATAATTCAATATATATCTGGCTCCTAAGATTTTACTTTTGTCGATTTCTGCTAATGAAAACGGACGTTCTTGTTTCTCCTCTCCCTCTAGCTTGGAGTTTTAACTCCAAGCCAGAGGGAGATCTCATCTAACAAATCATCATCTGCGGGAGATCATGTGCGCATGTCCTTGACGCATGCGTAAATTGATTGTTCACAATGATTTTAAATGCCATTGGCTCTGAGTTTCAGCAAAAAAGGATTTGCTGATTCAAAAAAGGAATTTCGTTAAATTTATTTGGTTGAATCAAACAAACTTTTGTTGAATCAACAAAATGATGCTACTGAAGTGTTTAACCAAAGACGTTTTGTTAAATTCAACAAAACACTTTTTAGCGTATAGCAATCAATGTACTTCTGACGGAAGGAAGAAATGTTCAATTTCACTACACAATATATTGCTCACGCGTCTCTGATACCAATGCCAGTATACTGTCGAGAGTGGAAAGTCACAACGATACTAAAATCTAGCGATATTGTAAACTTAATGTATCAAGACATCCATAACTACGATGATGTTTTCATCTATATTTTCAAATCTATGTTCTCAGTCTTGGAAAGTTAAATGTCTAAAACTCGATAAATCGCGATCTGTTATTTTTAACTTTACATGGTACGTCATGAAGCCATTCAGTCTTACAACTGAAAATAGTACGTGTAGTACAAAACGCATACACGGTAAAAAAAAATCGGAAACGTTACCCCAAAAAAAGGGGCAGCTCTTGTAGTTTAAAATTGCAGAAACGTTTCCGAACCATGCGGGTAAAGTATTTAGAAACGTTTCTGCATATTTCGGAAAAATATTTACATATTTTCCTGCTTTTTAGGTAAGGTTTCTGGAAAAGATGGGTAGTGTTTCTGTATATTTTGGTAAAATATTGAGTAACCTTTCCGTGTATTTCACAAAGGTTTCCGAATTAACGAGTAACCTTTCTGAGTTTTTTCAGAAAAAAGTAACGTGCACTAGATGAAGCGTTTCGAATATCGTACACTAGGTGGCAGCACCAAACTCTAACGAAAGAAGCGGTCAGGGATAGCGACCAGAATCGAACCCTGGACGTTAGCATTCAGAGGAGAGCAGCTACCTCGACGCTGTGATTTTCTTGCCGTATTTTGCTTTAAAAGTAAACTGACTGCTGCAAAAGTTATTTGTAGTATGGCTTATTTTGGAAACTTAAATTTTTTTGGGGGGGATTTTATAAATGGAGGGAAAATACCATAATTAATAAATATAAATTAAAATTTTTTTTCCACATAAATTATTTTTAGGAGATAATGTGCTGTTTTATTTAAGTATTCATCCGGCGACGTCACCTGGTGACTGGTCACAAATAAACTTTACAGTGACTACACAGTGGAGTTACATCACTCACAAGTTACCAGACCCTTATTATCGCATGGGCAAATCGGGACTTTGCCCAGGGCCCCCAGTTTTAAATGTTGTTCTGAAATATTCTTTTATATGTCAAAATTTTATGAAAAAGAAAACAAATTTTATAGATGGGGACCCCTAAATTCATCAATGCCCGAGTCCCCTGTTGGTCATAATCGGGCCCTGCAAGTTACAATGTGACAGTCCTGTGACCCTCTGTGACGTCACAGCGACTTTTGTGACCATCTGTGCTATTAGGGAAGACGCGTTCACTCTTTTCCCCCTGTTTCTTGGCACTTGGCGCATGCGCGCGAAGTCCCAAATAAAGATTACCTTTCCCCGTAAATACTTTACCCTGAAATGTGCGTTATGTTTCCGAAATCGTGAGTTCGAGTAGAGCATCGGTAGGTTACGCTATACTTTCGGAAACCTTTCTGCTATAAGTATGTAACGTTTCTGAATTTTTTTACTATGTAGTATCAGTTTAAAACAAAAATGTTAATGAACTATGTTCACCCATGTGATGGTTTCTATTTTAAACAAGATTGGTTACATTTACGGCCCCACCAGTGGCTGAGAGCTTCTGCTCTCGAAACTGGAAGGCGAAAGATGCCAGGTTCAAAACCCGGTTGGACCTGTCGACCTAACCGTTCGGAGTTTTCCGTGGTTTTCTCCGAAACTTCCTTAGAAAATCCCTGATTTAAAAAAAATCTGTATTTTAACAAGTGCTCGTGTCTAAATATTTTCACTCGAACTCATTTATTTTTCTAAAGTAATACAATGAATGCTCTATTTTAAATTGGCGGTAGAGATGGTAGTGACATAAATGGAGAGATTTTTTTTGGCATCGAAAAGCATGTGATTCATATCATTAAATGCCTCATTTAGTTATTCCTATAAATCTATGTAAAAAGCGCGTTTTATCCGCTCTTATATTAAACGAGGAATGTTTGTGTGTATGTCCGAACGAACTCGAAAACTGCTCTAAGGATTCTTTTTAAATTTCGTACCTGGGGGTTTTTTGGGCCCCTGAAACGATTGAGCTAGGTCAATTGATTGAAAAAATTCCAAAACGCTCAAAATTTAAAATTAAAAATT
The DNA here is from genome assembly GCA_038373885.1 of Cheiracanthium punctorium. Taxonomy (NCBI): domain Eukaryota; kingdom Metazoa; phylum Arthropoda; class Arachnida; order Araneae; family Cheiracanthiidae; genus Cheiracanthium; species Cheiracanthium punctorium. Next base: position 159,325 of record JAWZYV010002522.1, on the reverse strand, counting down.
TTTGGACGGTAGCGCCATCTATTGAGCGTTTGAAAAACACACTTGATGCAATCTTCCTAAAAGGGACGCTCAAATAAATTTGGGGCGGATTAAAAAATACACGCCATCGATATATAATAGTAAAAATTAATTTCGCAAAGAAACAAAATAAATGGAACTTGATATTCAGTACACAGACAAATAAATATTTTAGTAACTAGATATATTACACCATTCAGCTACATAAATTTGTTTAGAATTAAAAAGTTATTTTTATTCCAAAACATCGTCCTGGCAACCAGCGAAAGAAAAAGAGAAAAGAGTCTTCGTTGCCATCCCCGCAAGCACCTTGAAGTAATATACGTAAATAATTTAATTATTCTTAATTCATAGTTATTAATACAAAACTATTCGTAAATCTTATGTGAAAAATTGCCTGAATTTATTACAATTATCCTTTTGTAACTAACGTAAAGCTAAATGTATTTTCGCGTATATACTAAAACAATAAATATTTTTCATGTATTTTATTGATCCATATGATGCGAATTTCAAAAGTGCATAAAAGTTTCAGCTTAGCCGAATAATTTAAATGAAAATGACTTCCTTTTCAGTCATTCACAGTAAGAAAAAAGATCCAGTGACGTAACATGAAAATTCCATTTTTTTTTTTTAAATAACTGCACTAGGTTGAATTCTATTTTAACTGCCTTATTCCGCCAAGTTGACGATAAATATTTAAATGTAGTTACACAGACGATTTTTTTTTTTTTTTTTTTTTTTTTTTTTAATGGGTCAACCGTTTATAATGAAACGATGTTCGAAACTCCGATGAAAAAATGATACGATCGATTCCTGAATTGGGCTCGCAGCCGATATTCAAATTAATTTTGCAGATGCTCAGCCATCAGTTTACTTTTCATTCACTGCAGTTGATGATTTCAACTCATTTATTTTATCATCGTATGGACAACCTTTTAAAAGTTGCGGGCAGAACTTTACGATAGTGGCCTCCTGGGCCTAACTTCAGGATGTTAGCGAAATCGCGGGCCGTATAATTCGGATTTATATGGAAGTTTGAATGTTTTATATAGGTTTTATACAGGGTTTTGACTTGTTCTGAGGGCTGGTCCAAAAGCCATGGCGGGTCCCATCCGGCTGCAGGCTGGGAGTTGTCCATATGTGGAAGCAGTAAATTGGGAGGCTGAAATCTGGTTACTAATATTTTTTCTAATAAATTTTCAATTCTTATTTAGACGTGGATTAGACTGTGTTGTTTTGTGTTGTGTACTATCATTAAACTAAAGGATAAAGCCTTTTGTGGAGACAATTACAGCGGGCGATAGAATGTCTACACTCAGAATATTTAATATTTACCCACTTAAAATCAAATAACTTCATATTCAATTTTTATTATACATCGAAATTCGAATTGTATAATCTGCAGAAACATTTCGTATTCGAAACATTTCGTTTGGTATCAACATCCTCTCCCATATCCATGCTTAATGCATAGAAAACCGTTTTATTTTTGAAAAAAAAGTTAAACTGAGTAGTAATTTAGAAAAGCTATCTTAAGCGAATTGGAATCGTAATTTTTCCTCCAAAGCCTGATAATCGTGATTTCAATGTAACGTCAATGTCACTTGCAATAGATAATTCTGACACTCAAATGATTAGATTTCTTTATTCTCTTAAAGGAAATAGAGCTAAAAATCACACACACACAAACAAAAAAAAAAAAAAAAAAAAAAAAAAAAAAAACGCTTCAAAATCAGGGAACGGGTGGATTATCAGATTTCTTCTTTCTTTTTTTTTCCTTTCTTCTTTTTCTTTCTTTTTTTTCTTTTTTTTACATAATTATGATAATTTTCAGGCTGATAGCACCAACGAACCGTGTAAATTTTAAGTTATTAGACAATACATTTTTAATCTCTTTGGATGGTAAAAGTTCTATTTTGAGTGGTTGAACTGGAATTGTGACAGAGTCAGGGATCAGCGTAACTATATAGGAGCGATCTATTTTTGATTTATTCGAGGTTAGAAGTCCATTTTCTTCAGTCCATCCGTTTGTTCTATTATTGTCAACGTTTAAGTAGTTGTTAGGGTTATTATAAAAGAATATTTTTGATCTATTCTGTTTTTGATTTCATGATTTCGAAGTGTCCTTTTGTACTAATAATTTAAATTGCGTTACACTTTTTATTTTCTTAAGCGTGAGTTTATAAAATAAAATTATGTTTAAAGCATATTTATGTAAGATTATACTTTTATGGCATCTATATTTATGTATCTATAAGATATAATTTACGTTTGTAGAATTTGTTTATGCATGATGTATTTTCTTTGAATTAGAAAAAAATAAGTATTTTATGTTTGAATTGAAGCACTATAGAGAAATTTACAATTTCAATCGGAAAGAATTATCATCATAGATGTATTATAAAGACGTAAATGCATGAAAGTGTAGCTCAAAAATGAGCTCTGGAAACATATGATCACCGACAGCAGCACTTAGCCCAAATGTGTGAACGTGCAGTTCAAACACAAGCAGATGAAACACATGATTGGTATTTGGAAGGAGAACGACATGGAACAGCTAGACGTCGACAAATACTTCGGGTAAACAGTCTAAGTATCTACAAAGCTGCCACAAATGTGGGTACTTATTATCATAGTTTAAAACTTTTTAACATGGATTGCATTCACCCTGGAGCTTTGCATTTTTCTGAAGAGTAAAAACAAAAATTAACCGAAACCATTTTGGCGACTGTAAGATTGATGTAGGACATTCCGAATTTCCTAATGAATTGGTGTGGTTGTTTCTTCGATGTCACCCACATTTCAAAGAATTCGAAATTTGAAAGCATACTTTACAATGGCTTTGTTCACAGTATATGACGAGTGAAACTATTAACGATTTTGGTGTGTACTGCTACGTTGCGAACAGTGTATAACAGACTTGATGAATTTTTTTTATAAACTCATTCATCTGACAGTTCAACCAACTCAAATTTTTGATGCTGAATTTGAACGTCCTCAATATGGACAGATATATTTCTGAAGTAATGAAGACGCTGTTAGTGAATGCATCGACCAAGATCTTCGCTGATACCCTCGCTGATCTGCTACAGAAGGAAAGGAGGCACCTTACGTTAAACTACTTTTTGCTCAACTCTGATGGCACCGACCATCGAGTATTTAGCATCCCTCTTCAAAACAAAGTATATGCCATTGTAACATTGAATGCCGACCAAAGCTTACCTGATAATGTATGGGTGATCCGACAGCGATGAAAATCTTTGGCACCCATAAAGATTATTGATACGTGCCAAGGCATTTACGTATTCATTATTTTACACTTAAGGAGCCTTTAGATTCTGAGCATGGCTCGGTAACCTGGTACTACTATTAATATAAGAAATATTTCCAAACCTGCGACAGAGATATCCATCTATGACCTCATAGAGAAAATCTGTTCCTCGGAAACTACTCAAACATGCAGTTTAAAATTCATCACAACTATTAATTAGTAAATTAAAAAACAAATTGACGGAACAATGGAGAAGGCCACACAGTCACGGGCCTTTATTTTGCACATCCTTCATCTGTGATTTGATCTACGAGATTTTGGCCTAAAAATTTCATCAATTTTCGGGAGTATGTACTTGGGCGGAGGTATAGTTTCTGCAATGAAATTTTTAAGTATATCGCAATAGGATCCGCCTCACAAAGTCGTCTCTACTCCATCCCTAAGAGAGACACTCTAAAACGAGCTAGAGGTAGACATCCATTCTTTGGTGGATGCAGCGGACAGACTTCAATTCTCTCACTGGACATTGAGTGTTTACCCATTAGTAATTTTAAAGGTTTCGTGTAAATTGCGCATAACTATATACTTGATATCAAAATAAAATTATTTTAGTCGGGAAATTTTTTAATGTGGTGTTAAATTGCCCGGTTATTACTTGATTTGATTCGTAATTTAGTAGTTATTTTTGTTTTGTGCAACTTGATGAAAGTCAGTAAATTATGATAAATTCCGTAACCCCCCCTCTCCCCCCATGATAAAAGTGGTCTCTGTTGGTTTCTGATTACGTTGCAGCCCACCGCTAGACTGGTGTTTTCTGTTCAGCACTCGAGTACTTGTAAATTGAAAACTCCTGCTCCATAAAATACTAACGTTTTTAGTAGTTTTCCACACCACCAGAGGTACTGCATTCGGCGTGTTAACAACTTCTTTTGTATGGCATGTTTCTTCAAACAGTCTTTTTAAACAATGGAAGTATGAATATTGACCGCGGCAATTGACGTGAAGGTGATAAGCACACCAGGGGCACAGGTGCAATTTTTTTTTCATGTCTGTGGCTTCTGCTTAGTTCATGGTATTTTTTATATTTTTAAAAAATTATTATTTCTTTTTTATGAAAGTGATATCGCCTCTCTCATCGTATAAATAAATTTGATATATTGGACAGTCAAAGGGGGTCTTTTTAAAGCCACCCCTGGGAAAATTCCGCCCCTGCTCCCTCCTTCTCTGCTATACTGGCTCCGTATTCACTTGATATGACACAGTGTGACTCTTTCCTATTTCCGCGGTTGAAATTGCCTTCTTCTGGACACCCTTTTAAGTCCATTTATTTGATTTAAAAAATGGCTTCAAGACATGTTCTGATGATTCGAGAAAAACGTTGGCAGAAGTGCATTGCGGTGCCGGGGATTAGTATGAAAGTGACTTAACAAATTTTTCCGAATAAATTCATACCTTTCGTCCGATACCGCCATTCCGGGAACTTCTTGATCACAGTAGTATACATAAGATTGTTAATTTGTATCAGTTTAAATTTTACAAACTAGTTGTAGGTGTGCATAACTGTTGCCAATATAAGAGCTGTGTCTGTAAATTAAGTGTCAAAAATACACCGGATATAATTAATTTTTTACGTGAATAATATATAGGGCACATACGTAATTGTTTTAAATTTTCTTAAAATGATTCTTATTGAACTTTTATAAATTTAAATACATTAGTACAAATGCAAACTATTTGAAGATATATATATATCGACAGCGTCTTCTTATTTAAAACCTAATAATATTTCTGCACACTTTCCCATGAGTTATACTCTGCAGAGTTTCATGTATCCTCACGGCTTTTTGGCAAGTTTTTCATAGGAGGAAGAAGTATTATTCTGCCTTGAATAAAAGTTATTGATCGAGGTGGAGCCTTTTCTAAGGATCAAGGGATGACCTAATATGATGAAAGTGTTTTATTCACTGAATGCACAGCATCGCAGAACCGTTTAAGGAATGTGATATGTTAGCACGAACAATGCTTTCTAAGAAAAAAACTAAAGTTAAACCACAATGCGTTTATTTTTGTTCAAGCATTACGGACTGGAAATATTATTTATAAAAAAGCATGAATGGCCATCATATTAAAAGTGAACGATAATTTTGCTTTACAATGAAATAAGCAAAACGGAATAAATAAATAAAATAAACAAACCGATGATTAGTTCATTCAGAATAAAATGTACAATATCTCTTAACCCAGTCGTATTCAACTACATCTCTAACTCCATGGGAACCAATTTGGAATTTAAAATAATTATGCGATCCACAATTATACACTGAATTTTTAATATTTCAATTATAAACCTATATAATACCGAAATTATAAAAATGTATGGTGCAATATGTTTAAAAAATGTGTAATTATTTATTCTTTATATATTACCATTTATTAAAAATTAAAAAAATGCAAATTAAGTACAGAAGAAGCATATTTTTTCTGTACTTAATTACCAAACTTCTTTGGCTTTCAAGTCAGAGCTTTGGCACTCCTGTTTTAAACTCTATTTTTCATCGTGCAGGAAGTGGTTGTGGTCGTTCAAATGGAATTTTAACAAAAACCTGGTCTTAAATCCTGCTGTCTGTTTCAAAATTTTACGCAAAGCAAAGTACTTGCTGAATTCTAATATAGCGGCACCTTAAAATTATCAAAGCTTTTTAGGTACAAATAAATTATTTTTCAAAATATTTGCAATTTAATTTTTCAATTTAGTTTTTAAAAGTTTATGTACTTTATGCAAAATTTTGCAAACAAGAGATTATGTTCAACTGCTGTTTCTTGTATAAAAGGTAGTGCGATTACTGTCATAATTCAGTATTCGAAAGTGGTGTAAGTCCACTTGAAATTCGAAATTAAGAGTGGTGTTAAAAAAGTTTTGAAGTTGAAATCAATAGGTAGGTGGGGACATCTGCTAGATTTTAAATCATGAAGTGAGTGATACATAGAAGTCCTTTCTGTTAACGGAACATTTCAAAGAAAACCTAGAAGTTGGACGGTTTCAAGTAGTAAGCGGTCGAACTGATCGCCTTAAGAGTATTCTACTTGATGAGCGATCGTCGTCACAGGACTAATGAACAGCTTTAAATCAAGCCAGTGATATTAAACACTCGAAAAAATTAATAAATCCTTCTTCACCCTGTGTTCTATGGACTAATAGTAAAGCTGTATGTCTCATGCAACTTTCAGGTAAAATTCATAAACACAAAAATTGTCTTCAAAAATGAGCCGAGAAGTTACCCGTTTTGGGAAATATCGCGAAATTCCGTATGTATAGCTTTTTCCCTGAGTGTTTCTTTAAGTTCCATAGGTTCATTGTTTGTGTTAGTTCACAGTATAGCTTGTAAAGAGACTCTCTAAGTTTTTTCGACTTTCTAATGGAATTAATTGATTTTAAGCTGTTCAAAAGCTGCCCAATTTTCAAGTGGAACAGCCTGAAGGCAGGTATTAGCAACTGATGGAAAGTTGTGGGCTAATCTTTAGGATGTTAATGAAGTCGCTGGCCGTAAGGTAGTTGTGAAAAAATAATAATGATCGGTATATTTTATGTATTTATAAAGTACAGTAGTTAAATATTTTAAGTATATTTTAAAATATTAATGCTCTATGGGACTTCAATTATATTCCATTTAAATAAATGCTTCCTAACATTTTTATATTCCTTTTCAGATGAACAGTCATCTGAAAACATTAAGGTGCACTTTTATAAGGCTGCTGCTATCTAAGCAAGGCGTGGCTGATCTTTGAATACGCCATCATGAATAGCAGAATAACAATTTATAATTCATGGGTGTTTGAGATGAAATCAATAAAATGTTGAAAGTAGGGCACTGAAAATTTGAGGAGTGCCTTTAGAGCGATGAGAAGAAAATTTTTGGACGAAAAGGAACAGACATTTTGTACAGCGATGTTAAGAAACATTCTTGCGTAACCTGCGGATTCATATCAAACTTTCGTTTCAGTTCTCCCTGGATCAAGAAATTTACGTTAGAAGTCATGCCGTATACATACCCATGGTCTTCTAGTTATTTACCCTGCTTTACATACTTTATGTAGTATGCGCGAATGTGTGCTTGATCTCAATCTCCAAATAGCTCTCTTAATTTTATTTTGAAAGTAAAAACATACAGAGGTGGGAAAAACTACCCTCTTTTTTTGGGGGGGGGGGAGGGTAGCGAACTACAACTACAATTACTTTTCGAAAAATATACTTAACTACAAATGCAACTACTTTTGAAATGTAGTCACTCTTCGCTACTTTTTCACTACTTTTAGAGACAAAATTTCTTAAAAGATTCAATTTACATTCATATTTTAGGATATTGATATACCAATTAGGAAAAACTCTATTGATAACCTAATTAGAGAAAACTATTACTCTAATGATCAACTGTTGCTACTTATTAAAGTATTTGTGAAACTAATTAAGTTTTAATAACTTTGTGAAATCAAAATAAGCCAAATTTCATGGTCTAAACTTAATTCATTTGAAGGTGGGGGTGGAGTGGCACGTGCTCCTTCTGAATCCACTAATGGGCCTTGCCTTAATATGAAACTAATTTTGCTACTTTTTTTTTACACTACAGTAATACTCAGTGGCACTTGGGCGTGGTAGCCCAGTGGTTAAGGTGTTGGACTCGTAACCGGAAGGTTGCGAGTTCGATATTGGCGTACCACTGAAGACCACCCTGTACATGCGGAGTACGTGAAAGTTAAATCCGTGGTTCCGAAACTCCTCTCGGGGGTCTCTAGCAGTTCCCGAGGGGTGCCAATATTCATAAGTCCCCCACCTACTGATGAGGATCAAAATTGTGGCGGAAAACTCCGGGAAGGACGTACGTAGCTCTAAATGACACATTCAGTGACGTGAGCTGGCCTCTCCTGGCAAATAAATATCGGTACAAGGACACTTCAAACATGAGTCGGGGTGGGGGGGGGTATATGCTTGAGTATCGCACTACTCAGGCTAGACATCAATACAAATTGCTCTACTTCTAGTCTGTTTTGACATACACAGAGCCCGATCATTATACGAGCAAGAGGAGGGGGCAACAACCCGGGGCCCCTGAAAAGTAGGGGGGCGCTAAATATCCCGATTATCTAGATGAGAAATTCATATATACTGAAATAGTAATTAAAAAATGAATTTCTCCTTTAATATCTATTACATAATTGTCCATCACTAGATCAACTTGGAGACATCTTTTTTGTGGGTTGTAAATACGATTAATATCAAACCTACAGTTTACTGAAATGCTATATATATATTTTCAAGTAGGGGAACGGTGGCCGAAATGGGGTTTTAAGGCAAAACGGGGTTTTTGATTTTCCGGCTTACAAAGTATTGCCACCTCTTACGTCACTGCTACAGGTTGTACATAACGTGTCTATTTTTGTTTCCACCTGAGATACTGCTTGCAGAGTCACAGACAGGTACGCGCACAAGATTTATTACTTTTTTTCATAACACTAATCCAAGGTAAGTGTAATGTTAGAATATATATATATATATATATTAATTAATATACCGGGATACTAATAAAGTATAATAATATTACGCTTTAGTATTTGGCAATACCTTTACATTCTTCTTTCCACTTTTACGCTTTTATTTTGTGGCAACACCAGTTTTCACTCATTACAATTTTTAACTTTGGCAACACGTTTTACTCGTCTTCCATGTGCTTTCCACCACTTAAGATTGGTATGTCGATTTTTCAGTGCTATTTCGATTAATTTGATATCATTTTTTTCCTTTTTTTTCATTTTTTATAGTAGGGTAGAGCTCAGAACGTGTGGAGTGAATATCTCTTTTGATATGCCACACAACCGAAACCCTACTATTCTGTTTGCTTTTAATAATAATCCACTGTTCGTGGCTCCTGAAGATGGTGACAATGATTATAATTTCCGTTCCATTCTATTTTCACATTGATTATTGTACTTTATTTGGCCCAACTTCTTATTTATTATTATTATCATTTTTCCACTTGCAGTTCCTAATTCTTAGTAAAACACAATATATACTGCGAATAAGACATACCTCACATTAAAAATATAACAGCCAGAAGCAAGAATTAGAAACCCCAAGTGGAAAAATAATAATAAAAATTAATAAAAGCTGAGCCAAATAAAGTACAGTAATTAATGTGAAAATAGAATGGAACGGAAATTATAACCACTGTCACCATCTTCAGGAGCCACGAACAGTGGATTATACACTCATGTCCATAAATTAAGGATAATTCAGAATCACACAGAAATTGATCTCTAAAATAAAAATTTCACCTGTGGAATGATCACACACATCTTGAAGAAGAATATGCAAATTACAGGAAACCACCAGATGGCGTGGATGGTACGTCACAATGACGAGAGTGTAAGAGAGGAGTATATAAGGAATGGTGGCAAAGAAGTAAAATTGTTCACAAGCGCTGTGAAAGCCTTTCAGTGCAAAAACCGCATAGTTATGGCACAAAGGAGGCATTTGGATGATGTTTTACGTGGCAGAATTATCGGACGACTGGAATGTGGACGTACCCAGCTGGAAGTATCCGAGGAACTTGGAATCGCCCAGAGTGTCATCTCCAGGCTTTGGCAACGATTCCAAGATGATGGTAATGTGAGTAGACGTTACAGCACAGGTCGCCCCCGAGTTACAACGCCGAATGAGGACCGCTATTTGGCAGTTACTGCCAAAAGAAACAGACGGAGTACAGCATCAGACCTGTCTCGTCAGCTCTCTTCAGCTACCGGTACGACAGTTTCAAGGCAGACCGTGTACAGACGTTTAGGGCACATTGGTCTATATGCTCGTAGGCCTGTCAGATGTGTTCCACTTACCGCAACTCACTGTCGCCTGCGATTAACCTGGAGTAGAGAGTGCATTGTGGACACCGCAACAGTGGTCTTGTGTGATGTTTTCCGACGAGTCCAGGTTTAGTTTGGAGTCTGATTCTCGCCGGACATTCATCTGGAGAGCGCCAGGTACCCGTTACCACCAAGAGAACACCATTGAAAGACACCGTTACGGTGGTGCAGGATGGCTCGTTTGGGGAGGAATTATTCTTGGTTCCAGAACTGACCTGCATGTTCAGAGTGTAACGATGACAGGCCACATCTATCGGGATGTCATTCTGGAACAACATGTACGTTTGTTTCGGGGCGCCATGGGTGCTGAATTTGTGTTTATGGATGACAACGCCCGTCCTCACCGTGCAAACATTGTAGACGAATGCCTTCAATCGGAGGATATCACCCGTATGCATTGGCCAGCATACTCACCGGACTTGAATCCAATAGAGCATGTGTGGGATATGCTTGGCCGACGAATTGCAGCCCGTCAACCCCCTCCCACCTGTCTACCGGAACTTCGGAGTGCATTGCTTGATGAGTGGTGTAATATTCCCCAAGATCAGATTGATCATTTGATACTCAGCATGCCTAGGCGTTGTCAGGCCTGTATTGCATCGTCCGGGAGACATACTCCGTATTAACCACCCTACTAACCATGTTATACTGTTTTTTGTAACTAGGTTCTTTTTTGAAATTTGGTCAAGGGAGTAAAACTTGCAATTTTTATTAATTATTTCAAACATATAGCATCTTTTTTGCTCTTTACTTTTTGTTTAATAAATAGACTTTACAAATAAGTCAAATTTGTTTTGCTTCTTTCTCTTTCTTTGCCTGAACTTCATTATCCTTAATTTATGGACATGAGTGTAATTAAAAGCAAACAAAATAGTAGGGTTTCGGTTGTGTGGCATATCAAAAGAGATATTCACTCCACACGTTCTCGGCTGTACCCTACTATAAAAAAGGAAAAAAAGAAAACAAAAAGATATCAAATTCATCGAAATAGCACTGAAAAATCGACATACCAATCTGGAGTGGTGGAGAGCACATGGAAGACTATATATATATAGATATATATATTTTTTTATGTTCGCATGCAGATACAAACGTAACAGTTTACATTTGCTAAAAGTGATGTTTTTTAAGGGAATTGCATGAAAAAGTAGACCTACATTCCGTGCGATTTATTAGTCAGGCCTAGCTTCTTTGAATCGCTGCTTGTAAGGCAAAACGGGGTACACCTCTAGGTGAGGCAAATGAGGTACCAAAAAACTGTTGTGAAGATCTTGTCTGGGCTTGTGATAAAAAAAAGGGCAAAAACGTCGGATGTCGGACTGTCGGAGAGTTCATAAGCTAAAAGATGTCGCATTGCTACGCCAGAGACGGCCCGATGGGCGTGCGGGGCCCCAGGCGAAGCGCAAGAGCGGGGCCTCTTCTTTATCATGTCTTATAAGATAGCAATAAAATGGCCCAGGAGCGGGGCCTCTATAAGCGCGGGGCCTTAGGCGATCGCCTACATTCGCACCCCCCTTGGGCCGGCCCTGGCTACGCTACCAAACAGACGACACATCGTGAGAGAGTGGTCCGATCCAGATGATGTGGATGTTACATGCTTGTACTGAACTGATGCAGCAAAGTGTAAGATGAGCACGAGGAGAAGGGCGGATCAAGTGCAGTGCATGTAAAAAATGGGCTCATGACTTGTGCGCTGGTTTAGACGAAGATGATGGTAAGTTTACATGTGAACTTAGTACTATTTGAACTGTATACTTTGCGAACTGTGTTTGTACCCCATTTTGCCCTATCACATAGGGTAAAATAGGATAGTTTGCAGCATTGAATATATTGAGATACAAGTCCTAAAATATGCGTAGTATTTCATGTTTCAGTACTGCACAGAATAACAATAAGATTGTAAAACTGAAATAAATATTATTTATTTATTTCTATTTGTCACAGAGTTATTAGGCAGAATAACCATAAGTACCCCATTTTGCACCCCCCCCTCCCCTACCAGTGCCTTGTGTTTTATGATTTAAGAAAAAGAAAATTACTAATTTCTTGACGGTCCAGGAAATTTTTCTAGCATGTAAACTTGGCATTTGTGCCATGTAATAATGCCTTGTAATAACAGGCGAGCCCTGACTTCGCGTTCATATAAGCTAATAATGCAAATGAGTTGAAAATATTTATATAAAAAAAAAAACTCTTAAACATGTAATCTTGCTCAGGTATAAATATGTAGGTAATTTTAATAATTTAATTTTGGCAATCTTAAAAATGTTTTATGTCGCAAAAATGCAACAGTGCTCAAAAATGGGTTAAAAAGATTGTGATAGTAAAGGGGGACCCCCGAAATATCCTAGTGCTCCGGGAATATCAAATCGGCTTTCCCTTTGTTTAAAAAAAAAAAATCAATTAAGAAATACAACTTAATTTATAAGGTATATACTTTATGTATGACGTTAGTAAATGTTATAAAGAACTAAATACAAACTTTTTCTTTAATTAAAACACTGTTAAAATTTTGTTTTCTGCGATTTTTTACATTTCTTTAATTTATGATTTTTTAAAAAATATTTGTGTATTTAAATTAAAAACACAGGAAATGAAAAGCACTATGTAAGAAGTATTAAATTAGAAAATTTAAAAAATTAGGGTTTTTTAATTAGACGAGACTTCGATATGAAAGGACGGGACGAGACGAGACTTGAGCCATTTCTCGTCTCGAGTGGTCTCGCGTCCATCTCTACTTTCAAGAATTTCCCCCCACAGGCCATAATGCAAAAGAAATCTTTGTCGTAGCCCTGTAGAAAAACTATAAGTCCTATACACACTAAAATCAATACCGATCTTGCGACGGTGGTTTGTAACATATCTACCCAATTTGAGCTCAATCGAATGCCCCGTTTAGAAGCTATCGTGTTCACTCACACACACACACACACACACACACACACACACACATACACACAAACATCTCGTAACAATAGCATAAATGAATTCAGAAGACCTCAAAACGTGTAAATACACAAAATCTCGAAATCGGATTTTTTCATGATTACAATACTTTCCTTACATGGTACATGTTCGGAAAATAAAAAGATGTTGAACCTGCCAATGCGCATAGAGAGGCAGAAATGATTTTTTACCTCCAGTATAGTGTGGCCGCTCAGTGAATTGCTGGAAGGAGGCCGGGTCTTGAGCTTCCGTCGTCTTCATCTCTATAAAAGGGGCTCAACGCGGCATTTAGCAGCGGCCGGAACCGGAGGACACGTGGACTTCGCCGACCGTTATCGCCGTGGAAATTGTTTCCATAGGTTGGCATGTCCCGCATCTGAAAAGAGAACACGGAGTCACGCCCTACTCATAGGAAATTCACATACAAAACAAAGTATAAAAATAAAAATAAAAAATCTGGAGTGACTCCACTCGACATTCCGAACACTTACGATTAAGATCATTACCAAGCATTTCAATAAACGCTAGCGCACTTTCAAGAATTTCTCCCCATAGGCCACAATGTGAAAGAAATCTTTGTCGTAGTCCTTTAGAAAAACTTAACTCCTATACATATAAATATACATATAAAAGTCAATACCGGTCTCACGATGGTGGTTTCTAACGTACCCAGTTTGAGCTCAATCGCATGTACCGTTAAAGCGTTAGCGCACTTTCAAGAATCTCCCCCCCCCCCCCCCATAGGCCATAATGTAAAAGAAATCTTTGTCGTAGCCCTTTAGAAAAACTATAACTCCTATACATATAAAAGTCAATACCGGTCTCACGATCGTGGTTTCTAACGTACCCAGTTTGAGCTCAATCGAATGTACCGTTAAAGCGTTAGCGCACTTTCAAGAATCCCCCCCCCATAGGCCATAATGTAAAAAAAATCTTTGTCGTAGCGTTGTAGGAAAACTATATGTCCTATACACACCAAAATTAATACCGGTCTTGCGACGGTGGTTCATAACATATGTACCCAATTTGAGCTCAATCGAATGCCCCGTTTAGGAGCTATCGTGTTCACTCACGCACACGCACATACATACATACATAAATCTCGTAAAAATAGCATAAATGAATTCAAAAGAGCTCGAAACGTGTAAATACACCAAAATCTCGAAGTCGAATTTTTTCATGATAACAATACTTTCCTTACATGATTCATGTTCGGAAAGTAAAAATAAAAATAAAAAATCAGGAGTGACTCCACTCGACTTTCCGAACACTTACGATTAAGATCATTACCAAGCCTTTAAATAAATTTTAATCGAGGAATAAATCAAACATATATACCAAATTGAAGCTCAATCGAATGCACCGTTTAAACGCTAGCGCGCTTTCAAGATTTTCTCCCCATAAGCCATAATGTAAAAGAAATCTTTGTCGTAGCCCTGTAGAAAAACTATAAGTCCTTACACACCAAAATCAATACCGGTCTTACGATGGTGCTTTATAACATATATACCCAATTTGAGCTTAATCGAATGTACCGTTTAAACGCTAGCGCGCTTTTAGGAATTTCCCCCCATATGCCATAATGTAAAAGAAATCTTTGTTGTAGCCCTGTAGAAAAACTATTAGTCCTATACATACTAAAATCAATACCGGTCTTGCTACGGTGGTTTATAACATATATACCCAATTTGAGCTCAATCGAATGCCCCGTTTAGGAGCTATCGTGTTCACTCACATACACACACACATACATACATCTCGTAAAAATAGTATAAATGAATTCAGAAGACCTCAAAACGTGTAAATACACCAAAATCTCGAATTCGAATTTTTCATGGTTACAATACTTTTCTTACATGGTACATGCTCGGAAAGTAAAAATAAATTAATGATGTTCCTGATAAACTAAGACTTAATCACGAGGGTTGTGGATTACGGCTTGTTGTAGATACGTATTAATGAATTTTCTATACGTTTGTGTAATCACAGAATTAAACTTCTATGAATAGGGAAGGAGGAGAGGGTCAAGGTAATATTATGAAAACATAACATTTATACATATAATAAATAAAATTTATACATCTCATAAAATAGAAAAAAAAATGTACACCAATTAATGTTATTTTTCTCTTAGGTTAGTCAAAGTAGGCTTTTTATATTTTGGGTGAGCGGGAAAAACGCGAACGGCTAAAGCGCCCACGGAAAAAACGCCTAACGGAAAATACATGAACGGTAAAAACTCCCATATGATTAATTTTTACTAAATATTGCACATAAACATTCTTTGTTTTGTAATATACATGAGAAAGGTAATTGGATCGTATGTCCAAATTTCTTTTGCTTTTGGAGTAAAGGGGTAAACTCTCAGTTCAGTAGGTCTGGGAGTGGTAAACCTCTTAGAAAGCTATTGTTATTAGGTTTACCTAAGCGTATAATATATTAACCATATCAAAAACGTCGGGTGGGGGCATAAGGGGTCACGTGCCCCTCTGACCGTGTCTCCCCCCTACTTCGTCTCAAAAAATTTGTTAAATAAACATTTGTTTGAAAATTTGAATATACTTTCATTTTCTGTTCTTATATTTGATATGCGCCCCCCGCCCCCTCAGATTTTTCCTGTGCCCCTGCAAAATTTCAGCAGGTCAGTGAGCAGTGATAAGCCTTCCTCAGGAAGGTATTGTTATTAGGTTTTCCTAAGAGTATAATTGATTTGAACCACAGGCTTTGCGTTGCGTTGGGGGGGGGGGACGCACGTATCCCCTTTGCCCTCCAACATCTTTTAAACAAACATTTCTTTTAATATTTAAAAGAAACTTCCCTTTTCTGCTCTTAATTTGGATAGGAAGGGGGAGGAGGATCATTCAGAGTATGAAAAATTTTAGTATAAAACTGATACAAAAAATTCACAATACCAAAAGAAAACTTCATCAAAAGCTAAAAGGCAATGAGGCGTTTCGGACGGCCATGGGGGCCACTGTGCATACTGTGTACTTACAAATCAGGCCACTGTCCTTGGAAAAGTTATCTGTAAGGCAATTTTCAATAGAGAGAAATACTAAATACACTAATGTACCTATAGTTACGCCCTTTTGGACGCTCACTTGTTTCTCACATACTTTCATTTCACGCCCTCCCCCTCTCCACTCAAAAAACAAGCTCATTCAATAATGTGCACTTTCTTCCGGTCGGTTTTTCAGTGATTCATTTTTGCCACATGTTGGGGCGTTGGGGGTAAATACATGCACGAGAATCACACTACTGAGACTAGGCATCAATGCAAATGCAAATTGCTCTACTTCTAATCTCTCACTGATATACCCAGAGCTCGATTATCATACGGATAAGAGGGGTAGTAGCCCGGTGTCCCTGAAGAAAAAGGGGGCCCCCATATATTTCGATTATCTAGATTATAAATTCATATGTACTAAAATAGTAATTGGGGAGAAAAACTGAATTTTCTCTCCAATGGCTATGTAATGGCTATTACCTAATTGTCTATCACATAGATCAAGTTAGAGACATATTTTTGGTGTGATAAAAACGATTTGGCCAAAGTACAAAAACTATAATTAATTGAAATGGAATTTTCGAGTACTAGCGCTAAGTGTTTTATGTTTTAAAGAAGAAAATTAAAAATATTTTGTTGGTACAGGAAAATTTTCTACGAAACTTGACACGTGTGTCCTATAATAGTCATTCCTGACTTAGCATCCATATAAGTTAATGATACAAATGTGTTACAAATATTAAAATAAAAATAAATAATTTTTAAATGTATAATCTTGCTCAAATATATGTAAGTAATTTTAAAATTTAAGTTTGGAAATCTTAAAAGAGCTTTATGTTGCGAAAAGACAGCGGTCAAAAATGGATTACAATGCTTCTGATAGTGAGGGGGCCCCAAAGTTAGTGCTCCTGGGCCAAATCTTAATATAGCCAGGCTTTGGACATACCGTACCGCCGTTCCTCTGTTTACTTATTATTTTTCTGTCTTCTAATCGTCTCTGTTTCCCTTTTTTTTCCCCGGTTTCTTTCTTTATCCTATCTTTTGTGTGTTTTGTATATCGATCGTACTTCCTAATTTTAAATGTTACGTGTTTGTGTGTGTTGAAAAGTGCTGATAGTATACCAGGAACGAAAACAAAGGAGACGCACGTTAAACGGTCGAGGATTTAGGCAAAGTGTCCCATTTCAGGATGGCACATCTCCTTAAATACAGCACTGCTATTCTGATTGTAAAGTAATTCGTATCGTAAATTTATGCGAGACCGAAAATTCTAGCGAGAAATATCGCGCCAGACAAGACTCTGTCTCGTTTCGCGTCTCGTCTCGCAAACTATTTCCTTTCTCGTCTCGCAAAAAATTGCCCGTCTCGTCTCGCGAGACGAGACGAGACGAGAACTCGAGACAGCGCGAGATTTCTCGCGTCCATCCCTACACTTGATTATGTTAGGTTTAGGTAATATAAGAAACTTACATACTGCAATGTAAGTTACAAGATAATTTTCATTGATGTCATTTGTGAACTCTATTAAGACTGAAACACACACTATTACACTAAATATATTTATAAATATAATATTTATAATTAAATATAATTATATAGTATATAATAACGCAAATATAGGGTGCCCAGTAATTAACAAAGAATTTGAATTGTTTAGTAAAAGAGTTTGAGAAGCGGTGAAAGAAAAATATTTACTTCATGTATAAGTAACACTCATTCCGATTTTATGCACAACAGTTTCAAAGCTCTTACCATTACTTACAACAATATGGCGAAGCCTGAGATCAAAGTTGGCCAAAACTGAACGAATAGTTCACAGTGCGATGGCTGAAATTTCCGCAAAAAATGAAAATCCTCCTTTCGATGGCAAAGTCGGCAAACTGCTTGCAAAGACGAGAACTTTTACGGAAAACAGCTTGCAACTACGTGTCTGTCTAGCGTAGCGTCATAGCACAAAATGAAAACTCCTATTCCATTCAAACTCGTTTCGCACATTGTAAACCGCGTTGTGTTGCGACACCAAATGTATCGTCAGTATGACGTAACCAATAAACATTTATTGTAGTTTCAAAATTTAGGTTAATTACTAGGCTCCTTGAACTATTTTATTGATAGCTATTCTTTTGTTTTGACTGCTAATAATTTTTTTCTATTATATTATATCAGATAATAATAACATTATATGTAAGATTAAAATATAACTAGTTAATCTAGATCTAGATATTAAATTTTCATTGTTCATTTTATTTGTAATTGTTGCTTAGTTATAATAGAGTTGATAATAAGTTGATTTCCTAAGAAATGAACTGTCTTTTTTATAAACTTTATGATACACTGACTTAAGCATTTTTTATACAGTTAATTTTGGAACGAAAGAGAAATCGTTTTGATGTGGCCAATCCGATTGGATTTGGCTGGATGGGACGGATTGATATCTCTGATCTCATGAAATGTTTTCGGTATATCTCATGAAATAAATGTCGTATGATTGAAATGTTGGTATTAAATAGTCCACAGTAAAATGAACTATAATTTAGAATTAAAAAAACAAAAATCAATTTTTTGGCCGAATTTTAGTGAACTTTCCCTTTATTCCATATTTAATAGAAAAAAAATCAGCTTTGTTGCTTATTCATGTTCAATTTCAATTATATTTCCTTTATATTTCCTATTTTCAAAACACAACTTTTTCTTCTAATAACGACACAACCGGACCTGTATATAGATGATTCTAATTAGGACTTAATTG
Organism: Cheiracanthium punctorium; assembly: GCA_038373885.1. Classification (NCBI taxonomy): domain Eukaryota; kingdom Metazoa; phylum Arthropoda; class Arachnida; order Araneae; family Cheiracanthiidae; genus Cheiracanthium; species Cheiracanthium punctorium. The sequence goes on along the minus strand of JAWZYV010002522.1, from coordinate 140,422 downwards.
GATTAATCTAATTAGAATTGGTTTAATCTAAAGTTAAATAACTTTATAAATTAAGAGCTTAGTACTTGACGGTGGTTTCCAGGAATACAAGTGTTGTCTTTTTCAAGGATAAATATGAACCAAATATTTTCACATTTCAGGGGCTTACTGTAGGTCTATGGCAGGGATGGGCAAACTTTTTCGGTCGCGGGCCAAAAATCGAAAAAAAAAAGTTTGGTGGGCCAAAATAAATTTCTCTACAATTTTAAAAACGATATACAAGTATTAAAATTTAAATATGTTAATGAGATGAATGAAATTGCGAATTCATTCTTAAAAGTTTCTTATATTCAGTTTCGAAGTGAGATGTATTGATTCTAAGGAACGAGGCTAAATGCTCATCTGTCAGTCTACTTCTGAAATAATTCTTACTAAGGTTCACAGTTGGAAACACTTGTTCACATATATAAGATGAAGCAAACATAGCACTGATTTTCTGGGCGTGAGATATTAAATTTGGGAAACTTACTTTCGATAATGATTTGTAAAACTCTAACTTTGGCATATTTAGAAACAACTGCTTGAGGTGATTGTTAGATTGCAACTCAATCAATTCAAGCTGCAAATCTGACCTCACTGCTTCACAATTTACGTTGAAAGGCATGGTAAAAATATCCAATTCTGTTTGATTGCACTGAAATCTTGAAATCTGCGTTCGAATGCAAAACAGTTTTTCTCAAGCCATCTTCATAATTCTTAATATGGAAATATAATATAAAAATATATACGTATTTTCTTTTTTTCCGTCGGACTAGCAAATTAAAATTCTATCCTCGGGCCGGATTTGGCCCGCGGGCCGTAATTTGCCCATCCCTGGTCTATGGTATAAGTCAAATTTCCTTTATTTATTTATTTATTTATTTTTTCACGAGTAAAATATTGTTTTCCAAAAAACGTGCATCATTCAGAAAGTAACATACAGCGAAGTACCGTAGATACGTTTCTCGTTTATACATTTTCATCATTTATACGTTTTTCTGAATGATTTCGGCAAAATCCATTAGATATTAACGTTGAATAATTTCATTTATATGTTTTCTGAAGTAAACTTTATTTATAAGTTCTTTTAGAACGGAAGAGAGAAAAAGTGTCATGCGCTCGAATTTTAACCTCAGATTCCCAACTGCCTTAGAAAACTGGTCCAATTTAAGCGATGTGGCAGCATTTGAGGAATTTGTGGAATCTGATTCAGAACTGGCAGCATGTTTTCTTTTGATAATCGATGAAATGATCAACAATGAAATAAGTAACAGTGAAAAAGAGGATAATTGCCCTCAAAAGTCACTTCCAATTTTCGACGACAAGCTTTGAGAGGTTTTAATTTTATGCAAGAATACCTAATTTCCGCCGACTTAAATTATAATGTTAAACAGGCACTTTTAACTGTACACAATGAACTTTTTTCTGTCCATATTCCCAAAAAGCCATACAGCCGGAGATTACAAATTATTTTGTACTTGCGGAATGAAAATAAGTACCAGTTCTACATTAAATCCAGAATAGAAAGGTTTGTATTACATTCCTACCGTGTATTTTGTTTTAATGCAGCAATATAAGATATAATATTTTAATTTAAATATGGTTTTTTTACTGTTGGTTATTACGAAAATATTCGTTCATACGTATTTTTTTTTCATTTATGCGTTTCCTCCCTCTAGTCCTTTGAAAAACGTATAAACGGTACTTCACTGTAATTCATACAGTGTTTCTCCAGATGTCAGCATAAGTCAGCCAAGTGTAATTGTGCTCAAAGTCCTTGCATACGAAACTATAAATACTTGCTACCCGGTGGAGGAGTGGCTGCGAGTGTATACTGATGGATCCAGATTGGATGATTCCACCAATGCTGGTTCTGGTGTTCACTGTGAGCTGTTCTCTTTGTACACTCCTATTGGCCCATTTGCAACTGCTTTTGACGGTGAGATAGCTGCTATCCATCGAGCCCTACTGCAACTACAGTCTCGTCCCGAGTTTTTCTCTAAGGTGGTTTCCCTATCAGACTCCAAGGCCGCTCTTCAAGCTATTGAATCGCAGAGTGATTACCTCTCTTCAACTGTCAATTATTGTTATGATCTTCTTAAATTCCTTTCAAGTAACGGCAAAGAGGTCGTGCTTCAGTGGATTCCTGCCCGTTGTGGAGTTCAGGGTAACGAAGCTGTTGATTTCTTGGCTAAGAAGGGAGCTTCTGTACTGCAAACAACATAACCTGATCTCCCTTTCCATTCCATCAAGTGAGTTGTTAAGAGAGACTTCGGGCCTCATTTTTGCAAGATCTTATATCTAAAAATAGTAATAAACCATGAATCAAGGAGATTTGTAAAATACCCGAATGGCCCAGAATGAAATCTGTTGCAATTTTTCGTCTCATATCTGGCCATGATTGCCTCCGCAAACATCTCCATCGCATAAATGTCACTTCGGACTCTCTTTGCTCTCTATGTGATCTTGGAGAGGACATGGACTTACTTCATCTCCGCATATGCTCTGCTTTTCCTCATGTTTCTATTTGGGAGCGTTATTGGGTGGCAAGAGCTGCCCTGAGTTTATAGATTTACTGATGTCACATTTGTCTTTTTGTTTTCTTTTTGTGATCTTCTGTTGTCTTGTAACTAGCCACTGGAAAAAAAAATTTTTTTTTCTCCAGCAGACATAAGTTTTCCTGCAGAACATAAGTTTCTTGCAGAACACATGAAAATAATGAAATATCTATGAATAGTATGATGCATATTTATCTACATTACAAATTAAAATATTAATACAGTAAATCTTTGTGACAGAATTTGAGGGTTTCTATTTTGTAGCATTAATGTTTTTCGTTAACACCTCTTTATAGGCGGCGATTTGGTTATCCCATTTTTATAATATAAAATTGCATCGATATAAATCTAGTTAAAACAACCCTTTTTAATAATATTGTTAAAAGTTATCACAAACTCACCCCCTACCTCGGGGTGACAAGCTTTTTTTGTATCAAAAATGTATGGTTGAGAGAAATATCCAAAAGTCACATCACATACTTTGTATTTAAAACCATTTTTACAGTTTTAAATGAAAGAGTTAAAAAAATTTAAACAGAGTAAATTATGCATTTAGGTTAGGAAAAACGAACTGGATGTAACGTGAAATAATGAACGCTTTTGTCTACTTCTTAACCAAATCATCCAGAACCAACCATTCAATTGTTTCTACTCTTTCCTGGGAAAAGCTTTCCTTCAGAGTATCAACTACCTGATCTCCTCGACCACATTCTGTTTCCCTGGGCTAAGTGGATAAAGCTTGAATAGCAATCTCATCATCTTTGAGCTCCCAAATTCTTTTTTGCGTGTCTCTGGCATTTTAAAATATCGATTTGTTTACTGTAAGATAAAATATATAGGTTAAAACACAGAAAAACAATCGCGGGTGGACGTTGTAACAAACTAACGCAGTCACAAAGTGAACCTCCTAATCTTAGATTTTTTACATAATGGTTAATAACTCATCCAAAACTCGTCCAATTAGCGTCCTTTTACAATACATTCTAACTAATATATTAATGTTCAAAACAATTGCCTGTTAAAAGACATCCTCTTCTGTCTTTCGCTGCGCAAATCAAAGTTGACTGCAAACACAGCAATGCTTCCAAAGTGGTGCTTGGATACAATGTTTCTGGTTCGCCCTGTCGAGACCCAGAGAGTTCGGTAGTCGACCGCTAGGCACCAGCACACGTGATACCAACTGCTCATGTCAGTGCCCATTTTCTGTTCCACCCTAGATTCCCGACGAGAGATTCGAAATAAGAAAAATTGACCACGCATCACAAAGTGACCACGGTTTACGGTAGTCTTTTCACACAGTCGATGATGAAAGATTCCGCAGTAAGACCGCATTTACATCATGTTAAATGACAAAGCCTATTTAAAAAACTGCGCATTTAAAAGTATGTAAATAATTTAAATAAGAAACATAGTAGCTGATCCTGTATCTGTTTACCGACATTTAAAGTGTTGATGCTCTAAAGTTATATTTCTCAAAATGCATTATCGTGTACACTAATTAAACATTAAGTGTCATAATTACAATCTTTCCATTAAAAACCATAGATAGAGTAAAAAACATTGACACACTGAAAAGAGTTCTAAATTGAGAAATATTCCATGCAAGTATGCTTTTACTTTATTTGTGAGTGTGACGTCAGGTGTTTCCGTCTAATGTGAAAATTTTAGTTTTTCTTTATTCTCAGTCATTTAACGGGGAAGTAAGACCAACTACATTATATGTTACATATACATGTTCGTGTTAGAATGAAAGACATAAAGGGCTATTTCTTAACGCAGAATTTTGGGCGACCCGCCAATATATAAGATAAAGGATATGGAACTCTTCCCCAAGTAGCAATTTGGCCAAAATAATCAGAAGAAAAAGTCGGAAAAATCAATACAGGATCAAGAATCGAGCATCTTTCAGTCTGTTTCAATATAAGTTATTTTATAAGGGGTTAATTTTATTTTACAGATTTGGTATTGCGAAATAAAGTTTGTAGTTCAGATTTTACAAATACGCTATATAGCCAAAAATAATGTGACGTATGGCATTTTCGCCATTTCTTCGAATTTTTAATGGAATGCTTGCTGAATTGTTTTGAAACTTCAGGGATGTTAAGGGACATATTTAAACTCAAAATTTCCTATTATGTCTCACTCACGAGTGTATTCTGGGGACATAAAACACATTTCATAAAAAAAGAAACTGTTATGCATCACCTCTTATCTTAAAATGTTGTAGATTCCGGTGGAACGAGAGATAGCCCAAAGAAAGTAAAATGCTGGAAGAGTGGCATCGAAGGCCATGTACAAAAGTACTGTGGCCAAAAGTCTCATAACCAGTAAGCGAACTCTAACATGAGGGAGGGAAACTAGGAGGGTGCCATCTCGCGGGGCGGAGGTTGCCAGATATTCAAAAGCCCCACCTAAACGTCTTACGGATTTCATCAGTGAATGGCGGCAGTAATGGACTATTTGTACTTGGATACGTTAATGGTTCTCCATGCCACATGGTGATTGATACAGTAGCGAATGTAACCATGATAAGGACAGATCTGGCCAAGAAATTAAATTTGAAGATTATCTGGACTCCGCCCTCGCTGACACTCCAGACTGTGACAGGTGACAAGATCGAAGTGGGCGGAAAAGCGCAAATAGAAATCACGTTTGGAAATGCCAGATACGACCATGTGGTATATGTCGCCAATATTACGGACTCTTTCATTCTCGGACTGGACTTTCTAAAATCACATAAATTTAACTTGGACTTTAAAAATAATGAGTTTCTTTCAGACTCGGAAGAAATAGCAGCGTTCGACATTAAAAATTAAGCTGTTTTACCTGTTCAACAAATAATAGCCCAGACTGATATCACTCTTCTCCCAAGAACTGATTCAATAATTTCTGTAACAGTAAAAGAAATAAATAATTTCCGGTTTGGATTACTTGAACAACCAAGCAATAGTGATGCTGTCAGAGGAGTACTTGTGGGAGCAACACTGTGGACTTGTTGAGAACAAACATTCCAGTTAGAGTAGTAAATGTCACGGACAAGTCGAAGGTGATAAAGAAAAATGAAGTGTTGGCGACATGCACTCCTGTTACCTGCATTAATAAGAACACCAGCCTAACGACAGCTAAGTCACCTGAGTGTTTGACGAAGGAATTACTTCAAGACGTGGAGTTAACGGCAGAACAGAGAAGCGCTGAGGAGAAAGTAACAGGAGAATTTGAAGACCTCTTCTCTCGTACTTCCGGTTACTTTGTTCGTACAAAGTTAACAGAACATAGAATAGACACAGGTAGCCATTCTCTCATCAAGCAACACCCTAGGCGGCTACCGTTTGCTAAGCAAGAAGAGGTGATCAAACTTTTAGAGGAGATACAGCGTGATGACTTCATCGAGCCATCGACTAGGCCCTGGGCCTCGCCGATAGTTTTGGTCCGGAAGAAGGATGGATCCACCCGCTTCTGCGTTGACTATAGACGTCTAAATGATATTACCAAGAAAGACAGCTACCCTCTTCCCAGGATAGACGACACTTTGCACGCTTAAATCTATTGATTAAAACTAACACTCCTTTATTGATTAAATTTCTTATCGGCTGATATAAATCCTTTTACGCTAAAAAATACTCATTAAAGACAATAATTTGTTATCTCCTCAATTCCCCTCAATAGCTCAGGATTCGCTATTTTTTTTTTTTTTTTCACACATTCTACTCGCGACGTCCAGGCTGGTTCGATCCCACTGTCCCGAGCTCCGAGATCTCTAACTCAAGACGCCCAGCAGGAAATATCGAAGCAATCTCGAAAAAACTTTGTGGCTGGATATCTCCTTGGTCGGATGGGTGCAAGAAGTTCACAACGCGGGAATCGTATGGCTTACGCAGTGGTTATTTATATATTCTTTGTTGCGGCGAGCATCGAAGAGCAAACATGTCTTTATCAAATTATGAATTAAAAGAGTTTCTGAAGAGGATACCGGATGATACTTTAGAATGGTGATAATTTTATTTTATATCCGAATACCAAATACATCTTTTTCATATTAAGAGTTGTGAAATAAATTCAACCTAAATGTGGAGAGGATGCTTTCGGTAAAAATTTTGTTTTAATGGACATAGTTTCTTACGATTGGATTATAAAAGTCTCGCCGCTCTTGTAAAACAAATGAAGTTATGATATCTTCAGTCAAGTGAGTAAGTACTATTTTACCTTTTTCATGTAAATAAATTTGGTTGCTGCTTTAATTAAATCTTACAGCTGGTTTAACCATGATTGCATTTGTGTATTCTGACTGTACTGTGAATTCGTTTTATAACTAGAGACTATAGTGAAATTATATTCTATTTATTAAAAAAATACTTTTTTATAGTGTATTAAGATATATGTAATGTATTTGCCTTGTTTTAAAATTTATTTTCTCGGGCTTATAATCATAGATTACAGCTCTGATAATAAAAAATGAAGAAAACGAATAATTCAAAATATCAATCAAAAACAGCAAATTTTCATAAGACACCCTTTTTCTAGCTTAAAATAATAATATTAATTGAGTACAGATATATTAATTAAAAAAGGACTGATTTTGTAAAAACGCTCATTCTATAGCTTAAATAATAATCATAATTGAGTACAGTTATATTAATCAAAAACGGACAGACACTCCTCATTTTTTATTATTATTTAGCCTAAATGGAGCTGTTGTATAATGCTCAAAAATTGAGAATTTTTCGCTCCATTGATATTTGTCGATTAATGGAGCAAATTTTACTCAATCGGGAGAATGGCTGTTTGAAGTCAATAATTGAGTAAAAATATACTCCGTTTGATTATTATTTTACTCAATAGATTTAAGCGTGTGGACACTTTATCGGGAAATGAATGGTTCAGCACTCTGGATCTTAAGAGTGGCTACTGGCAAGTAGAAATTCATCACGATGACTGTGAAAAGGCTGCGTTCACCACGGGACAAGGATTGTGGCAGTTCAAAGTTATGTCTTTTGGACTCTGCAACGCACCGGCTACAGTCGAGCGTCTGATGGACACAGTGATGAGAGGACTTTCCTACGAAGCATGTCTCGTTTATTTCGACGATATCAGCATTGTCGTGAAGACTTTCGAAGAGCATCTCGAGAACATCCGAAAAGTGCTGCAGAAATTAAAGGAGGCAAACTTAAAACGGCAGTTCAGCAGCCAGCAGCAGAACTAGTGTTGTGCTCCAGCCAGCTAGCCACGTGTATGCACGCATCTGTGCCTTGATCCAGATGACGTGTCTCTGCTGCATCCTCTTCCCGTTGCCACATTGCAGATAGCTCTTCAATGGAAATTCTGCAGACCAAGGAAAAAGTACGGCTGTGCCTCTGTCCTACCGCAGGAATATACACCTGGCTGCATAAGTATATCACAATTCTAAAGTGCTCCTGTTAAAGTGTTGTGTTCTGTGTTAAGTGTTCATGTTCCAATGTTAACAATAAAATTTAGTTAAGTTTCAAAAAACCGAGTCATCCTTTCAGAGTCTAGAAGAGACAAAGGACATTTAAATTTCTTTATTTTTTACCCATCATCGGGGATACTTCATTGGTGACCCATAATATCGAATCCTTCAGCCAATGACTTACAGAAACTTCTTTAATGGCCCGAGGTGTCTTTTTTGATGACGTATGATATTGAATATTCTGTCTGAAAAACACCATTGGCATTTTTCCGAGTTGAGGTTCTCATAACCAGCTCAGTTTTATTATGTCTGTTGATAAGAATAATACGGGGATTGCTAAAGTAGCTTTTTGAGCCCCTCCATTTTGGGACAAGTATCCTGAATTGTGGTTTTTCCAGGTGGAGTCTCAATTTGTTATATCCGGTATAACTGCTGATTTAACAAAGTTTCACACAGTTGTAACAGCATTAGATGCTAGAATTTTGAGTTACGTCAGAGACATGGTCAAATTCCCCCCCCCCCCCTGAAAATGACGCATACAAAACTTTAACCCATTTATGCCTAGTGTCCCTTTTTTGGGACGGCATTTTCGCTATTAGTCGAAAACGTTATTTATTTTTCCTAGCCTTTATTAATGAGTATTGAGCCTCAACTCTACAAAATATTTTAACATGACCAAGTAGGATGTTGATATTTCGATTTTTATGCATGATGATTTTAACCCATTTATGCCTAGCGTCCCTTTTTTGGGACGGCATTTTCGCTATCAGTCGAAAAAGTTATTTATTTTTCCTAGCCTTTATTCGCGAGTATTGAACTTCAATTCCACAAAATATTTTAATATGGCCAAGTAGGATGTTGACATTTCAATTTTTATACATAAAGATTTTAAATGAAATCATCCCTTGTTCAAAAAGTTGACATCAGAAATTTATCAATTACTGCTGGTGTTAGCAAAAATCGAAGAAAGTCGCAAAAATATCCAGGCACGAATGGGTTAAAAGAAATCATCCCTTGTTCAAGAAGTTGACATCAGAAATTTATCTATTATTTCTGTTATCAGTAAAAATCGAAGAAAGTCGCAAAAATATCCAGGCTCAAATGGGTTAAAGGATAGGATTCTTACACCATACTCCGAAAGAGAAAATGCTCGCTTGAGGCAACTCCTTCAGGAACTCCAATTAGGAAACTTACGCCCTTTCCAACTGCTAATGCAGATGAAAAATTTAGCTGCTGATAGAGTCGATGATGCATTGCTTAAACCCCTTTGGATGCAAAGGCTTCCTTTAAGGATGCAACAAATTCTTTCGACGTGTAAGGACTCTCTTGACAATCTTGCTCAAACTGCAGATAAAATTCATGAGGTATCGGATACGCCTGAAATAGCAATTGCATCAACCCCGAATGCTGATTCCCTGTCCGCCCTTCAAAGGGAAGTTCAGGAGTTGAAAGCTGAGGTTCGTCGTCTTTCTAGACGCGAAAATAAAACTGTTAAACGCAACCGCAGTACTTCTCGGCAGCGTAAAGGACAGTCATTCAGAAAAGCAAATTCACAAGGGTTGTGCTGGTATCATTGGAAATTTCGCGAAAAGGCCACGAAATGTTCGGAACCTTGTTCCTTTTCGGAAAACTAGTAACATCAGCTGTAATGACGGCTACGGTTGATAAAGTTCAGTCAGACCGTCTTTTTGTCACTGATCGCAGAAATGGTATTCGATTTTTAGTTGACACGGGTGCATCAGTTAGCTGCCTCCATTCCAAATTACACAAACCCAACAGTCAGAGTAAATTTTCACTAACAGCAGCAAACGGTAGTCTGATAACCACATACGGGGTAACACACATGGATATCGACTTAGGGTTGAGGAGAATTTTTCCATTTGCTTTTGTAGTGGCGGATAGCTCCCACGCTATTCTTAGCGTAGATTTCTTGACCAAGTACGGTTTAGTTGTCGACCTCAAGCACAAGGTATTGGCTGACAGTCTTACTAACGTCAAAACTCGAGGTATTGTTCCCAACCAAACTAAAGCCTTTGCTACACCAGTTTCCGTAGATTCACCTTTTTATAAAATTTTACTCCAATTTCCGGGATTGTTTAAAAAAAAGCTTACAACTGTAGCTAAAACCGATGGAGTTTTCCATTTCATAGAAACTAACGGACAGCCCATCCATTCAAAAGTTCGACGTCTGTCCCCGGATAAACTTCACGTTTTAAAAGAGGAGTTTAAAGACTTGCTAGCAGCAGGTATTATTGTACCCTCAAAGAGTCAGTGGAGCAGCCCTATCCATTTTGTAAAGAAAAAAAATTGGGCAATGGCAAATATGCGGAGATTACCGCCGGTTGAATAACGTCACAATCCCGGACAGGTATCCAATCCCGCATATCCACGACTTCGCACATTTATTGCATGGTAAGACCATCTTTTCTAAAATCGATTTAGTTAAGGCCTACCACCAAATACCTGTTAATCCAGCAGACGTTCCCAAAACAGCTGTAATTACTCCTTTAGGCTTATTAGAGTATAAATACATGTGCTTTGGACTTCGAAACGCCGCACAGAAATTTCAGCGCCATATTGACAATGTCATTCGAGGCTTGGAAGGATGCTACGCCTACTTGGATGACATCCTCGCAGCATCCCCAGATGCCGAAACTCATAAGAACGACTTGTTACCAATTGTTTCATTCGAGCCAATTGTTTCAAAGGCTTAACGCACACGACATTGTCGTAAATCCCGATAAATGTCTTTTCGGACAAGAAAGCCTTGATTACCTAGGCTTCCAAATTTCCCCTGATGGTCTAAGGCCCTTGCCCAAAAAAGTAGATGCTATTGCTAATTTCCCTAAACCTTTGAATGTCGAGCACTTACGCTGTATTTTGGCGATGTTAACCCATTTGTGCCTGGATATTTTTGCGACTTTCTTCGATTTTTACTGACAACTGAAATAATAGATAAATTTCTGATGTCAACTTCTTGAACTAGGGATGATTTCTTTTAAAATCATTATGCATAAAAATCGAAATATCAACATCCTACTTGGTCATGTTAAAATATTTTGTAGAGTTGAGACTCAATACTCATGAATAAAGGCTAGGAAAAATAAATAACGTTTACGACTAATAGCGAAAATGCCGTCCCAAAAAAGGGACACTAGGCATAAATGTGTTAAACTTTTATCATCGTTTCATTAAACATGCTTCAGCTATACAAGCTCCTTTATTCGATCTAGTCCGAAATCGTCATAAAAAAGATAAAACGGCGATTGAATGGAATGATTTGACGACAAAGGCGTTTGAAGACTGTAGGAAAGTTCTTGCCGATGCAGCCTCACTTTCTTTTTACAACCCAGATGCCGAATTGTCTTTGTCTAAGGATGCATCGGATATAGCCGTGGGAGCGGTACTGTCTGTCGATCACAAGAATAGCTTCCGCTGGACCTGCTCATTTCCAATGGAAGTTTGAGCATGAGAGGAATTCGCAGAATGAAAGGTAACCTCACACCTCACGTCATTTTTCTTCTTGGTTCTCCCCTGTCGAAAATGGGGTGAGACTTGTTTCCACGGCAACTGTTTGGCATAGACTTCTTGGCGAAAGCTATTCTTGTGGTCGACAGACTGTACTTCAGCAATCGTTCAAAGGTAAAATGCAGCCTTTAGCATTTTTTTCGCGCAAACTTACAGACGCAGAAAAAAATTATAGTACATTCGATAGGGAACTTTTAGCTATCTATTTCGCTATCAGGCACTTCCGCTACATGCTAGAAGGTCGTGAGTTCGTAGTTTTTACGGATCATAAACCTCTAACATACGTTTCTTTCAAGTCGGGAGAAAAACACTCTCCTAGACAGCAAAGACACTTTGAGTTTATCAGTCAATTTACAACTGAAATCAGTCATATTACCGGAGCTGGTAATGTAGTTGCCGACACTTTATCGTGCATAGCAGTTGTCGGTCATAAGGGCATAGATCATAAAGCCATGGCGTTCGCCCAAGCTGAAGACGAAGACTTGCAGACTCTGTTAATCTCCGACACCAACTTACAACTAAAACTGTCGCCACTCTTTGAGGATTGTGAGTTGTATTGTGATGTGTCTGGTGGTAAAATTCGCCCATTTGTACCTGGCTGTTTTCGTAAAAATGTCTTTGAAAGTATATACTCTTTGTCTCACTCGGGTAAGCGCACTACACTAAATATGATTAAGGAATGTTTTGTGTGGAATTCTATGGAAAAGGACATAGCGGCATGGTGCAAGACATGTTTGCCCTGTCAGCGGTCTAAAATCAACAGGCACACGAAATCCCCCTTAGGTTAAGGTGACCAAACGTCCCCATTTTCCGGGGACAGTCCCCATTTTCAGGACGTTTTTCAAATTGCCCCCAGAATGTAAAAATGGAACTGGGGACAATTTTTAATTATTGCATTGTTTTTCAATAAAATTACTGTTAATTATTGCATTAATTATAAATGTCCCCAGTTTTGTTGTCAGAATCGGGACATGTCCCCGATTCTGACTACAAAAATCTGGTCACCTTACCTTAGGTTCCTTTCCCTTGCTAGACCGACGTTTTGGCCATGTCCATTTGGACATAGTAGGACCTCTCGCGCCTTCACGCGATTTCCGCTATTTGCTGACCTGTGTAGATCGATATACAAGATGGGTTGAGGCAACCCCATTAAGACACAATCTGCCGATGTAGTCGCAGAGGCTTTCATGCAGTGTTGGGTGTCGCGCTTCGGTGTGCCCGAGGTAATTACCACGGACCGAGGTACAACTTTGAGAGTAATCTGTTTAGGGAGTTCTCTCAGTTGCTAGGATCGTACAAAAATAGAACCACGGCTTACCACCCCCAAAGTAACGGTATGGTAGAAACTGTCCATAGGCCGTTAAAAGCAGCTCTGATTTTCCATGGTACAAGCGATTGGGTAGGTGCTTTACCCCTGGTGCTGTTGGGCATCCGAAATAGCTTGAAAGAGGATATAGGAGCGTCTTCTGCGGAGCTGGTTTATGGGACTTCACTCAGATTGCCTGGTGAAATTTTTAGAGATTTCTCCTCACGCCACCAGTCTCAATACGAGTTTCTTAATCAGCTACCACACGTAATGAAGCAGCTTCGCCCTGTTCCAGCGAGCAGACACAGTTCTGAAAGTATTTTCATTCATCCTCAACTAAATGAGACCTCGCATGTTTTTGTTCGTGTGGACAGTGTTCGTCGGCCCCTGCAACAGCCTTATGATGAACCGTACGAGGTTTGCTCCCAAACACCAAACTTTTTCACTATAATGAAAGATGGCGTAAAATCTACTGTCAGCATTGACCGTCTAAAACCTGCCTTCATGTGGACGTCTAGTGAGCCTACCTCGTCGATGACACCTGAACCTGCATCTCCCACACGCACACGCTCCGGTCGTATTTCGAAGCCCGTCGTCCGTTTTTAGAAGTGACGGCTCTTCAATCTCCGGGGTGGATCTTGTGGCGGCTATGCCACTCCTTTACATGTTCCCAAATTGGCGTGTGTGTGCACCAACTGAAGGACGACCGGTGGCCGGGAGTCGGAGATTTTGCAATCGCAAATGTAAGTGCTGAATTCCCCGCTGCACTTTAAGTTTCTTAGTCGCATGCAAATGCCTATTCTGTGCATGCGCACTTGCAGCAAATATTGCTATAAAGATCTCGACAGTGGTTCAATTCGGCAGTTCAGCAGCCAGCAGCAGAACTAGTGTTGTACTCCAGCCAGCTAGTCCAGCCAGCCACGTGTGTGCCCGCATCTGTGCCTTGATCCAGATGACGTGTCTCTGCTGCTTCCTCTTCCCGTTGCCACATTGCAGATAGCTCTTCAAAGGGAATTCTGCAGACCAAGGAAAAAGTACGGCTGTACCTCTGTCCTACCGCAGGAATATGCACCTGGCTGCAGAAGTATATCACAAATCTAAAGTGTTCCTGTTAAAGTGTTGTGTTCTGTGTTAAGTGTTCATGTTCCAATGTTAACAATAAAATTTAGTTAAGTTGCAAAAAAAACGAGTCATCCTTTCGGAGTCTAGAAGAGACAAAGGACATTTAAATTTCTTTATATTGTACCCATCATTGTACCTACCCTCTTCAACGGAAAGGCCTGTCTCCCAAGCTGCATTCGCCGTGGGACGGTCCTTACACAGTCCTAAACAGACTGAATGACGTCATCGTACGTATTCGTAAGTCTTCTAGATCGAAACCAAGAGTCGTTCATTACGATCGGCTAGCCATTTACCACGGTTGTAATTATTTAAATGAATATTGGACCATGGTCACTGTGGCGTAATCCTTCCTTTGTTTCATCTCCCATTTCTTTCCTGTATTTCTCTTCTCTTCCTTTTCCCTGAACTCTCTTTTACTCATCACTTACGCCATGTTTAGTGTACATATTTGTAATATATTAGTTTTCATTAATGTGCATTTGTTTATTATGTTTATTACTTATTAGAGTGTGATTATTTATTATGTTTGTTATTTATTTATTAGTGTGTACTTGCTAATTGTGTTTATATGCTTATTGTATTACTTGCTTAAATTATGTTGTTAAGATGTTAAATGTTATAGATTGTAGATATTTGTGTGACCTCCTAACTGGGGATTGTACTTCTCGGGACGTGCAGTCCTTGGGAAGGGGGCAATGTTATGAATTTTCGGAGCATTCCGCTGTTCTGGGGCTTAAAATTGTTTAAAATTCGTATTCTACGTTTCAAATAGTTAAATTTTGCTTTTTGTTGCATCAAAATCGGTCAACTAGAACGAGAGATACGGAGGTTTCGGTTTCCCATTGTTTTTCTATGGGGTTTCTAGAAATCTCGAGAAATAGGTCCTAGGGCTTTGGTCACTTCACTTTGTGGGACTTAATTTTTGGCGCCAAATTTGGCGATATTTTGCCAAAAGTCGCCTAGCTTGGCGACATTTTGGTCATTTGGCGCGTTTTTGCCAATGGGGCTTGTAAAGATGCTTTTTCTGCATTAACATGTATAATAGCATAACATTTCTGTTCTATGACGTAATCAAAATTCCCTCTTTATGTAGAATCTTCGAGAAATACACTCTTCGGGAAGTTTCTCATAGCTTCTGCGCGACCTATAAATATGAGTATTTCATCGGCCCCAGTTCAGTGTGGATCAAGCTGTGAGTGAGTACGCTTGCTTTGCTCTGTGAGAGAAGCGGTGTTACGCGCTGTTTATGAAGCTTTGAATTTAAGTGCTGTGTGTAAATTCTTGATCACCGAGTCTTGAGAAACTGTTAGTGTTATCTCTCGTATATTTTCAC
Organism: Cheiracanthium punctorium; assembly: GCA_038373885.1. NCBI lineage: Eukaryota > Metazoa > Arthropoda > Arachnida > Araneae > Cheiracanthiidae > Cheiracanthium > Cheiracanthium punctorium. The sequence continues at coordinate 125,132 of JAWZYV010002522.1, read as the reverse complement.
TGAATTTTTGTCAGCGAAAGTGTTTTATCTTGTATGAGAAATACAGCATTTGTGAGAGCTTCTGATCTAAGTGGACGGTTAAAAGCACATTACTGTTTAATTGTGAATTTTGTACAGCTGATTGTTCTACGAAATTCTAGAAGCAATAAAGCTGTGTTCCATTCTGACCAGTGGACTTTTTACTAGAACTTTTTACACCAACTGGACTTTAAAACGGCGAACCCAAGAATAGCGGAGATATTCCGGAACAATATCAAGAATATGGCGTCTTTAGATCTCGCACTGATGCTGACCTGGTAAGGTAGATTGTTCTTCAGGAAGTACACTCTCCAAAAAAAAGTATTCGAGCAAGAGAGAAATTTCCTATTTTAGATTTGCGAATACTAATTGAGTTTTTGAAAAACGTACAACTTGATAGAAATATGGAAAGTCATATTTATACATAGCCTAATTCATATTCTATGATAAATAATTTTTAATATACGAAACCAACGTAGGAAATTTCTCTCTTGCTTGAATACTTTTTTGGAGGGTGTACCACAACTAAAAATCGCAGGAAGTGATACGAACCAAACGAGGAATCCATGCTGCTGGAAAATGAGAGCTGATCCCCTGTGCATTGTAAAGCAATTGCTGATTCACATGACGATCAATGTGAGGAGGTGCGAGTTCTGTTCTGATAGTGGTGGAAAAATTTTATCAGTAGCGTTTTTTCTTGAAGTGAAACCATGATGTGAAGTAATTATTAATGCTCGTGCAGAGCGCTTCTTATTTTCCAAAGAATAATGCTAAAAGGTAGGGAAAGGGTGGGCAAAACGGGGTGCTTACGATTATTCTGGCCAATAACTCTGTGACAAATAGAAATAAACTAAGTATATAATACTTATATTTCAAATTTTCAATCTTAGTTTTTATTCTGCAGTATTGAAACGTGAAATATTTTGGGATCTGTATCTCAATATATCTAAAGCTGCAAATTACCCTATTTTGCCACGTCCTTTAGCTTGTGAACTGTCCGACATCCAATGTTTTTACTATTTTTCTTTTTCATGGGCACAGACAAGGTAAGGTACCCCCATTTTGCCTCACCTTGAGATATCCCATCTTGCCTTACAAGCAGCCATTCAAAATAGCTAGGCCTAACTAACAAATCGCACTGTCTAGCACATATTCATTCAAATTTCCATTAAGAAGTGTAGCGGCTAACAATGCCGGAAATTTTTTATTGTGTACAAAGTCGCTAACTAATAAGAATTTTTTTCTCAGAATTACAAATACTATATAAATATTAACACTAAAATAGCTTTAATAACGTTTGATTATAATTTTTTTCTTCTAAATTTTAACACAGGCCGCCAAGGAGCCCATAGCCCAGAGGCGGAAGCATACTCAGCCTAATGGGTAATCCGGTACTGTTTAGGTAAGGGCCCCTTCCCTTCGCTTCCCCCTTCCTCCTCTATAATTTTTATGCTCTTGTAGCAGTTACGCTAGACTTGGATTCCATAAATTATTTACATACGTAGGTGCTCCTTAGAGTGCTTTTAAAGATGACGAAGGCTATTGGAAAGGTTGGGGGGTGGGGGTCGAATACGAGTGTAATGTATAATTACGCACACACAATTCACACTTTTTTTTATTTTGAGAGTTTTCTTTTATTGCGCGTTCGGGGCAACACCCCATCCACTCTTATCTTAATCAGGCTCGTTGTGACTCCCCCTTCCCTTACCCTCCATATACGGATGGATATGGATGAACGCACATATTTACAAAACGGCTGCATATTTTTCTGCCAAGGAGCAACGTCCGAGCACATAGAATATTGTGTGCATACTTTAGTGTAATAAAATAAACTAGTCAGAGATCAATGGTTTTCTAAAGATGAATTCTCTTTCAGCAACACATTATGATATGTATGCAGTATACACATGATCAAGGCCTCTCTGAAGTTCGGGCCCTTGTCCAAGCTCGGCTTGGGCCCTCTTTTTTTTTGGGGGGGGGAGATGGTTAATCTAGGCCCTTAGTCATAGACCATTTGTGGGTGGGGTCTGGATCCCCGTGACCCCCCTAGAACCACCACTGGTATCAGTAGTTTTTTATTGTTCATCAATCCTCCGAAGAAAGAACAATTGCCCGAACCGAAGCGATATCGCTGCACACGAAGCGATATCGCGTCGTTGTGACGCCAGACTTTCAACGACGGGAGGGCCATCTTCCTGGACAGAGGGGCAAATAAGAAACTTGCAGAATTTTGTTATTATTATCATTTTACATAAAAACTTTTACATTGTAGCCCACTTTTGTAAAAACTACTGACAGATGAATTATCAAGATATAACTGTTCAAAATCGAACCGTTACTGTCAGTTTATCTGATTGCTTAAACCGACTTTAAGTACTTTTTACATGACGCGTCCCGACTGTTTCTGTATAGAAATCGTGTTTGGAAAATTTAGATAGCGCCAACTATTTTAAACACAAATTTTCCTTTACCGAGAATGCTCACGTTATGGACACTTTTTTTAAAAACTTATTTCGTCTGCAGATACCGAAGATAAGCTACATCTTCTATACTATTAAAATCTGCGCGCGTCTGTCTGTGTGTCTGTGTGTAACATTATCTCCTCCTAAACGGGTGGGAGTAATGTTACACACAGAGTTTCGAACTCTGTTTTTGTTTTCAGAGTTTCGAACGAGGTATCCACGAATTCGGAAAATTTCGAGAAAGAACCTCCGCTAATTTAAATTTCGAAATTCGAATTAGTTTAGGAGGTATTGATAAAAAACCCTATCAAAAACGCTAATTTTTGCTCTCCGCAATTCCGTGATTGTAACCCCTGTAGTCAAAAAAGTGAGAAATAAGCATCGAGGTTGCCATGTTTGGCTATTTTATTAAATTATTTAGACTCCTGCAGTAAAAATAAAAGAATAATGATTTTTTTCTTTTTAGATTATTTACAAAGTTATTTTTTAATTAAAATATTGCGTTCATGTTAAATCAGAGCTGGAATTCAATGTGTCTTATGTGTAAAAGAATAAGGGATTGAGAGATTTCCGAGACTAATATGTATATTTTTCAGTTTGGCCCCCCCCCAAAAAAATGGCTCATTTGGCGATTTTGAGAAAGTAGTAGGTTCTACCGATTCGTACAGTTTTGGGCTTGGCTCAAATTACTGAGAGCGTAACGAAATAGTATTTTTAATAACAAGTATAAGTTTTACGGCGCTATACTTCGATCATATAGAAATAATGCAGTTATTAAGGCGATTTTAAACGATCTATAGAATTTTCACGAAATTAAGTAAACTGATTTAAGTTAGAGGAATTCCGCCAAATTTCAGAAAATTGAAATTCTCGCATTTTGTACATGGTAGTTAACGGTGATTAAAACCCGTTATAGTTAATAATAATTTAAATAACTGCTACTTATCAATAATATGCCTGCGTTAAATTTTGGCGATGGAACCATATAAATGAAAGATAACTATTTCCCATTTTGATTGCTGATAAATCAATGCTTCGAATGATTGCCTGAAAACAAAAAAATCTTGCAAAATGGTGTATGTTGGCATTTGGCGATCGAAGTACTGTGTAATAAATAATTGATTCTTATTTGTTAAAGCAGCGCTACGGAAGTTTCTTTTACTAAAAGCTGTTAGAAAGGCGTAATTAATACTGTCTAATATATTTTTTGTTTTACGAATTGAAATGCATGTTGATTCCTACTTTAGTGCATTTCTTTGCAAAGTTGGCAAAAAATATTCAAATGTAGTGCAGCTCTGTACGTATTATTAATTCCATTCCACAATTGAGATGAGCCGATGTCACTAGCGTATACATAGATATTTTTTTTTTATTCCGCCAAACAAAGTATTGCGTATTGACTTTAGTGTCAAGTTTAATTTGTGGTTTGAGCTATTGGCCATCGACTGGCGGCGTTAATTTCGCCAATATGGCAGTTCTAGCAAAGTAAACATGAATAACTCATTTCATGTCCTATTTTTAACATTGCTATAATTTCCGTAGCAACGGAATCCATTGTTGCCACTTAAGTTGTTAAATTTAACAATTAAGTGAAACCACTCATTTCTACAGCTTTTAAGACTCAGATAAGTGAAAGCGCATCAAACGTGAAATAAATAGAACTAACTATAACAGACTTGCACTTTAAAAATAATCGAAGTTTTCATGCAATTCTACATATCTTTAATTTTATTTACTTCGCGTGTGGATGTAATTTTTACGTCATTTTTGCTGTTTTCCTGGCAGATTATCTGGAGCAGCACATAACCTCTAATGCATTTGCTCCTCCGGACATAAGGAAGAGCGTATGTCCGGCGCGTATTTGTGTAACCCCACTGTGTTAATCAGATGTTTCTGGTGTCAGATTTTTTAGACCATTTTTTACCGCGGAGATTCCGATCCTGAAGTATATTGATCATTGATAAATGAAAAAAAAAAAGATGCAGGAGTAGCCAAAAATTTTTCATGGGAATGTTACGGGAGTTAAGAATATACATTTTGTATGGCAAAAAACTCCACATGGGGGGCTGTGACCCCCTATCTCTTCCTTGGCTACGCCACTGTACGCAAGCATCAGTTGCCACGTCATGAAAAACCGTGATAGATGGCCAACTCCGAAGTTGTTCTGAGGATTATACAAAATTAAAAATTTTGCTTTTAGTAAATTTTACTTTACAGTTCGAATATTTGGTTTTAATACATTTCGGCCACCAAGGTAAGATGAAATATTACTAAATACGGCAACCGAGAATTTTCTTAACTATTGAATTTGACACTATGCAACTACAGTAGATTCCCTATATCACGGTAGATACGTTCCGTGTTGTAAGGGTCCTGCGCTATACTCCACCTGGAGTGCGGACTGCGCGGTATAATCACGGCAAAACTTATTCGCGCTCCGTAAAAATGCAATGATGTTTGGTGTTGCCATTCAAAAGGAATGTTAATTACAGGAGCTAAGGCTTCATAATATCAGAACATATGTCTCATTTCATCGTGCTGTACGAGTCTCTTTTAACGTGTTACACGAAAACGATCGTAATGTTTTCGTCGTGTTCTAAGAATTCGTGTTATAGACCTATGTTATAAAGCGGTCAACTGTAATCTGTAAAAAATGAAAAATGAAATTAGTAATTTATTTAGTGCGAATCGACAGTGAGATAAACGTCACTTTTATGTAACAAGTGTGATACTGCATTAAGAGTTCAATAAGGGTAATAAGCTTTTTCTCAGAAGTTACATCACGAACGTTTTCATTTACAAAAGCGACATTATTTTCACCGGAGCAGGGTACATTTTTGGCTTTTAAACGTAAATGATGCATCCATTGTTTCATGTAGGTTTTTTAATTTAGGTAAAATTTAATAAAGTCGTGTGTAACATAACTGCGCTAATGCATTGTCCACGCTTTGAAAAATGCGAGAGAAAATTGTTGTCAACATCATGGAATGTTATTTATGTGGTATATACTATATATACTAAACCTCAATGTGGTATATACTAAACCTCACAAAACGAATTATTTGTAGAAATCAGGCATTTTTCGAAAGAGAAAAGTTTTGTCTGCATACCATAAAGTTCTTTCTTTTCTGATCGCCAGTCACTTTGACGTAGGTTTTGTGTCATGTTGCAATCGTCTAAAATTTGCACTCATGACGTCAACTTTTAGTCACGATTCAAGTATTTTTTCACGTTTTGAGATTCCTCATTACTGGGTTTAATTCGAATTATATATGTGTAAGGAAAATATGCGTTTCCCACCGTGCGGAGAACGGGCAAGCAGCTAGTAAAATATTAAAATTCGACTGGAGTAATCGACATTTTAAGTATTTAAAACAGATATCTACCGAATGTACAACTGATTAAATAAGTATATTCTTTATTACATGACATTATGAAAATACTTCGAGATAATTAATATAAAAATGAAAACAATTTCCGTTATTTTTTCTACAAAATTAAAGTACAAACATGCTTACTAATTTTAAATCTCTTTCCTTTTTTCTTCTACTTATTACGCACTTAGTATCACTTGCCCGTACAATGATATATAGATTCCATAAGACATTTTCAGACATTATTAATAAGTAGTATATTCTATAATAGTAATAAAACTATTTTTTAAAATAGTATTTATCAGTATTGTGTATGTATAATTGTAAAATTCACCCAGTTATAGATTTTAGAGTTATATAGGTAGTTACACCTGTAATAAAAATATATTTTACAGTTCAGTACATACTTATTATGCGGTTATATAATAGCTTAGAATTTTTGTGCAGAAAATAGTTCATTAAATTTCATAGCAATGTATTTAACACTTTTAACTGCATCAATATGAATAAAGTGCATTGTGGGAGAAAGTAGGAGGGGGTATTGGTGTTGATTTAGAAATTTTTAATTTCTCTGCACAATACAGCTAAACTGGCTGTCTTGCACAGAGTAGGAGAAAATTATGTTTTCTTTTTGAACTGGGTGGGACAACGGCATATGGTAGGCTTGACCTCTACGAAGGCCGGTGATGTTGTAATTTCCTTACAGGGCACCAAACAGGCATTCAGACTTTACATCTCCTAACTTTGAAGCATTTCTAGATGAGAGTCCTAGCACATGGATCAGCACTCTCAGAGGTATCGTTTGAACATGTAGTGTATTAAAGGTAGAAAAACACTTACCAAACAGCTATAAAAAGCAGAAGATTCCCTTCCCATGCTTGAAAATTAAACGTGACCGTCTGGAAATTCTCATTATAAACATATATTTGCAGCAGGGAAAATATCCCCTCTCGTAAAAAACCGTTAAAGCCCAATAAAAACGTTCCTTCCGTGTCTTAGAAAGGAAAAAACTCCAAAAATCAAACTGACCCACCGGATTTTTCGAAAAGTCAATGGGGTAAGGTCTTAAAGCCACGATAAATTAGACGTCCATCAGATGCTTTAAATGTTCACGGTCCACACAGATTCAGTCGAGAGAGACCTCAGAACTTTCTCTTCTCAGTCACGCTATCAATTTACAGAGAATGCTTACCTTTCTGGCTAGTAAAATTCATCTTTGAGCATCCTGCCCCCTACCGTATTGACTATTTTTCTAATGCAGATGAAAACTTTCCATGGCCCGATGCCGGATTCAGACAACTTTCAAAAGAGAGGCGATAAGTATATATGACGAAGCATTTTGTCAGACTTGGGTCATTCCTTTTTTTCCTTGTTCATTATCAACCTTGAACCCATGTTTAACCTGTTCGCTCTCATCATTGAAAAAACGCAACAGAAAAGACTCTTTCTATGTCCAGCATCCCAGCACGGGTCTTTCCTTGAATATTCCTCTGGTCACAAAGTGAAACATTCATTGACCTGGGCTAGGAAGCAACACTAATGGTCGGGTCAGCGGAAGAAGGGAAGTCTCCGCGGCGTCTTATCTTTGATAAAAGCGAACAGGTTAAACATGTGTTCCTTGAAAGCTCCCCTGGTACCTAGTGATTACGTAAAGCTGGGCCCCAAGGGAGCAAGACGTGAGCTTGAAAGCAGCACTAGTCACAGCAGGGAAGTCTCTTCTCCATTGCGTCTTTTCAATGAAGACGGCTAATAGAGTAAACATGGATTTTTTCACATATGGATATTACAATGCCTGCCTTCGCTAAATCAAAAGATCCAGAATAACTATCTGCAATGAGATAATACAAATTGAAAGAAATCTGAAGCAACTCTTTGCCACTGGAAACGAGGAACAGGCTTCATGATTAAAGGCTCTTTACAGGGAGAACGAAAAGTTTGTTGACACACTGGACACTGTTGCACATAACTTTCGACATCCCTTGACATACCCTGGCGAAATAAAATTTCACGAGCACGCTGTAACGAAAGGTTATTTCCAAGATGACCCTGATTAATTAATTTCAATTATCTCTCTTTCAGACTTTTAGATTCTGTCAAACCCTCCGATTTGAACAGTAAGTCTTCATATGCAGAGAGCTCTTCACGACACGTCCAGTACTTTCGAAGATGCTCCGGAACTTCCTGAATAGTATCAGACCATCCATTAAGAATCAGACACTTTAGCTGTTGTAATTCCTCATTATTATTCACTGCAGCTGACAGTTCTGGAAATGTTGACATTGGAAGAGGCAACTTCAAAAATTTCCTCCTCCTCATTACTTGTCACCACTGAATCTGCTATGCAATCACGACTCAGGGCATCAGGTATGGTCATATCACTGCCACTCTTTAAACTATTTCCACTGAATACTGGAGAACATCAAATACAAATAAGAAACGTTGTACGCGAGGTGGTGTCGATTGGAGTGGTTTTTTAGCTATAGCTTCCAATGGCTTATGATCAGTCTCTATAATGATAGACATTCTATAAATGTGTTAAAGCTTTAGTCGTAAAAACAACCGGTCTATTTTCTTGCAAAAGTACCGCTCCAACACCGTATGAACAATGAACTTGCATCCACCCAAACTAATTTTTTTTAACATCATAATAAGCCAATTTTGGGGTATTTTCAAGAGCCTGTTTCAGCAATTTCTTTAAAGACTCTCCTGATCAGTAGACCATTCAAATATTACGTTTTTGTGAAGTAGTCTCCGTAAAGACTCTGAAATTGTAGAATAATTTGAAATAAATTTAGAAACATACTGAACCATACCCAAAAATCACTGTAATTAAGCTACACAAGTTGGAGTTTAATTTTTTTATGGCCTGCACTTTTGAAAGATCTATTTCAATTCCGCTAGATGTAAATATATGACCTAAAAGCTTAATTTTGGTTTTATGAAACTCGCACTTATCTCTATTTAATCCTACGTCATGCTCCGACAGTCGCTGAATAACTTTCTCTGTTAGTCTACTAAAATCCTCCTGAGTATCAGCCCATAATTAAAATGTCATCCATAGAGATTCAACACTTTAAACCCTGATAAAATAGTTTCCATAAATTGCTGAAATATCTCAGGAGTTGAAGCCAATACGAATGGCACCTGCATGAAGGAATAACGACCCCACGGGGTATTGATGGTCAAATAATCAGATGATCTCTCTGAAACACGAAGTTGCCAAAATCCTTTTTTAGCATCTACTCTAGTAGCAATAACCCATCGGTCGATGAGAGGCGGGTGAGTTTAATCCGAGGAGAAGGAGCAATGGCCGATCACGGCTTTTCATCCAAAAAAGGGGAAATTTCATCGGCAACTGGTACAAAATGTCCGCTCGAGGGGCCATAAAGCCGATCATCGTTTCCCGATGACTCCGATGAAAGAACGAAAAGAAACCGATATGAAACCAATAAACTGTTTAAAATATATTTGTTAATAAAAAATAAAGGACTGGCAGCAAGATTTTCAAAAAATGTCCGTTATGTTTATTATGTTTTCGTTTTTTGGATGCTAACTTTCCGTATTTCTGAAAAAAAAAGGAAAAAAATTCTTCCTCCACCGGGCCCGAATCCTGAGCGTACGGAGTCTCAGACGAGCGATCTACCACAAGGCCATCCAGTCTTATCATGCAAGTGCCAAAGATTGAAGTACTGATTATTTTAGTCTCAGATTGGGAATTTGGGTGAAATTTTGCAAAGTGCTGTTCAGCTATTATTAATAATAGTCAAATTATTCGATTGGTAAAAAATTAATTTCACTTTTTACCAATGTATGTAAGTAGCAACAACATTCAAAATTAACAATTAAGAAACAATATTGCAAATTGTATAGGAATTTTAGTGTGATTTTAACTTTCATATTTCTTGGATAACTTTTAAAAATTAACTGATTTCTCTTCTTGCTGTTTACATTAAGGAGGTTTCAAAAGAGTTGTTCATTTTAATGAAGTTTCCGTTATTCTTATAATGCAGCTGACGCTCAAGTAGATTTTCTTTTCTTTTTATTTTTTTAAACACATTTTTTAAAATTATTTAAACATTACAAACGATTTTATATAATACTAGGGGCCAAGGCCCCCAGACTCGCTACGCTCGCTTTTCGTATGAGGCATTAGGCCCCTAATAAGGCTTATTCGTAAAAAAGACATAATTTCAACAGACAAAACCCGAAGATTGGATCAGATAGAATGTTACTGAGCTATACATTGCTTGGTTCTTGCATGTTCATTGGTATATAAAAATTTAAACTTCACACTTCAGTAGATCCCCTCCCCCTCATAACACGGAAGATATATTTTGTTATGGGAATCCGTGTTGAACGGGTCCTGAGCTATACTCCACCTGGAGTGCGGACTCCGCTTATAATCGCTGGAAAAATTATTTGCACTCCTCAGAAACACAATGATATTGAGTATTTCCATTCAAAAGTTATATTAATTAGAATCTAAAGCATAATAAAATCAGAACATCTGTTTCAGCTGTATTTTTAATAATGTAAAACCTATTGGACACCTTGCGAATTTGCCACCCAGGGCGATTTTTCATTATTTGGCGACTTGCGTACACGTAAAGTTAATAAAAGCTACGGAACAGATAGGATAGCTTGCCACCAATGGCGACTTTTCATTATTTGGCGATTTACACATGCTCACAACCTATATTTACTGTTCATTTAAGGTTACCGGAAAACCGTTATCCATAGTTTCATTTACATAATCGTTTGCAGATGGGCGTACTTAACACCACGAATTATACCATCTCTTCGCGCTAGCAAATATCCAAAGTGTACTGTAACTGCTATAATGGCATAGTTAAGGCCGCCAAATATTTCTACTGGTAGCAAATAATTCAGCTGGACGAGAACCGGCTTTAAAATAATCTGCATTTTAATTATTTTTCATTTTCAAGATATTAGTTATTCTGTTTTGGAAAAACGAATAATCGCTAATTCTAAACTCCTGTTGTCTAAGCGAACATACTATTTGAAAATTGTCAACTTTGTGTAACACATTTTTGAGTTACTTATTTCATATAGTTTTTATTTTGGCGTAAAATGGGCGTAATTCTAACTCATGTTTGTAAATTTCACGCGATTCTAGATACTTGGAAACGCTTTGTTGCAAAGGAATGAATGATTTTATGCCAAATCTGGCAACCATTCGGTTTATTTTTTCAGTTTTTTATTAATGTCTTCTAAAATAATTCGATTTTCGAAATTTAAATCAGCTTAGCAGGTTCCTCGGAATTTTTCGAATCTGTGGGCACCTTAGTCGAAACTCAAATCCCTACGGTTTAGGAGGAGTTAGGTGAACAAGCTTTGACAGCGCCAGCGGCCTTTACTTATTTTAGAATAGAGAGATACCCAAATTAAATTTCATGCTGTTCTGTAAACTCGCGGAGTCTTTTCGCAATCGAAAGATTTCGTTTTGTGTACACAGCTATTCTCATGTCCATGCAAACGATTTATTTGTGAAAAAAGAAAAAAATGATAATAAACTGTGTAATCTGGAAAATCTTTTTTAAACGAATTTGAATCCCAATTGTATGACGTCATATTCACTTGAAAAGGGTAATTTTGTCACGCAAATGATTTACTTTTTTGACTCTCGGAAATAAAATGCTGCTGAAAATAGCGAAAAATCGCTTAAAAAGGAGGGAACGGGTAGATTTTCAGATTTTTAAAGAAGCGCAGATTGTTTTCTATATTTTTATACATGATCATGAAAATTTTCAAGCGGATCGTGCAAACGGTGAAGAAGTTATTAGGCTTTTTGTGTTAACTTTGTAAATTTCACGCGATTCTATAGATACTTGGAAACGCTTTGTTGCAAAGGAATGAATGATTTTATGCCAAATCTGGCAAGCATTCTGTTTATTTTTTCAGTTTTTTATTAATATCTTCTAAAATAATTCGATTTTCGAAATTTAAGTCAGCTTAGCAGGTTCCTCGGAATTTTTCGAATCTGTGGGCACCTTAGTCGAAACTCAAATCCCCACGGTTTAGGAGGAGATAGGTCCACAAGCTATTGACAGCGCTAGCGGTGACAGCGGCCTTTACTTTTTTTTTAGAATAGAGGGAAACACTTACATTTTTTTAATTTTTTTGTAAATATTTCTTTTCAAATTTAAATTTTGTGGCAGGGGGTAAGAGGGGGGGATACCACCCCCTTGCCTCGTCCCAACCCCAATATAAGAAATTTGAAGTAAATTATGCGATTAATTCAAGAATTGTTGAACGTTTCCCTTAGATTATGCAAAGGCACGCCGAAATTACGCAAATATTTATAGGAATTTAGGTAAAATGTAAACCTGTGGGTCACCTGCAAGGCCCGATGACTATAGAGCTGCAGTTTCGGATAAAAAATTGTTTGACGGTTTCCCATCGGTGAAATTGCTCGTCTAGATCACCTCTATGCATGAATAAAAATTCGTCTATTGCAGAAAATCAAAATTGTTCTTACCGATGTCTTAATTCGATAAGTCGGTGAGTTAACGATGAGTGGATGAACGCCCATGCAAAAAACGAGCAGTCATTCCCAGCAAACACACACAGGTTCTCTGAACGTTAATAGACGTTCAGAGAACCTGTGTGTGTTTGCTGGGTTGCTACTAGGGTAAGAGTGTAAAATACTTAGCTGTTCTAATACGTGCAGCAATATCCTCGACCGTTTTAAGAGGGAAATGTTTTCGCTTAATCATTTTATTAATGTCTGAAAGATCCATGTAAATACGTACTCTGTCACCCTTCTCAACGATAACCAGAGGATTCACTGCAGTGATAGGGTGTGCAACTAGTTTTAAAAATTTTCAACTTAACCATCAAATCAATTTATGTATTAACAGTCTCACGCAAAGCATGGGGAATTTTATGTGGCGAATGAATTTTAAAAACTGCCCCCTCCACAATTTCAATGTCGTACTCAAAATTTTTTATACAACCAATACCTTCATAATTTTTTTCTCCGGAACACTAACCTCTACTTCATTTAATTGCAAACAATCAAGGTTTCGTTTAACTAAACCAAGATTTTCAATGGTTCTACATCCCAAAATACAATTAAAGTTACCGTCAACCACCATGAGTTTCAGTTGCACCGGTTTATTTTGTATTATACATTTCCTTGCACTTCACCAAGCACTGGAGCATATACATTATTAAATGCCTTCAAAAGCTTAACAATAGAACTTTTAAGTGACATTGGCAACTGCTTCATTACCGATTTAGTTACAACATTTCCCTCCGCTTCAGTACCAATTTTAAATTTAACACTAGGTCCATCATCAAATTTCACTTCTGTATAGCAAGAATCTTTACAAGATTCTATTTCGCACAAATTTGATAATTCATCAATATTCAATGTATCAATGTTATACTCAAACTGCTTACATTTGTTGCTATTTACCAATAACTCACCAATATGCAAAGCATCAGTATCACGCCCAAACAAATCATCATGTTCACTATTATTTTCACTTACTCATGAACATTTTTACTTTGAGAAAGGTCAATATTCTTACGTTTAAGTTTACGTTGCCGGGGGTAATGACCTCTCTCCCCGCAAACTCTGCAGTTTACATTAAAAGCAGTGCAATTCCTATACTCATCTCGTGGCTGCCGCGCGGCGGTCCCATCGCGCGGCTATCGATCTAACGGTCTGGAGTTTTGGTAGATTTACTCCAGATGTAACGCGAATACGCGTTAGAACCCCTTAGAAAGTCATCCTACCAAGGCATCCCTTACCCTTGGCAGATCGCCCTTCAGTAGCGTTGCCATAAGCACACAAACAAACATAATCAAGATGATAGTCGTTTCTGCAACTGAAAAATTGGCAGTCGCCAGATTACTGAACATTGTAACACAAAACTGGCAGGTGCCAGATTACTGAACATTGTAACTTGAAACTGGCTGTTGCCAGATTACTTAACTATATGACAGCTTTAATTTGTAAAATGATATCTGTATGGAATAAAATGTATTCTTTTGCTCTTGATACTCTCCTATATGAGGTCCCTAGATAATAAACTTACATTCACATAATGTTCGACAAGAAAAATGTATTAATTTTAAGTTTATAAGAGATAAAACATTCAAGAAAAAACAGTGAGTATCATATTCAAATGTAGTTGTCTAAAATTTGAATATAGTTTGCAAAACCAGAGCTGAAATAAAAATGATGGTCATAATCACCAAGAGGCCGAATTTTATTTTCGGAACTATCTCATAACGTTTGACTTATTAACAAGACTTCCTGATCTCGGACCACCAATACACTAAGGGACCACGGAGCTAGAGGTCTGCGCCGCACGGAAAAACGAGGCGGCGGCGTAACGACCTCGGAAGTCCGGCGGCGGCGGCGCGCCGAGGCGTGGGAAAATTTTTGAAAAAGGACATAATGAAAATGGGTAGTGTATGCGTACACACACAAGCACACACTCACATGTATCAGCGGGCGTTAAAATGAGATAATTTTAAGACTGTTGTTGCAGAATACTCTGCTTGTTTCTGGGGTTCGTCGTTCTAAAGTGCAGTTGGTGTAGAAAGTTCTAGTAAAAAGTCCACTTGTCAGGATGGAACAGAAATTTATTGCTTCTAGAACTTCGTCGAACAATCAGCTGTACAAAAATCACAAGCAATCAAACAGTAATGTGCTTTTTTAACAGTCCGCTTAGATCTGAAGCTCTCACAAATGCTGTATTTCTCACACAAAATAAACCACTTTCACAGGCTAAAATTAAGTGAAAATGTACGAGAGATAACACTAACAGTCTCTCAAGACTCAGCAATCAAGAATTTACACACAGCACTTTAAAAACTGCTTCGATAAGAAAGCCAAAACACTGCTTCTATCACAGAGCAAAGCAAGCGTACTCACTCAGAACTTGATCCACACTACGGGTGCTCTACCCACACTGAACTCTCGGGGCAGCGCCCGCTGGTATTTATAGAGGAGGCAAAAGCTACGAGGAGCTTCGAGAAAAGTGTATTTCTCGAAGATTCTACATAAGCGGGAATTTTGATTACGTCATAGAAGAGAAATGTTAGGTTATTATGTGTTTTTAATGCAGGAAAACCAACTTTCAGGCCCCATTGGAAAAATCGCGCAAAATGACCAAAATGTCGCCAGGCTTGGCGCATTTTGGCGAAATATCGCCAAATTTGGGCGCCAAAAATAAGTTCCCAAAAGTGAAATTACCTAAGCCCTAGGACCAATATTTCTTGAGATTTCTAGAAACTCCACACTAATGAATACGGAAACCGAAACCTCCGTATCTCCGGTTCTAGTTGACCGATATTGATGCAACAAGAAGCGAAATTTATCTATTTGAAGCGTAGAATACGAATTTTGAACAATTTTAAGCCCCAGAACAGCGGGTTGCCCCGAAAATTCGTAACACTATGAAAACTAGTCTTGAGAATGATGTTGTGGGATTACGGTCATTTAGCTACTCGTGGGTTCTAGGCCGAAGGGTGGGAGTAGCGATGAGACGGGCTCGGGCGGTCTTTAATTATCTTATCTGTAATTTGCACAAACGGCAAAATTTGTGATACTAGAGTTTTTGCCCAACGTTTCTTCCCACGTTAACGCTAACGCTATCCGCTATTCGAAGTTCTTTGACCAATCAGCTTTCGGAATTTATTCGCACGCATGCGCCGCATTCTCCGGTGGCATTTAACGTTAGCGTTACCGTGGGAAGAAACGTAGCGCAAAAACTCCCTATTCTATCAATGAAGTAATTGACTTCTATTTATCTATTAGCTGAAATTTCAGGCTCGGGAGCTCCGACTTAATAATATTGCTCTTGCCGGCTCGAAATAAAAGTAGTCGAGCTCGGGCTTTTTAAAATAAGGCCGAAAATACCCGCCCTCCGTGGCGGGTCTTTCTAAGTTGTTCTAACCCGCATCTACGCTAAGTTTCGGAGGAAACCACCGAAAACTACAAATGGTTAGGTCGGCGGATGCGATCTGGTTTTGAACCAGGCACCTTCCGTCTCCCAGTTCAGTGCGCTCGGCCACTAGTGGGGCTCCTGAATATGAGCTTGCCGTTGTGGTACACTTTAAAAATATTTCTACTGCAAAACTGAAACAATAGATTTTATTTAGTCAAATAGGTTTTTGTTGTTTATATGGCACTTACACGATACATTCAGTTATCAGTATATGATTGGTACATTATTTACTTTTCTGCATTTTTTTTTTCTCCACAACCTTCTTATGAAACATTCCAAACATATTTATGTTCTTTTGAGGTAAAATGCAATGTTTAAACAGTTTTTAAAGCAATCAAATTATGCCAGCGTTTCTTAACCTGTGGGGAGCGCCCCCAGGGGGGGGGGGGGAGAAAAACCAAAGCGGAAAACAGTGATGCACATTTTTAAAAATTCACCTTATTTATTCTCATTTTTACTCAAAAATATATCTATTTTCGCTTAAAATGTTCATTCAAACTTTACTGGTAACATTATTCTGTAGAAAATTCGACTAAATGTTCATTGTTAAAGATTAAAAAACTGAATGTATGCTGAAAAATGTGAGGGGGGCGCGACTTTAAATAATAATTAACACATGAATAATAAATACACACATGTTAAATAATAATTAACAACGTTAAATAATAATTAACGCATGTTAAATAATAATTAACGAGTAATTCAGCGGTTGAGAACCGCTGAATTACTCCATTGACTCAAAAAATTTAAATTGTATCTTTACAAGTTACTACCGTTAAGAAGTATCCGCAAAAATTAAGCAGTCATAAGATTAGATACAACCAAAAAAAGTTTTGAAGGCGATTGTACTCCGCAGTGTACAATCGGCGTTCTTCGCCGGCTACACCTCGGCGACGACGGCATGGCGCGGCGGCGTAGACCTCTACACGGTACTATATATATCGTGAAAATATTTGTAACAAAAGTTTTCGGTGGTGAATGTAAGTTTTAAAAAAATGAACGTTAGGGCGGATACATATGGGTGTGTCTATTTAACGTCAACTCCCGAATGGCCCGACCCAGGTTTGAAACTGAACAGATTGCTTATTTAAAAAATGAAAAATTTTGTAATAATATGTTGATAAAAAATAAAAAATATTCTCAGTTTTGAGATCATTTATTAACGCGATATAATTGCAGGGATCTTTCATATATCTCCCGATAATATGCTAAATGTACACTCTACTTAAAATATTCTTTAATTGTCTAATGATTGAAATACGCATTCATGTGTTTAATTGTTTGCAATGATGAGGTCGTATATAGGTATAATTGAACTGCAGCTCCGGCAAATAAGACTGTTTTACATGTAATGAATTTATAGGAAAAAATGAAAATGTATTAGTGTTCCTTCGCTATCAGTTATTTATTTATAGTAAACTACTTTAAAAAAATTAAACGCTTGCTTTTTCACGCACTGGGCATTAAAATATTTTTTAAGTCATGATATTAAAGACAATGCACAGATTTTCAAAGTATTATTTTAATCTTAATAAACCACGTCTTTGAAAGTGAACGCAACTGAAGATGGGTACATTTTTTTTTTTTTTTTCATTTATAGAATTACTCAAGAAATGCTTGCCTATTAACGTTCGGAACCCGTGAATATCCATGTTTCATCGCACAGAACAATTCGTGCAAAATCTTCCACCACAGAAAATAGAATGCCTGTTTTACAGATAATAATGCTGTGCGTACAGTCGCAATATCTAACTGCTCCTTTACTTTTAATGCAGTAGATTCCAAAAGTATGCATGTATTCAGACAATAACTTAATTGTATCTTCCATGTGCTTAGATCTGAAGCATTAAATAAAACTATGTATGTACATTTTTTTTCCTTTTTGGACTGATATCAATTTTATTAAGATTTTTCATCACATTTATTATAAATGTATATATGCGGTTGAATTTAAAACAGCTTTCTCCCATTTAGGTTTTAATGTCATGTCACTTGCAGCTAAAAAAATCACTACATTTATAAAAAATAAACTATCCTAATATTCTCATGGTAAATTATTATTATATCATTTATAAAATGAGAGGTAGTTTATTCTATTGAGAGTTATGATCGACGATTTACCAGATACATGCTAGTTAATTTATATTTTATTTAGTTTATGCAAAGCTTCATTCAGAAAATTGGAAAACATTTTAAATAGAAGAAAAATATCTTCATTAACATACAAAATACTATTTTCTAAACCTTGAAATGTAGCTTGTAAAATGAGAAGTTGAAAAAAAATACGAAATTGTAAAAAGGTGGTCATAGTCACCAAGCAAGCGTGGGAGGAGGAGATGCTTCAATTTATCAGCTTGTCTTGGCATCGGACCACCTAACATTACTAGGTCAATACAAGTATTTATACCATCAAATCATTTGTTTGAAAAATTTCCGGTGAAAAATGAACAAATAAATTTATTTAATTTTATTTTAAATTTAGCTTTGAATTTCGTAAACTATTCTAATTTAATTTTACTGACAGTTTTGAAAAACTTTCTATACGACGGATTGTAACATTCGCCTTACATATGGCTATATCAAGAGCAAGAATATCAAATTGGCTTTCACATTGTTTTTTAAAAAACAAATCAATTAAAAAATACAATTTAAGTACATAATTTATGAGGTATATACTTTACGTAGGACGTTAGTAAATGTTATAAAGAGCTAAATGCAAACAGTTTTTAAATTAAAACACTGTTAAAAATTTTGTCTTATGAGACTTTTTACATTTCTTTAATTTATGATTTGTTAAAAATTTAAATTAAAAAAAATAGGAAATGAAAAGCACTATGCAAGAAGTACTAAACTAGCAAATTTTTAAAAATTAGGGTTTTTTAATTATAAAGTTAACATACTTTCATAAAGTCACAATTATTAGAGAAAGAGAGAAAAAAAAAAAAAAAAAAAGAAATTTTTCCCAGTACTGCAAGACTTTAGATTTCTCTTTATTATTATTATTATTTTGAACAAATAAAAGCTTATTCTGAAATTTAAAAACAAAAACTATTGTAGGACAAAATAATTTCGTATACCATTCTCGTGTTATGCCCGAACTGAAAAAAAAAAAAAAACAGAAAACAGAAATAAAGAATCACAAAAGTTAAATAAATAATGAGAGGAATAGTTTCGCTGAAGGGGGACAAAATCTTACTATTAAAAGAAAAATTTCGCATAAAAAATTTTATTGTATGAACATTTAGTACTTTGGCCAATCAGTGTGATGCTTTATTTCGAATTGCACCCTTCGGAAACAATTTAGAGGAATAAGCGAAAGGGGCAGCTTTAATTTTTTTTTCATACCTTGAAATCCCTGTCTCGTGCGGCATTTCAAGCTAAAGAAAGAAGGCGAAGGCCAGGCACGTTTTCAGAAAAACATTTTGGAGGGGTTCCAAAAATTTCGGAGGGGCTCCAAACGGTAAAAAAGGCAGAATTTTTCACAAAAAGACTATATAATTATCACTTTAGTAACAAAAATCAAAATTTCGGGGGACGTCCGGATCCCCTGGAGCCCCCCTTGAATACGTCTTTGGCGAAGGCGGTAGTCTTACGTCTGCCTCGCTTTGGAAAATGCAAGATCTGGCACTCAATTTACCACAGTTGATCTAACTCTTATTGGCAGGATAAATAAACCGTAGACTCCGCCTTTTTGTACGCCCACAGCGTAAAATGTCTGGACATATCTTTCTTGAGAAAAAATAAATAAATAAAATAACTGGGAAGATGCTTCGGTTAGAATATACTTCTCAGTATAATTATTTTCTTTACATAAATCCAGATGTTCGATGAATAATTGGACCAAGTTAAACAGTTTCACTGAAATATTTTCACCCAAAACCGCTCTTTGGAGTATTTTATGAATACAATTTTATGAAAACTCGCAATGTGTCTTATTATTTAGTTTTAACATTAGTTTAAATACATGAAAAAAGGACTCGAATGTAAAATGATTTAAGTATATTTCTTACACAACCTTTTTTTTTTTTTTTTTTTTTTTTTTTTTTTTTTTTCTACTAAAGAAGTTCCTTAAAATATATAGAGAATGCTTTTATTTCCTCAGACATGATTTACTATTAAAAATACTGAGAAATATGATACATTGTAGTATTTGTTAAGGGGATGTCACAGTTAAGTTCTGTAACGATTACACATGAAACCGAATTTTAAAGACAGAGTTATTTTCGTGATTAATTTCGCTTTCAGAATAATTCTGTTTGAGAAAGTTATCTTAAATCCAATTTTTTCTTCATAAATATGTTTAAATTTTATTGTACGAATTGAAGTTTACTACATAAAAACGTTTACGTCCAAAATACAATCTTCAGGAAATTGAGAACTGATAAATATTACTTTTTTTAGTGTTAGATAACGCATTATATATATGCGGTTGCACAAAAGTAAGAAATATTTTTCTAGACCTAATGCTAGAGCACTGGGACGCCATAATGAAAATATAGTAAAATCTGAAGAGAAATTATTAGCACCTCAATGTCAGCGATTAACATCTAACATTAAATAAAGTGAGAGTAGTTTATTTACATAAAAATTGTAGTCCAAGGTTAGCGGAGGATGTAACTCGAATTCTTGTAATTACAACAGGAGTGTTACTTCTTGCTGAATGACACCCTCTTGCAAAGTATTAGTCTGAAAGTACGATGATTTTCAAAGTATATATGCAAAACGAGCGTACGTCTGAAATTTTTTTAGAATTACTAAAGAAATACTAGACTTTTTATGTATATAATCCGAAAATATTCACCCTGAATCGTGCAGATTGATTGATGGATTACCTTCCATCCGAGAAAGAATGCAATCCTGTTCACACCTTTGACACTGTAGGTAAAAATACTGTACGCTCAGCCACACAAAAAAGCTGTTTCTTAATTTTTAATATATTAATGTTCAAAAGTATGCATGAATTTGGACAAGAATTTGATTAAAGTTTACATGAACTGTCAATTGAAAGATGAAATAAAAGTATACAATTCTTTTCGAACTGGCAACAATTTTAATACCATATTTTCATCACATTTAATATTATTTACATATATGTTTAAACTTAGTCTGTTTAAACATATATGTAAGAGAACGTTTTCGTTCGAAAACGTTCTCTTACTTTTTCGTTCGAAAACGTTCTCTTACTTTAAGAAAAAACTTTCTCAAAGTAACTTGAGAAAGTTTTTTCTCAAGTTAATCTTCACTTGAGAACTTATTTCTCAAAGTAACTCAAAACTTACTTTAAGAAAGTTTTTTCTGTCGCTAAGAAAAAACTTTCTCTTACATATATGTAAGAGAAAGTTCTTTCTTTAACAATGTTTAAGAAAAAACTTTTTTTTTTTTTTTTACTTTGAAAAACCACGACTACTACTATTGAATAAAATATACCGTTCTAATATAATGATGTGAACGTTTATATTTTTTATTAATGAAATAATGTTGAAACACCAAATAACTTTCATATTATAAATCATTATAGAAAATTAAACATAGATGTTAGATAATTCATATAAATTGTTTGGTTTACGCGTTTACTTATCGGATATAGTTGGCAGCAAATATAGCGTAATCAATAGTATATTTTGCTCTCAATAGGCTCTGCAGTAGTTAAAGCGGGTGAACGGATTGTAACAAAATTTTCCATAGATGCGCTCATGGAATTGAAAAAAAAATAGTTCAAAAATGTGCTCTAGGTCACTTGAAAAAACAAAGAATTTAACAGTGGAAATGGTTAACTAGAAATCTACAAAAATTTCCACATTTATTTAATAGTTTTGAGCGTTTACCAACTAATTTGGGTCATTTTTTAATCTTATTTCACCAAAGCGCCACTTTTAGGAATTTTTTAAAAAAGTTAAATTAAAAAACCCCTTCCATGAGTGCATCTCCCGTACAGTCTACATGCAAAACTGGAAGACAATCAGCTTATCCATTTTGACTGCAAAACGGTAATATAAAGGGAAGTAATTATAACCATCCTGTATCAACTTGGGATTTTTTTTATGGACCAATATCAGTTTAGTTAATAAAAAATCCGTCCTAACATTTAAAAAAGCAGATTTTAGAGCTGTATATTCATTGGTAAAAAAATCTATGGCGGGTAAGACAAATAAATATAAAATGTAAAGTGGTACACTTCAAATTTCAAAGATTTAAAGATATTCCAAAAATTAGAAAATTTTTGAAGGAAAAAATAAAAAAAATTGTTGAATATAATGAAACATTTCTGAAGCCAAAAATTTTTCTCATAGTTTTCAGTTTAAGAGTTTTTTTTATAAAGGGGTTATGCTAATTAGAGGGGTACAGAAGTATGAGACTATTGGTCTAATTCCTTCCCCCCATATACGAAACAAATTCAATACATTTAAAATTTTTGATATAACAATTTTTTCCTTTTAATATGAAAATTACGTCTAGTAATGTCTAGGGGCGGAAATTATGTCTATAATTCCCGTCCCTTAGTGTTGAAGTGCATACTCCACTGATAGATGTTTCACCTTAATAATTTAAAATTAATATAATGCAATTATTCTTAAATGTTTTACATAATTGTCTAATTTTTATAATACTTACTTGTTGAATAATATTAAATACTTTTTGGTATCAGATTCATGTTGGGAGTGACTATCGGAGTTTTAGCCACTGCCCACTCCTTTAATTTGTTCATTCTTACACGATTGCCTTCTATATCTTCCTTCTCAGAAAAAAAAAATAATTCTGGGACATCCACGTTTGGTATAATTATTTAATTTTTATCTTAAATTCAAATAGTTTTGATCATCAACGGATTGAGAGGAAATTTAGTTTTTTTATTATAAAACCTAGACTTTATAGCGATGTTACTAAGATTTTCATCTGAAATTGTTCATGATACTTTACTAATTCCCGGCTTTTGACCCTTCTACTTGAGTTCTAGCCCCCAGTTTTCGTAGGAGAGTGCATTTGAAAGAAGGCATCTGCTTTCAATGTCTAAAAAAATGGGTAATTTCTTTAGCACACGCAGAGTAATCGTATTTGTGCACAAAATTTATTAAGGTCGTTCAAAAAGCTCGTTTATGTTTATTTGCGAATGCCGACTCACAAGATAAATTTTTCTTTCATTATTATCGTTTAAAAATAAAAATAAAAATGAGCACTCCTCTTGAAAATAAAAAGTAAGGAAGGCGTATCCTTTCCGCTAGAACACTCCTTCTCTTAATCTAAAAGTCTCTGAATATACAGCCGATAAGTGCAACTACATCTCTGAAATTATTAAAATGTTCTATGGCAGGTACTCTCCGGACATATATCATGTATGGAAAGTCTTGCAATAACGGAAAAATTCGACTTTCAGACGATGCATTTACATGAACATGCATTTACACAATTCTTATACATTACGGCCTACGAACGGAAATATATAGTGTACAGTGGCGCTGACTTCCCATAATTCCTGTGGATACTCTAGACGAGGGGGTGAGTGGGGTTAAACCCCACCCATTACACCAGTTTTTATTTATTAGTGATATGATATGTTAGAAATTGGTTTGTCAAACATTTCAGAAAATAAGATAAAAAAAATTGTGATTAATGAAGTATCCCCAGGATGGTTAAAATGAAAGATAAAATTTATTTAGTACTTTTAAAAATTTGACGAGTACTTTGAATGTAAAAGATGCGAAAGGGAAATGTAAAGGTGCACCCCTTTTTGCTGAAAGATGACATCATTCTATGTCAGAAACAATTTCCTTTACTATTCAACCTTCTTGCACGGTGGTGTTTTATTGTGGTTAAACCACCAGAATGATCTTAGCAGTTAATAATATTTTTAAAATTTCTGTGAAAGTTGGATTGACCTTTCCTGACACGACTTTTTTGATATATTCAATATTTAAATTACAACCGCTTCTGCCGGTTACAATTGAAAATAGAATGATGGGTGCAATCGTTAATGTTTGGCTTGGGAATTTGCGGTGCAACTAAAGGTTGCATTAGAGGCGGATCAATCCTATTGGAAGCGCCTGGCGGTAAAATTTTCGAGGCCCCTAAGCCCGAGTGCTCTTTGTAATTTAGTGTATTAAGGGCACTATTAGTTTTTTTCGTGATGGGTATTGCACTGAACGCTTTTACTCAATTACTTTAATAATAAAAGTAAACTCAACAGAAATTTGAAAGATAAAAGCATTTATAAAATAGCAACCTCACACACTCTCAAAACAGAAACTTGACAAAACTACTTAAGTATTTTGTATGAACTTGCGTCTTGATTTACCTTTTGCAAAATCATCAATAATATCTGTGATATATATCTGTCAAACGTTCCTGCTCTATGTACAATAAAGCCAATCGTTCATTAATCGTTCTTCCCTATTGTAATTTTAAATAACTCTTCATGCGTTTTAAAATACACTGTCTGGCCAAAAGTATCCGGACCCCCCCTAAAAAAGGGGTTTTGGCGAGTGACACAATTTGATGCGTAATCGAAAGCTATAAAAGTGTTGGTAGTGGTTCGTCAGGTTGTATGTATGCGATTGTGAAGCAATGAGTAAGTCAAAGGAGCTTAGTGAGTTCGATCATGGCAGTATAGTGGGATGCCACCTTTGTGGGAAATTAGTTCGTGAGATTGCGGACATTCTACAGAAGCCCAAATCCACTGTGAGTGATCTAATTGTGAAGTGGAAACGTCGAGGCAGCGAAACTGCAGAAAAACGGAGTAGTAGGCCGAAAAAACAGAGAACGCAGCCGCAGAACTCTGAAAAGGGTAGTGAAGAACAATCGCAAGTTCTCGTTAGTGGAAATATCTCAGGAGTTCCAAAGTTCATCAGGCGTTAGTGTTAGCAGCAGGACTGTTCGTCGAGAGTTAAACAACTTTGGATTCCATGGTCGTGCAGCCGCTCACAAGCCGATCATCACTACACAGAATGCAAAGCTTCGATTGCAATGGTGCAGAGATCACCGTCATTGGACTGTGAACATGTGGAAAACTGTTCTTTGGACTAATGAATCTCGCTTCACAGTCTGGCAGTCGGAGGGACGCGTCTGAGTTTGGCGGATACCCGACGAGCGTTTCTTGCGTGACTGAATAGTGCCGACTGTTAAGTTTAGTGGTGGCAGTGTAATGGTGGGGGACGTTTGTCGTGGTTTGACCAATTCCGTGAGTTCCTGTGTTTGGAAACATGAACTCTGCGATGTATGTGGACATTCTGGACAATGTTGCACTCCCAACTTTGGGGTAATATTTCGGGGAAAGCCATTTCTCTTCTAGAAGGATAACTACTCCATTAACACATAGAGGCTTGCACAGACGTGATTTGACGAAATGGGCGTTCAAAAACTGGACTGGCCTTCTCAGAGCCCCGATCTAAATCCCGTGGAGTACCTTTGGGACGAATAAGAGCGCATATTCCGTAGCCAGCCAAATCGACCATCCTCACTGCAAGCACTCACTTCAGCTGTGATGGACGCTTGCAAGTCAATTCCTATGGCTATCTATCAAAAACTGGTGGAAAGTATTCCCAGACGCGTGCAGGCTGTCATCGATGCAAAAGAGGGACTAAAATGTGCCTCAGGACGCTCCAAGTCCATACCACTGGGTGTCCGGATACTTTTGGCCAGATAGTGTAGATAGAGACCTTTCACCTGAAGCATTTGACATGAATAGAGTTAAAAATATTTTAAAAGTTATTTCTGCATTAGGAAACGTTGATGGCATTTCTTGTGCAGCCATGTAAATTTCAGATGTGTTTCAATCAAGTTCATACCTTTCGTACAAAAAATGATTCAGTTCATTGCCAAAATTTTAAATGTCTGTATAATTTTTGTAAATATTTTTCAAGTTTTCTATCGATTTTTCTTTTCTCCTCTTTCGAAAATTTCTTATCGAAAAATATATTAAAATGCTCTAAACTATTTTCACGTGTTTCCATTCTTCTGGATTGTTCGGCTTTAGTATACTAAGGAATGTTAAATAAAATGAATTTACTAAAGATTTTTCTTTTTCCAAATTCACAACCTGCTTCCTTGTTGTAAACGAAAAACGAATTTATTTTCTGGGGTCTGGAACACACTGTTCACTGTCAGTATCAAATGCGAACCCTGACAGCTTCTTTTTCGACTTTCTCAAATACCTGTGCATTTTCAATGAATTTTGAAAATGGTCTTAATGGTTCAGAGCCTTTCAATAATTCCCTTTCTACTGTCTAATTTGCTGGTAGAATAAATTCTTCCCAGTATTATGTTCCAAACAACTATATTACTGCTGCTACTACTACTATTACTACTAATTCTACTACTCACAGTAATAATAATAATAATTTATAAAAATTAAAAAATAATGTTTTATTAATCCCGTAGATTATTGTGTAGTTCCCACTTGGATTGATTGCGTTAATGAATGTAGGGAGTTTTGTTCACACATGACAACGTTAAAGTACACATCAATAGCATATATTTAATTCAAAACAGCACAGCACAAACATATTCGAACGAACTCCTTTCCTTCACCATATTTTCAGAACACAACCGTTTTACGATTCTTTTTTCTCTTACAACCATTGCCACTCCCGAACAGAGAAACTTACCTCTCATGGAGTTTGATCGTGACGTAACATTCTCCCCACCTTGAGTTTGGGGATACAAACTCAAAACCAGTAAACATAAAGATAACATATGCACACAATTTGAGATAACAAAAAGCACATGTAACAATACAAATATTTGAAATAACTGGAATGCAATGTGAAATCAGTATTTTAAAGTTCAAAGATAGAAAGTTCAAAAGTTTGTTTAGAAGTCTCACATCCAGTCTTTTAACTGGTAGCCATGCAATTGCAAAGGGTGTAGTGGTTGGATTGGTCTATGCTTCCCTTTTCAGTTCGCAGTTTCACAAGTCTGATGATCCCATCTTTTCCTGGAAAGAGTTACAGTACTCTCCCTAGCGGCCAATGCAGCCTTTTCTTAACATCTGTACCAATTAACACTATGCCACCTACATTTATTTTAACTTCTCTTTTGGTAACTGAAGAACGAAGGAAACCCAAATACTCCTTTTGAAGTCTTTGTTTTAGATTTTCACGAACCTTCTGAATATATCTCCATCTCAAAACAATATTAGTCCTTTCAATTTGATCTAAATCAGGAACATCATTTAATGGAATTTCCTGAAGAAACATTGAGGGGGTCAAGGTTTTCAGCTCTTGTTCCTCGGATATGTAAGTTAATGGTCTGCTATTCATGACAGATTCTCACTCACAGGCGAGAGTCTGCAATTCCTCGTAAGACAAACAGGAGCGCCCAAGAGTTTTCCTTAAAAGATCTTTCAAAATTCCAATCAAGCGTTTCCAGAAGCCTCCCTACCATGGGGAGGAAGGTGGGTTAAACTTCCAACGAATTTCGTTGACTCTAAATTCACTCTCAATTGTAGTCCAATCTAATTGTTCCAAAGCGTTGTTTAGCCCTGTAAAATTAGTAACATTGTCGGAATACATCACAGAAATTCGTCCTCTTCTGGCTATAAACCTACGCATAGCTTGGATGAAGTGATTGGTACTAAGTGAAGGTATTTTAGTTCCAGATGGACAGCTCTAAATGCAAGTAAAACTGCAACTGCAAGTAAACGTACTATCCACACCTTTTGTTTAGATTTAGTCAACAGAGGTCCAGCTAAGTCTACACTTGATACTTGAAAAACTGTTGCTACTTCAGTTCTGTCTTTTGGAAGAGGCGGAGAAGGTACCTCAAGATGTTTCACCTTTTGCTTTTTACATGTCGAGCATTCTTTGATAACACTCCGGACAGTCCTTTTCTCTTTCGCTATCCAAAATTTTTCACGTAAAATAGTCAGGAGAGTTAATGACCCAGCATGTTTGTTAGCAAGATGCTCTTAGGTTGTAAATCTCACTGACAGGTGTTTCGATGGTAGAATCATTGGATAAATAAAATCTTTCAATACTTCCTCTTTTATCAATCTGGACTTTAACCGTAAAATTCCTTCTTCATCTTCAAATATTAGAAGACCTTTCAAATTTTTTCGTGTTTCTTCATTAGAGTAACATTCCTTTTATATTATACGGAAAGTAATTTTTTGTGTATTTAACAATTCTTCATTTTTAAGTTCCGTACATTTTCTTAAGTCTCTGGCCTTTGGTTGAAAACGCAGTACCCGAACCATAACCCTAATCATCTTTGAAAATGTAGAAAATCTTCTGGCTAACTGTAATGAAATTGAATCGAGCTCTGTGTTATTAGCAGAGATGACTGACTTTCGTTTCTCTATCTCCACTTCTTTCTCGTTAATATTTACCGCTGGCTTTGGCCACTGTTCCTTCGAATTCTTCAACCACGCTGGCCCTTGCCACCACTTGCGTTTATGAAGTTGTTTAAGTCCAGAACTTCTTGATAAAATGTCTCCTGGATTCTGGTCAGTCGAAATATGGAACCAATCTTCCGAATTTGTCCAATCTCACTTATTCTGTTCCAATCTCACTTATTCTGTTGGTAACGAATACCGACCACTGTTCTCGACGAGTTATCCACGTAAGTACTGTGGAAGAATCGGTCCAAAAGTAAGTCTTGATGTTGGGAAGTTTCAGAGCTTCTTTCACAGAACTAAACAGTCTTGTGCCGATGGTAGTGGCCATTAGTTCAAGACGTGCTACAGTAATAGTCTTCAATGGAGTTATTCGTGATCTGGCTTGAAGTAACTGAACGGTTACTGAGCCCATACTGGACTCACTTCTTAAGAAAATGCATGCCGCATAAGCTGTGCTAACTGGCATCGACAAAAGTATGGATACTTAAATTGGATTCCTCCATCACACCTAGCCATCGGGGAATTTTTATATATTTGAAGTATTTTATCTGTTTTCCCCATTTTAAAAATTTCTTCTTTATTCCATCGTTCACTTCATCATCGCATGATTCTTTGGTTTTCCAAGTGGCTTGTCGCAAAATCTTAGGTTGAATCATAACAGGTGCAAGGAAAACCTATGGGATCAACTACTTGACTAACCAGTGAAAGTATTTTCCTTGTAGTTATCTTTTCTCTTTCATCAAATTTCAAAGATTCTGAGTCTATTTCGAAGGTATCTAAATTTCTGTCCCTAATCAGTCCTAACACTGGTGATGTACTTTCTGAAGATGCAGGGATGGCAGAACTTTCCGACCCTCTGAGATCAAACATTCCTTCTTTCATTACATTAATTGCAGATTCGAAGAATATTTCTAGTTCGAGATTATTTTGTACACTATACTTACGCAATTATCGACATAGAAACTATCTTGAAAGTTTTAAAGAAATTCTTCAAAGTAACGTTCTTTTATTGATTCTTTTGATAAATGGTAGTTAATAACCGCCATTAACAGAAAAGTGATGCTGGTGACGCCAAAGACAACTCGAGCATGACGTGACGGTAAGTTCGTATATTACCCTCATTGTCATACCAAAGAAATCTTACGAACTCTCGATCTTTCTCATGTAAAGATATTTGTAGAAAATCTCTTCGGATGTCTGAAATTACATCGATTGCTTTCAGTCTAAATCTCGCCAAAATAGAAGGAATTGATTCGATTAAATTATTTGCAGTCTCCAAACAGTCGTTTTGTGACGGATGATTTTGAATCTTAGCAGAGGCATCGAAGACGGTCTTATCTTCATTGAAGATGTTGTGGATGTTTCTTTGAAGACGGGTCGGTGTGGAAGGTAATGGGTAGCAAGAGGTAACTCTTTTCCAGAAACTTCCTCAATAACTCCTTCTTCTAACCATTCTCTAAAGACTTCATGATACTTTTCTCTAAAACCGATTTTTTCCATCTTCCTGGTAGTAGATTCAAGTCTTTTCAAGCACAACTCGTAATTGTCTGTTAGAAATGCACGATCCACTTTCCAAGGCATATGGACCTCGTATCTTCCTTTTTTCGAACTGTTTCTAGAAAATTAAACATAACAGCTTTTTCCGTTTCCTCTCTTGAATTTTGCTCAGTGGGATTCCGTATACCAAGCAGTTCCAGCTCCCACAGTGAAGAAACAGAAATATCAGAGATAACATGGTTATCATATTTATACTTGCATCTTTTTTGTCGGTATATCGGGGTACTTTACCCATCAAAGTCCTCGTAACTTGGTTTCTGATGCTACTAAGCCTGTCTCTAATTCTACTCGTCGACCAGTAATTAATTTACCAGCAACGTCTGCACCCAAAAGTACCTCAATGGGCCTGCGTTTTCTTGAACATCGGGTAAGAGTATCATTTTCGCTTTCAATTCATGTGTCCAAGAACCATTTTTTACACTAGAAATGTCATTACAAATGACATCATGATCTAAAGCTATGTCACAGGCAACTATTTTTATAGAAATCAATTCTATTCTTCGTGACTGGCAACAGTCAAAACGTCAGAGTTTGGTGTTCCCAGAGCGGGAACACTGCTCGTTAAAGGGTTAAAGAATCTTGTTTCTTTTTAGTAGCGTTATTTAAAATAAGTTTTAACAATTCGCGTCCATAAAATTCAATTAATAGTTCTCCTCGTCCATATCATTCAGTTAAGCTTTCTATCGCCAAAGGGTTGTTTTCATTAGTAATAGGGAAAGATTCAATAAGCTCTCTAGCTTCCGACTTAATTTTTGTCAACTGAACTAAGTAATGAAATGTATCACAATTAGTTTAATTTTTATTTTCGTGTATGTTTTTAAACTGATTCCAGAAAGTTGACCAGTCTCTTAATTCACCGCCAAATTAATACAGTTCAACTTTAGGAAGTCGTGAGGAAATCGTTTTATACGGATTCTCGCACACAGCCAAATGAGAATTATTGGCAGAATTACTGCCTTCATTATTATTTTGTTGACTTTTAATATTCTCTAATACTCGTTTAGACTTAATTTCATTCGCAAACCTTTTTGTCTATACGTATATTCTTTCAATGAGTTAGCTATAAATGATTTACAGTTCCATAATAGAGCTTCAAAAATTGTCTTATAAAAAATAAAAAATAAAATCTCAAACACTCTGACATTTTAAATACGCACTAAAGTGCTATATATTAAAAGCGTTTCATAATCCATGCGTTCTCCCCATTTACTTTCCTTATTCTATCAAGTTGGAAAGTGTATCCTTATTCAAGAGTGTACCGTATTTTTCTCCCTTGTTCCATAAAACACAGCTTTGGAATCGAAATATATCTTAAAATCGTCTACTAAAACTGTTTTACAATCTTCGCTAAGCATATTCCAATTGTACTTCACTGTTTTAAACACTGTTTGGAAGGGGCATCATAATCCATCAGCGTGTGTTTGTCTTTCTTGTACCATAAAATACATCTCTTTGGAATCGAAATCGATCTTAAAATCGCCTACTGAAACTGTTTTACAATCCTCGCCAAGCATATTCCAACTACACTGTCTACCAGTAAGTATTTGGACACCTGTGATAGAAAAGAAAAACTAACTTTATCCAAAATCAATAGTTGGTAGAGCCTCCACGAGAGGCAATTACAGCGTGAACCCTCCGGGGCATACTTTCCACAAGTCTTTGTATTACAGCTAGTGGTATTGTCTTCCACTCGGCTTGGAGTAGACATAGAAGTTCCTTCATCGATTTTGGACGGGTAGTGCACAACTTAATTCGGCGTCCAACTCGTCCCAGAGATTCTCGATAGGGTTCAGGTCTGGGCTGTGGGCAGGCCAGTCCATTCGATGAACTGCATTGGCACCATACCAAGCCTTGGTTAACCTCGAAACATGACAACTGGCATTGTCGTCCTGAAAGAAACAGACGTCCAACCCGTAAAACGGCCACAACGTAGGAGGCACATTGTCATCCAAAATACTGCAGTAGGCATCGGCGTTGAGCTTACCATGAATGGGGACCAAGGGTCCCAGTCCATACCAGGAGAAACACCCCCAGACCATAATTCCACCTCCGCCGAACTTGACTGTTGGCACATTGCATTCTTGCAGGAGCCGTTCTCCAGGCAGACGCCAGACCCAGACCCTGCCATCCGAACGGTAAAGGGTGAACCTTGATTCGTCGCTCCAAAGAACCCGTTTCCACTGATCCACGGTCCAATTTCGATGGGCTTTGCACCACATTAACCGAGCAGCGCGGTTGGACTTTGTGATCCAAGGCTTATGGGCAGCAGCACGACCATAAAAACCAAGCAGATGTGCTTCCTTACGGATGTATTCATTGAAACAATACTCCCGGATGCCTGTTGAAACTCCTCGCGGATGAGGGCCATCGGTTGGGTGCGGTTCTTCCGAATTTCTCTGGACAGCACTCGTCGGTCTCTATCTCCCAGTTTCGTTGGTCTGCCGACTCGGGGCACATTCCGACAATCACCGTTCACCTACCACTTCTTAATCACATAGGCCACTGTCGATTTTGGGTACTTCAGATCGCTAGATATGTCCCTTAAGGATCGGCCACATTTGTGATACCCGATAATTATACCTTTTTCGAAATCAGAGAGCTCCGAACTGCGCGGCATCTTGCATGCGACTAATGCCGATGCTGTTTCCTGCACGATATATACCGGCGGAGGCCGTGACGTACCTCAGGACCGCAGATATCGTCATTTGCATAGGTGTCCAAATACTTAATGGTAGACAGTGTATACTTCAAAATTTTAAATACTGTTTGGAAGGGTTATCATAATCCATGAGTATGCCATGTTTATTTTTCTTGTTCCATAAAACACATCTTCGGAATTGAAATCTATAACCTCGTGTGACTTTCAACATTTTATTCTCTCTCACCTCCACGTTATCTGGCAAACACATTTAAAAAGATGTTCACCGAGGCAGTTCATGCCTACAAAACTTGTCTACAAATCATGTCTAATCGCGTGGACAAAAATCTGGAACTGAACGAAATAATACCCTAGTGCAGGGGTGGCGAACCTTTATGGATCAACGTGCCATTTTTTTCTAAAGAAATGTTTAATGAGGCTATAGACGTGCCGTCAAATAATTTTGACTTAGTGACCGTTAGATCGTGATACCTCTTAGTGACCGTTGTTATTTTTAATTAAAATGCAAACCGTTTTGATAGGTGGCGTGCCCAAAATATTGGGTCGCGTGCTATCAATGGCACGCGTGCTATTGGTTCGCTACCCCTGCCCTAGTGCAAAACAAAAATAGAAAGAAAGTAAGAAAAATTACGATAATTATCTTTTGCTGAAAGAAAAAAAAAAAAAAAAGGTCTTCGGCGAGTACGGAGGAAATGAAAACTTTCAAGCTAAAGGCGCAGGGGCTCGTAGTATTTGTTACTTCTTCTATATGGCTAATCCGGCTCTGAATACAGCTTTTAAAGAGCGATTCTGAAAATTTTGAAGTGCGTTGAATAATAAATTTATTGGTATTAATGTACATAAATCTCATAATTTTTTTCGAATCACACAGTTATTATGAAAAAATTAGGAAAATATCTTAAGCTAGACATATGCAGCATTTTTAATACACATTTTATAGCTTTAACAATCATAAAACTATCCAACATAGGCGCACCCACGGGGGGGCTAGCGCCCCCTAACGGTGGACATTTAGAAGTGAAAAACTTCAAAAAAAATGAAAATTGTCACTAATGAATTATTACTATTATTATTATTTATTGTCTTCACATTATTTCTAAAGTATTTTTTACCTAAAAAGATGTTAGTTTTTAAATAAATACTTACAGAGAGTTTATGAAACACTGTTAAAGTCGGTTACAATATCACTGAAAAGATCAGATAATTATTTAGGACTCTATAATGAGTTTTTGCTTGTGGGCTTGTGCTGTATGGACAAATCAAGTGGTACAGAATATTTTGACGTTATAAGAGGGTTGTAACTATTATCGATCTCATTATAACCGAGTTCAGCAGTATTTTCAGCTCAGCCCCCCCTAAACTAAAATCCTGGGTGCGCCACTGCATCCAATATTTATGGAAGGATACTCCGTGAATGAAGTCAGTAGTACAGTAGTAGAGTAGCGTTTTAACGAATATCATGATACAGCTAATTTTTTTGACAGCCCAGCAGGTAAATTTAAAATGTTACTTGGATGGATGTGAATCAATCCGCATTAAGAAAATTTTCGAATACGCGCTCGCGCGCGGCCTTTGCAAAGAAGCCTTTATCTGTCGCTATGGTATAGAGTCGCCATCTTTTGTAGTTATAGTAGTAAAAAGCACTATATTTTATTAAAATTCTTTTTTTATCGCACACACTTATACACACTCACACATATATATGTATATAATAAAACAAAAACAAGAGCAAAAATCATAGCACTTAAGGAAATATAGAAAAAGTTTAAATTTAAAACAATTGATGCTCGTTTGCAATTTGCTGCAAAGGGAAAGAAAATTTTAGAAACTAAATCCACATATATAATTTTATAAATGTTAAAAAATTTTTAAATTGAGAGTAACAACAAATGTACTACATCTTTTTGTTGTGAAAATAGGTTCCTACTTTCAGCGTTTCTGAAAAAAATGATTCAATAACTTTATTTTCAAATTCAAATTATGTAATAGGTCTCTTGTAAAAAAGTTCTGCTGTCGCCATCTGTTGTAAATAAAAAGTACTAATACAGCGAAAGCATGCAGATATGTATTTATTCATTTTTTTTTTTTTCAAATTTCTTCAGCTTTGAAAATATTTTTCTTTTAAGCTGTTGAGCTGGCTATTTATTACCAGATGAGTGTCTGTGTCTTGGAAAAATGAACTTACTAGAATTTCTTAATTTCGATTGATTTTTTAATGGCTGATTCTTTTAATCGACACTTTAAAAAATAATCTTAGTAATTCTTCTCTCCCATCTTGTCACAGTACGTAACACATATGTCCTTTTACACATGTTTTGCTTTTTCATGTCTCTCTAACAAAAGGCGATAAGAAAATTAAAAGTTATGACATTGAGGTAGTTGTTCGGAGAAATAAAATTAATTTCATATGACACTTGATCATGTATATATATATACAGGGGCGTAGCCAGAAATTTTTCATGGGGGGGGTTACGACTACTGCAACTCACATATATGCATACATGTGTGTGATAAGGGAGTGAAGAATATACATTTTGTATGGCAAAAATTTCCTCATGGGGG
Source organism: Cheiracanthium punctorium (assembly GCA_038373885.1). Lineage (NCBI taxonomy): Eukaryota > Metazoa > Arthropoda > Arachnida > Araneae > Cheiracanthiidae > Cheiracanthium > Cheiracanthium punctorium. The sequence continues at coordinate 90,186 of JAWZYV010002522.1, read as the reverse complement.
GGGGGTTATGAACCCCTACCCCCCCCCCGTGGCTACGCCCCTGTATATATATAGATAGATATATATATATATATATCGAAACCTCAAAACCTTCTCCGGTTTGTGTACTCTTTCTACATGAAGCACTGTGTACACTGTAACAAAGTTTTAACCTGTACCCGTTATGACTTTTTCGAAGGGGGAAAAAGAACCCACAGAATTGGATAGAAATTTTTTTTTGATTCTCGCTATGTATACATCGCGTATCAAATGTTTAACACCTGAAGCGTATGTAGGAATTTTCTGATTTATATTTAATACTTTTTTTCTGAAAATTTCATGTCTGCTACTGTTCTTTAGCTTTTTGTAGTGTAAGTGCAGTAGTGCAGCTTGAGAAATCAAATTTTGTTTAAATAATGGCTGCCTAAATGGGTACATTTTTTTGAGATAGCGGAGGGTCATTTTTCAGGATATCAAGTATTTTAACATTATAATAATATAGCCAATCCCCACTATACTACGAAATGTATCATTATGCTAACGAGTAAAGACAACAGTAATATGCCCCCAATTAGGCCCCCATGGTTTTAAACTTGCATCTTTTCAAACTACCGTAATTGCCCGAATAAAACGCGGTTATTTTTGACTGACCATTTGAAGTTAAAAACCAGGTCTAAATATAGGATTTTTCTAACTATCTTGATGAAAATTTTCGGCGTCGCGTTATTTTCGAGACCACGTTATATTCGGGCTAATACGATAGTCCAAACCAATCAAAATGGCCGAGTAAATTAAGAGTAATAACTAAGCATTTTGAGATGGCTGAAGTCAAGGCCATAGGCAGACAAAAAGTTTCTTGGGTTATGTAGCGCTAAACTTTTTTCAACTTTAATTGATCTCCATAATGAACGCATTCGAAAAACTGCTAAAATTTCGGAAAAGGGGAGGGGGATCACATCCCAACGATCCCCACTCCTGGCTATAGCCTTGGCTGAAGTGTTCCAGGTCCAGCGTTATGGCTTCTCGCGCAGTTGTCGATTAGCTGCCTGGAGTTCTGGGCGTTTTTCTGCAGATGTAACGTTAATACGCGTTTGTATCCTTTAAAAAGTCTTTCTTCCAAAAACTCCAAGGTATGCGTTACCTTGGTATGCGTTCGGGACATTTTTTTAAAAGTTACAATTTAAATTTTTAAAATAATTTTCAGGTAAATTGTAGAATAGAAAAAGAAAATTACCCAGAAAGAAATATTTATAACTGTCATGCATTGTGAGAAATTGTTTTTTTTTTTTTTTTTTTTTTTTTTTTTTTTTTTTTAGGTAAACTTTCAAAACAGCTTAACACTGTACACGCGATTGTACTGCATGAATCTTAATTCTTTTTAAGAGTGAGGTATATATGACAATGATATCTGAAGTAACGAAAAATTTTAACAGTTAAATAAAATATGGCCAATTGTGCGTGAATAAATATGCATTTTTTTTCAAATTCAGGGTCTGTTGCCAACAAGAAACTTTAAATTAGAAGCAATATTTTAGTTGAAGACAAATATTTTAGGTCATTTCGTAGCTAATAATATTTTAAACATATACTAACGACTTCAAAAAAAAAAAAAAAAAATCTGTATTAATATAGAAATTACTATGTTAATAGTGGGGGGGGGGAGGGATAAACAAAGTACTGAGAAAAATGCATTTAAAGTTCTTATGTGATGCCCATTCTCTGATGTTAGTTCACAGCTGATGTGCTTTAAAATGGCTATTTTCAATTCCAAACGTCGTTGGATAAGAAAGACAACGGTTTTAGAAACAGAAATGTATAGCGCACAAGATTTGCAATTATTTTTATTATTGAGTTTTTGGCCGAAATTCGATTTCGGCGGATACCTACTCAAATAAATCTATTTGTTGTTAGCAATTGTACTTTTATCGTTCCAGGGTGACTTCGGAACTTGCATGTGTTTTTCTCGATTTTCACCCTCTACGTGGTTTGCGACACTATGTTCTATGTTAACTTTTCATTCTCTTAATGCCCTCTATTACCCCCTGATTGAGTCGGTCGAATTTGAGAACACGCTAAATATTGAATTTCTTTGAAAGAAACCACTGGTAGAGCGAACGTCCATCGAGCACCGAACTTCTGCCTTTCTGCTCCCCAGGCATACAGAAGGATGGCATCTAAACAAAGGGACTGGAGTTGTTGTAAGGTCATTGGCTGCCTCGTTTGGGCTGTTCCTCATGGTGCAGGCAACTGTCGCAAATCCAGGGGGTAAGGGGAGTTTTTTAATGGTCAATTTTCACTTGCAGGGCATTGTAATCGAAATATTTAAGGGATTTTAATGACCATTCTGGATCCACCGACAAAAGCTAGCCAGTGAAACCAAAAAACCACGCCCCCCTCACGCACTGTAGAGACGGGACGGAAGATTTCACGGGAGAATCCATTAATTTACCTTTGGAGCTCCCGACATCGCCCGCAGCATGAGCACGGGCCTTATAGAGCAAGAGCCCGCGGCCGCCAGACCTTCGTCATAGTATAAAAGCTGAAACTTTCTCTGCGCATACCCCCCAACAGAGGTAGGAACAATCGGCCACTATAAAGTTTGGATGATCGTGGCTTTGGCAGGTAACAGGTGGCAAAGGTGTATAAAATGGCCAAAAATTTCGTCATTTCATAAAGCTTAATTTTTTTATATGTTCTTCTTCGCAGTAGTAGAAATCACTTGATCCCTTGCCAGACACTTTTCCATCGTGGCAAACCCCCGCCAGACAGCCTCAAAGTCTTGAAAAACGTAATTCTATTACGAGCACGCTGCAAGAAAGTTCAGAAGTAGCAGTATAAAATGTGCTTGGCACTTTGTGACCGCTTGACGTACTTCGTCGCGGGAGTTTACGAACACAACAGTTTTCCATGACTTTGAGATTGTCTGGCGGGGATTTGCCACGATGGAAGTGTGTCTGGCAAGGGATAAAGTGATTTCTAGTACTGCGAAGAAGAACATATAAAAAAATTAAGCTTCATGAAATGACGAAAATTTTCTGCAATTTTATACTCCTTTGCCGTCTGTTACCTGCCAAAGCCACGATCATCCAAACTTTATAGTGGCCGATTGTTCCTACCTCTGTTGGGGGGTTCGCGCAGAGAAAGTTTCAGCTTTTATACTATGACGAAGGTCAGGCGGTCGCTGGCTCTTAGACTATTGAGGCCGGCTCTCACAACTACGTTTTTTGCCGCAGAACAGGGTAATCAATATATTGGAATAGACGTAAGCAGAAACGTTCTCTCTCCCTTATGTGGGGGTGGGTTTTGAGGTTTAACGCGTTAATCTTTTGTCGGTGGATCCCGGCTGGTCTTTAAAAAGTTGTCGAATGAATGCCCTCTACCTCCTGTAGTTACGTTAGACGCAGCGTTATCAGCATCGGCCTGTATGCGTGCTCTAGTGTACACCCATCCACACAATATTGCCCTTTAGTGCCTGCCTTTGTCATTTTCTGCTGAAATTCCTCTTCCTGGCGTAATTTTAAATACAGTCACACCCGGTAACGTTTCCTTATGCACTATGCATAGATATAGGAATAACTAGATCACGCATCCGTATGCTAGTAAGCGGTTTTTCTTGTTGCCAAATATCTTCTGTGGCATCGCCCATGATAGTGGCAGAAAGCAGCGTTTTGATCATGGTTTATGGTTATGTTCGCCACTATTCCAGCATCTTATTTATTTATTTATTCTTAATTAACTTTAAACATCATCATGCCCAAGTCGTGTTGTGCATATAATTGCACCAACAGGTTTAGGAAAAGATGTGGAATATCCTTTCTTTCACAGGTAATAAATGCTTGAAATTGCTGGTATTGAAAATCAAATACCAATTGATGTTCAATAACGGTAGTCTTTTTAAATTTCCTATTTACTGATGCTTTTCGTTCACTTTGGGAAGTAATTGAAGGAGATATTGCGCATCCTTCTTGAATTAAAGTAGACATTGCTTAATTCATGTTTCTATATAAATATAATCCTAAAACATTTGACCGTACGAATAATTAATAATATAATTTATATTAAATAATTTTATATTTTATATAATATAATATAATATACTATATATATAAATATATATTCTTACTTTTAAATTGTATTCTTGGCACTTAAAGTATAAAAAATGAAATAAATAAAGTATCGTAATTTACTTTTTACGAAGAATTATTAATCATATTTTACAGGAAATGATTAATTTTTCTATCATTTTTCAAAAATAACTCTTGAACTGGGGATATTGAATTTATCTTATTTATTCTAACTAGATTTTCCACATTTGAGCATTTTTTAAGGACTTTTAAAATTACTAGTTTTAATATTAAATTCATTTTTTTTTAGTTCAACGTGATTGTTTAAGTCTTTATTTATGTTTGTTTATACTTTTGTTTAAGTAAGCTTTATTAAGTTAGTGTTTTATGGTTAGTATTTTAACCCATTTATGCCTAGCGTCCCTTTTTTGGGACGGCATTTTCTCTATTAGTCGAAAACGCTATTTATTTTTCCTAGCCTTTATTCGCGAGTATTGAACTTCAATTCCACAAAATATTTTAATATGGACAAGTAAGATGTTGACATTTCAATTTTTATACATAATGATTTTAAATGAAATCATCCCTTGTTCAAAAAGTTGACATCAGAAATTTATCAATTACTGCTGGTGTTAGCAAAAATCGAAGAAAGTCGCAAAAATATCCAGGCACGAATGGGTTAACTTTTGTTTTTGAAATAAGCATATAAGCTCTGTAGTGTTGTATCATTCCACAGTTTAATTAAAAAAAAACTGGCTGTTGACGCAACTTTTAATATTAACTGAAATTCTATGAAATCAGTGCTTTAATTGAATGTACGTATAAGTTTACACATCTCTGTCTGAACAAACAATAGTAGATTATAAAATGTATAAAAAGCCACAAAAAAGTTAAGTTATCCCAAGCAATGTTATCATGGGAGGATTATTTCCGATGCTTTTTGTGCAATGTTGTGCACAAAAAGTGCACATGCTTTGTTTTCAAGTATATATACAATTGGGGATTTTATAAAACCTGAATTATCAAGGATATTTTTTTCTTAATTCTTGTAGCCACCATGCTTTTCAAAATTATAAAAGTGTCTTTGATATTTTTTAGGATTACTGAATTAAACAAACATCTTTAACAATGTATTTTAATGTACAATAAGCAAATGAAGTAAAATGTTAGACTGCAGACTCTTGAGTACATATTGAAATGGTTATTGGCACCTGAGGCAATCCATAGTTTTGCCATCCCTCTCATTCTTTCATCCAGAGTTTTGACATTGGAATTTGTTAATGTTGCTTTCCTATTTTAGTTTTTAGCTTTGATTTTTTAAAAGTATTTTGTCAGGAAGAATACCTAAAAATATGCTATACATAGTAAGTCTTCTTCGAACATGTACTGTTATTAAATTGAGAGTTAACAAGATTTTTAAAAATATTTTAGTACGGCTTCAACTTGGTGGAGAATTATCTCGCTTGTTTTCCAGCATAAAATAATGCTTTATTCCTGATATTTACTGCTTTATTTCTTAGATGCTGCAAATTTGATATTGAAATAACAATAAAATATTGTTCCAACGAACTTCATCTTTACAAATATTTCAGATAAACAAAAATTTGGTATGAGATCATCATTTACTTACTATTACAATTTTAAACTATGTTTGTCCGAAAAGGATGTAAAAAAAAATGAACTTTTGTGTATTTGGGATTCTGAGAAATAAATGTGTGTGTTTCTCTGTAGGAAACAGGGAGACGCATGAAATAAATATGTATTAAATGCATGCACTTTCACATACCTTTTCCCATCAAGCTTTTTGAAAAAATATTTCTTCAAATTTAGCCGAGTGCAGGGGCGTAGCCAAGGGGGGGGGGTTAGAGGGTCATAACCCCCCCATGAGAAATGTTTGCCATACAAAATGTATATTCTTCACTACATTACCAGACACACGTATACATATATATGAGTTGTAGTAGTCGTAACCCCCCCATGAAAAATTTCTGGCTACGCCCCTGGCCGAGAGTATGGTAAAATTAAAGAATGAAGAATTTTTTTATTCAAAACAGTGAGCCTTGGTATATTTTAAACAAGGAATAATAATCTATTGAAAATATATTAGCTGTATTAAAATAATCTATATGTACTATGTTAGTTATGAAAAATGTGTGAAACACATGCCCCCAGAAAAAAAATGGGGGGGGGGTTGTTTAAAACATCCTAAATATTAATATTAGCTAAACATGTTTTTACCTGTACAAAGTTGTGGATGTAGATAAGCGAAAATGCACTGTTCTAGAAAGGCAATTTTTTAAAAACTGATGTTTATATTTGGGGTTCCAAGTTTATTACATTGTAATATTTTTCAAATATAACATTATAACTTTTTGGGAATCGGTTTGGAAATCGGTTCGGAAAGGACGTGTAAAAAACACGTTTCGGACTCCCACTTCAAAAGGGATAAAATTTCCTAAGTATAGCCTTTTTGCTTAAAAAAAGGCGCATTTGAAACTCAAGAACGTTAGAAATACATATACGAGGGAAAGAAAGATCCAAACTCAATCACCAGACTATGCCACAATATTATGATTTTCTTAAAATGTAACAAGAAGCACAATTCCCCCCCCCTTGATATGAACGTAGTTTTCTCTTACGAGATCTATAGCACCTCGGCATGGGCGCCGGCAGAATATTTCCCAGGGGGGGGCAAAGACTACTCAAGGGGGGGAAAGACTACTTTAAGTATGGTTACCATGTTGGACAGAGCAAAAAAGCAAGGGAAAACACTGCATACAAAAATCCAGGAGGGCTATTGCCCCCCCCCCTTGCCCTATGCTGCCGGCGCCCATGCACCTCTGTCTTTCACCCTAGTACTTCCAATACACAGTTGATGTTTTATTTCAGTTTACATCTTTGTTCCGATAAAGTTTTCTTTTTCCTTGTGTGCAAAAATAAACATTTAATCGATTATTTTAATGTGTTGTTGTTGTTGCTAATGCCCTCTGGCAACCGCGTTGCGGTGTCAGATCCCCCCATCTCTCTTAAAAATTTAGAGTGACATTGTCACTCTTACAAAAAGTCACCGGCAAATCATCCCAGATAGAGTGAGATAAGAGTGAGAAAACTGCATTATGACTCTTCATCGATAGGATTCTGTCACCCTAACTGCAAGAGTGAGACAATGTCACTCTTAGAGTAAGGGTGAAGGCGCTATCTGCTCACTCTAGTGAGAGAGTCACCACATTTCCCATGATGCGTTCACTTCAGCAGGAGTGAGTGCGTTGCTTCCACACGCAAACGACGCCATATTGGAATTGGACTGCAGTTGCGAAGTACCAACTGCATACAAGTAATGGAATACTTTTAGCTAACACAAGTAAGTAAAACCTTATAACTTTTCAATTATTGTAAATGTTAGTTTAAAATTTGATAATTCACAACATATAAGATACATTGATTCAGTGTCGGATCCATTAGGACTCCAGCTCTTCCGACAGACATTGCTTTGGTTAGGGTTAACATTTTGCTTTACTATACATTTTGTTTTTAAGACTTAAACAAGCCTGCTTCTTTTAATTTTATACCCTTCCGAGAAATTGATCTTTGGATCCGCCTCTATACTTGATCGTAGTATGTTATTTATGCTTATATAGCTGAAATCTTGCATTCGTTTTTTGTTTCTGTATATAATATTTGAGCATGTTTTGATGCGTGTTTGTAAATCGGTGGTGCAGTCAGGATTTTATTTCGGGGGTGGAGAGGGCTCTAACCTGTGTATCAAATTGTAAGCAAGCTGTTTCAACTGTAGCCTCAGTATCAAATTTTAAACTAAGTAAAGGGTCAGATTTTTAGGAAGGATACGCGCCTGTTGCAAATAGTATAAACAAAATTTTAAATCAAAAGCAGAAAATAATGATCAATTATATATTGTATGCAATTTATATTGAAATAAATTACAAACGTGGGAAAAAAATATTTTGTGATTAAATTTCAATATGTCTATGTGCATCACTTTATCTTATTGCACACTCTAGCACAGATTCACGCTTAGACTATACATATATACGTTGTTAGATCAAAATAACCGCTCTGTTGTTGTGGTGTAATATTTCCCTCTCCACTTTTTACACATACACAAACCTCTCTCTCATATGGTAAAGTGGATAATTTACGATCGAACACCCCAGATGGCCTCAGGAAAGTCCACTTTTAAATCAGGGAAACCAGCTGAAAGTAGCAGGTGATTCAGAATGTGTGAGCTTTCATTAGTAGTACGAAAAACACAAGGGATAATATGCTGGTAAACTGATTCAACGCGGAAAAAAAGTTATTGTTTTTGGTGTTAAATGCGAGATTTTTGGAATTGAAAAGTTTGTATACTGTTTAAGGATAATTCAATAGTACAGTAACGGATAAGTTTAATATTACTGGTAATAAAGGTAAGTGTTACAATATTAAATTTAGTAATACAGTATTAATTTTAGAGCCTTGCAGATTTTGGTTTGGTAGATTTTATGTCTTCTGTTGTGTATCAATATTGGTAAATAAAATTCTCAAATTGGTAAAACTTACCTTTTAGCCTAGATACCAATTCAAAATAATGCTAATTTTTTTCTATTGAATTTAATTAACATATGAAATATATCCACAATATTGGCTATATACTGGAAATGTTTCTGAAGTAATTCCATTACTGATAAAGTTTTTAATAGTAGCAAGTTAGTAGTTAGCCCAAATATCTTTTCAATGTGTTCACAATATTAAGTAAAAATTCGAAATATTTATAATGTATTCTTAATATTGACAAGTAATTTTTAAAAATATTTTTATACCATTTTATTATTTTTCTAATGCTAATATACTCAATCCTTCACATTGTTATTATATTGGAAATAAAAACTAATATTGGTAAAAATTAGCAACATTTATCCATTATATTGTCCATGTTAATGAATTAAATTAAATATATTTAAAATGTATCCACACAGTATTGTGTGTATATTATAAATTTCCCTCATATTGTACTAACAAATATTTTTAATGTGTCAGCATCTTAATATAACAGTAATGGTGAATTAAGACTGTTTATCTACTGTACATTATTTCAAAATTTAAAATCTGATAAATAATTTTAGGTGCATTTATGTACAAATTGCTGAAAAATATATTTTAATAATTAAGTCAAATACTACTGAAAATCCTGTGATGATAAGACCATGATTATCACAGGAGCAAGGAGGGCACATGCCCCAGACACCCCATTTTAAGGGGTCCTTAAATTTTTTCAGAATATGAATTTAGTTTATTAAATTTTCATTCTAAGATACTAAAGCCTGGTTTTTTTTTCTAAAAGTTGGATGTGTGTGTGGCAAAATAGATCCCAAATGGATGAGCCGATTTTAATGTAGTTTGTTTTATTTTAAAGATGGTATAATCAGAACGGTTCTTCATTGTATTTGATAATATTCACTTCATCTATTCCCCTTAAATAAAGCTTACTTTACACTTGTTCAGTCTAAGACAATTCAAATAATATTGTTGACATTCAATTAATTTTGATTGCTGAATTATTTCTGTAATGTTATGGAAAAAGCCATGCTTTGAGTTGCATTTTTTTAAGACTTCATTTTTAATAAAGGTTATTTCACATATTGCATAGGAAATGTTCATAAACTTAAAATTTATCTAGCATATTTCATTTTAAATTCATTTAATCAGAACATATCTTTGCAGATTGAAAAAACATACTTAAGTGGGGGGGGGGGAGTGAGTTTGGCTTAGGGACGTATCTAAACCTTAAAAATTTCAAGCTGAACTTTCAAAATTACCCACGAATATGTAATTTTCTCCATTTCTTATGTTTACTTATTTCGAGGGTGGCTGAAGCCCCACCAGTCACCCTCTGGCCAAGGACGTACCCAGGAAGGGGGGTGGGGGTCTGTAACACCTCCGAAATTTCAGTTTTTATTAACAAAGCAATAATGGTGAAGTCTTTTTGTGAAAATTTCTGCCTTTTTCATCGTTTGGACCCCCTCCGAAATTTTTGGACACTCCCAGAATTTTTTTTGGGGTATGTCCCTGCCCCTGCTCTCCTCTCCTAGGGGGGGAGCAAGTTCCCTACCTTGAGCCCCCCCCCCTTATGGGTGCCCATATCATTAATGTTATATTTTTCAAGTATTTAATATTATTCTGTGGTTTTCTGAACTTGCAGGTAGCAGAACAGATTTCATTATTTATTGACATTGTTGAGAAAGCAGACAGCATGGATTTCAGAGTTTGGGTCTTCTACTGGGTATCATTAAGGGTAAATAAATTTATGATATTGGTAAAATTTACTTAAAAATTCAAAATAATTTTAATCCTTTTTCTACTGAATTTAAATGAAATGTATCTGCAATATTGCCTATATTTTGGAAGTAGTTCTGAAGTAGTTCCATTACCAATAAACTTTCAAATAGCACCTCACAGGATTGTAAAACATTGAAAACCCAAACCAGTATTTTTACATAGCAGCAAGTTAATATTTAGCCCAAATGTATTTAAAATGTATACACAATATTAGGTAAACATTGGTAATATTTCTAATGTATTCCTAATATTGACAAGTAATTAATTTTATAGTATTTTTATTTTTTCATGTTCATATACTTAATTATTCAATATTATCATTAAATTGGAAATAAATACTAATGTAAATTGTAGCAAATTAATATTTACCCATTATATTGTCAATCTTAATGAATTTAAATTAAATTTATTTAAAATGTATCCACAATATTGGGTGTATATTTCAAATATTCCTCATATATATTGCACAAGTATATATTTTTGATATGTTAGCATCTTAATATATTATTACTTGCGAATTATCACTGTTTATCTGTTACACATTATTTTTGCATTTAAAATCTGAAATAATTTTAAATGCATTCATATACAAATTTCTGAAAAATATATCTTAATAAATAAGTCAAATATTACTGAAAAATTTAATGTAATATGATTGTTCCCTGATTATCATGGGCAAACGGGTAAATACTGTGGAAAATACAGAAAGACAATTGTCAGAGTCGGTGAAGAAACAAAATGTAAGGGGGCCCCCATTTAGACCCATACTTCTGACTCAAGCGACTTTATGTCATAATTGCTGCCTGGATTTGAGAACGGGGGGGGGGGACTGAAGCCCTATAGCCACTCATCCCATTACCCCTCGATCTACCACCGAATCATTTGTTCTTGTGATAATGTTTAAATGTAAATTTTAACTGAAGACTCCTACCTTGGGTGGTCATTAGTTAAATATATATAAATTGATAATAAATGAATATTCATATAAATTGGTTGCTTTAGAAAACGAAACTTTTAGAATGTTTTTTATGTACTGAATACTCATTTTCTTGAAATATAGGAGAGTTAATAACAGCGATGACTGGGTGATTTTTCACGAACCTTTGATAAGGGTGAATACTACTTTGGATGTCTTTAGATATAAGTATGTATTTATTTTTAATTATTTACTGTTTCAGTGTATTTTTAAATTTGGGAGTTAATTTTATATTCATATCATATGTTATAAATGTTCCTTATACACATGTCTGTGTGAATTTTATATTATTATTATTATTTGCATTGCAAAGCATCCCATTTTAGAAGAATGTATATCTTAAGCACTGAATCAGATGGGTAGTAGATTTCTCACAAAAATTGTGTTTCATTAAGTGTCTCACTGAGTAGAAACAAAATGTTTCAATCAAGTTATTATTATTTATTTTTTTTTACAAGAAATAATGCAATTTCTGAACAGGTTTTAAAAGAATTCAACTATGTCAGAATTTCTTCTATGTCAGAATAAAAACTTAGTCAGAAATTTGAAAATTCAGAATTTCTCTTCACAAGCTGTATTTATGGCAATACAAATGGTTAATTTATAGAAGTGAAATACTCAGAGAAAAATTTATAACATATTGTATTGTCCAAAATAGAGGGAGAATTAGCCATCAGATACAGTTTCCACTTTCGTGAATTTCTCCCTAAAAATGGGATAAGACCTGCAGTTTTGTTGTTCTATAAAAGTTCATCATGCTGTCTATGAAGAAGCATTCTGAATTATACCGAGTTTTTGAGAAGCCTGTCTTTAAAGCTTGCAGAGCCAAGTGATGAATAAAATATGTTACAAGAAAAACTGATTGATTTTGGCTGTTTATCACTTTATTATCTTTTTATTTTCTAGTACTCTGAACTGGTCCTGTGGAAAACCATTGAATTTTTGTCAGTGGCATGCTGTAAAAGAGAAGAAACTATTGGCATTATAAGTGGTATTCATATTTTTGTTTTATTTGTTTATTTATTCTTTAAATGTTCTTAATTACTAGTTCAAAGTCTGCATACTTTTGATCTCTGCGGTCTAATTTTTTCAAAGCTTGTATCGCATAATTTCATAATTGTCAATAACTTTTTTTTTTTTTTTTTGAGATGTTTACTTTTTTGTTTAGTTTATTTTTTTCTTATTTTCCAAATTGATTTATATGTTTTTTTTTTAGTTTTTTTTCCCCTAAAGTGATGTTACTTTGGGGCAGTTAGTGACTATGTATTAAATTTTATAAATTTCATGTAAATTGAGAAAGTTATTAGGGCTGTTCTTAAAAGAAAAAAAAGTATAACTTTTGGTAAAGTTACATCAATGAGTAAAACAATAAATATTTATACAGTAAAATTCAATGTGGTATTCTTTATTAAAGCATTTGACCCAGGCAACTCTTTAGTATATCATTTTATGTTATGCTATATTCTGTCATTTATTTAATCTCTATTATATGTAAATTTTTTATGTCAAGTTGCATATTTGACACCAAGTTAATAAATTGCTTGCAAAATCAAGTCTTATTTGCAACATTTTATGAAGTAACAATGAAATAAAGTATAAAAATCAATTTTTAGTCCCTTCAGATTAATTTTTTTAACTCTGCACCCTCACTACCTCTTAAAAATATGTTGTAAGTAAAACCTTGAAACTCCTGTAACTTTTATTATTATTATTATTATTATTATTATTATTATTAATGTTGTCACTGCTGTTGTTGTTTAAAATGTAAACTGTAAAATGCTACTTTCAGAGATGAGATTTAAGAATTTAGTTTAATATTCAGACCTTTTTCAATGTTTATAAAGAATTCAGTTTTTTCATTTTTTTCAAAAATTTTCTGATTTTTCAGTAAGGCAAAATTGTATATAAGTAAGATAGATTTAGTATCAATAAAAATTAAAATATTTATTGCTCTTGAAATTCATAAGTATAGTTGCTCAAAAGTTGTTTGGACATTCTTTCAGACTTTTTTTCCTTTTTTGTTAATCTCATATCTGTACTTTGGTACAAACCAAATCGAAAACTAGCCTACCAGTTTTGACACCATATTACATGTACCACCATTAGTGGTAAAAACAGATGAAATATATTATTTTTTAATTTTACTAATACAATATGTAAATGTAAACTTTACTTCCTTAGTAAATTCAGATTTTTTAAGCCTGCAGTATTAACAAAGTGCAATAACCTTGTCAGTGTTCACATGTTGTCATATGTATATTTGAATATTACTCAAAAATATCTTTAGTCTAGTTTTTAACTGACTTCAAGAAGATCTAGGTTATTAATTGGGGTCAGTACTCAGAGGTGTAGCAAGAATTTTCAGTGTCCGAGAACAAATTTGCATCACTTCTTGTTTACCAAAATGCGCTGGAAAAAGTTTTATATACAAATTGGTGCCTTTTGGATCCTATGCCCTGGGACAAATGTCCCCCCTCTAGCTACACTTCTGAGCACTGAATCCTTGTAATTTACCAGACTGGGTATGAAAAGTATTTTCAAACTTCCGTTTAATTATTTATTTCTTTTGTTTATCTTCCACATATAGATGTGATCTTTGCTAAGAATGTTGTTATTTGATGATATTTTACTTGCTGTGCATGAAAAGTTTTTATTGCAAAGTTATCACTTTATTTTTTACTCAATTTTTGATGTACCTAAAATATATTACAAGTCCTGAATATTTTCTATTTTTTAATTGATTGTAATAATTTGCAAATTTAACTCACCAATAGTAAGTAATGTGTTTAATATTTATTTTGTCACTATTAGTTTGATGTTTGTTATTACGCACAGGTTACTGTGATTCAGGGATAATTTTATTCCAAATTGCTTTGATAAGGGATTTTCGCTTCAATACTGTCCCCAATTATTCTTTTCTGTGTTACCTCAGAGGATTTACCTCACAAAATAAAATTTTGTGAAGTAAATCCTACAATGTGTTCCTTACTTTTAATAAAGTATTTTGTGCTCTCAATCACTTTACATATCAGTATATTCTAATATTAATAGAACATAGAGAACAGATTATTTTATAAAACAGTACAAGCATTTCTTATCTGTGAAATTAAAGTTTTTTTTCTTTTATTTTTTGCAGGTAAAAAAAATGATTTTTTTTTTTTTTGAGCTGCTATATTTAAGTTTTATTGCAGTTTTTTTTCCCATTTGCTTTTATGTTCAGTGGCAAAATTAAAATGTAAAAGGCAGCTTAAATTCTACATCTTTATTTTATTCATTTATTCATAATTTGTACAATTTTAACAGTAGGAACCCTGTTTCCCTTCCCTCTCTTACTCAGAAGGTTACAGTATATGTAAATGTTACTTGAAAGTATTTATTATTACCATACATAAATATGGTAATATGAAAAATGGTAATAAGAATGTATTTATTATTACCATTTTTCGGTATGCTTTTGTGCTGTTCCAAAATTGTATTTAACCTGCTCCTAAAGGTGTTCCAAAATGTATGTAGATTTGCAGACTTTTTATTATAAAGTTATCCTCCGATTTTAGTGAAACTATAAACAAAATGTTTTCTGAATCAAATGAAAAGATCTGCTGACTTATTCCTCTGTAAATTCATCACCTAGTTGAAAGTGTTAAGCTGTGCTTTAGTTGGAGATTTAAATTTGACACTAATCCATGTACACACAAAACTAATTTTAACTAATTTTATTTTGTATGTATTTAACATAGATCTAGTTTATGCTCTAGTATATTCTAGCTGCCAACTCTTTCTGATTTTGAGCTTTTCTTCAGTCTTATTCAAATTATGGGGAGGGGGGAGGGTACCCTTTTTTTTATTAGGATAGAATAGCAGTTATGTTTTAACTTTTAATTCTGTAATTACTTGTTGAAGTCATAATTTTTATCTTCCAGATGCTGTTAGAAGAATCCCTGAATGTGAAATAGTATTGAAGTACTCATATTGAATCCAGTGATTGTATTTTATATAAATGTAACAATGTAATACAATTAAACCAAATTTGTAATAATTTGTTGTGTGTTCACTGCCATTGCTTTTATAATTCATTCAAACCTGCATGAGTCTCAATAAGAGATATCTTCCACTTTTTTCAATTCGTAGGCTATTTTTTACTTCTGCAGTTCTGTAATAGTTTAAATTTTTTTTTAAATTTAGAACGCATCGTAAACTAAAATTTGCTAGGCTGAAGACTACTCTGGACTTGGAAGTTCCATTACTCATGTTTTTATTAAGACTTTGCTTATATATTTTTATTAACTGTTTTTTCTTTCTTTTTTTTTGGCCCTCGTATTAATTGAACTTTGTTCTAACATACTAATGAGTTTTTCTGGCTTTACTTTCATTTATTGCTCTAAACCTGTTTTCAATAGTATAATAATTCTTGCATAAAACCTATATTAAAAGAATTTTTTTTTCAATTTGTAGTTTTTAAAAGATTAAGTAATTTGTAGCTATTTTGCTGTAAAAGTGAAATTGAAATAAATAAAATCACACTTAAAAATAAATAAAGAAATGAATGTGTATATATATTAAAAAATTAAGAAATGGCTTTTATTTTGAAGTATGTATAAATTATGTTCAGAACAGGAATTTGGTTTTTTAAGAGGTGAAAAAAAAAATCTTTTTCTGTGAATCACCACCCTCCCCCCTCACCCAGACATTATCTATGGAGGTTAATATGGTTCACCCTCATGCTCTAAACTTCAATTATTTCTTTGCGTTATGGCAAGTCTACAAGAGGGGTGTCTTCTTGGGGGGGCTGACTTGGGTGGTGAACTTTTTAAGGATTCTAACCTGTATTCTTGCTCATGCCTCTAAACCTTAAATAATGGTTTTTGGACAAGACAAAAATGTTGGGGGGATTCAACAAAATGGGCATTGTTGGGGAATTATGAAATAATTGGTTTTAATTTATATTATTTATGTATTGGCCTGCACAAAAATATTTCTTTACCCCTTTTCACAAAAAAAGAAATCAATCAATATAAAGTAGTTTCCATTTTAGAAATATTTTATTCCTTTTTCTGGGGGGAGGGGGAAGAATAGAAAAATAGGTATTCTCTTAAATTTCCAAACATGATATGTACATTAACAGAGGCTATCAGCAGATATATTTATATTTTTGATTTACCCAACAATTAGTTTATTTATTTAATTTTTTTTTTTTTTTGGTTTTTTTTTGGTTTTCAATTAAAGGATAGCTATTACTCTTTTAACTTATTTTCGTGTTTCATAATTCTTGTATTTGTTCGTATAAATGACTGAAATTTAATTTCAAATAATTTCTTTTCGATAACAATTCAATCCTGTTCATTTCTTATTTATTTAAATTAAAAAAAAAGACTTGTTAATTGTAATAAAGTTGAAAAGAAAGTTTGAATAAATTATGCTTAAAATAAAACCTATTTAAAAATCAAAATTATTAGTATTCTTTTGATTTTATATAAATATCTTATCATGAACTATTTTTATTGTTTTGTTAATACTGTTGTAAGTGAAAGTTGTTCTGAAATGTACCATAGGTAAAAAATAAGCTTTCAGGGATTTTTTATTTCAGCAGGAGAAAAGGTAACTTTGAACATATCAAATATTTCTGCACACTGTTGAGTAATGTGGATGTCCGAAACTCTTATTTCTATTCTTGTTTGATCACAGATTACCTCAAATGAAGGTATAGTACTGCAGACAAAGAAAATTCTTATAAATCTCCTGCTGATGGATTTTACATAGCTCAATGGCTATACAGATCACCTCCAAGCATTTTGAAACTTTCACTTCTATTCCTGTTACGTTTTGACTAACCAAACAAAACATAAACTGTTAACGAATTCTGTAACTAAATAGATCTAGAAGTTATGGAGGTTTGTTTTAGTAACCATGTGGAATTCTTGGGGGTACCTTTTAGTGATGCCATCATCTGATTATTAAAATGAAATTCTGTACTCCTTCTTAATCTGTTTAATTTCAGAATAGGCTGTTATTTTAAATACTGTATGTTTTGTGTCAACAGTCCACATTTCACTCACTGGAATGAAAGCAAGAATTTAAAAATGCATGGGGTCAGATATTACTTGTACCATTGAGCTACGTAAAATTTATTTTCCAGCTGTTATGGATCATTCTGAACATGACAATAATCCAAGATAGCCCAGAAATAGATATCTAAGAAGTTCTGGATATGAAATAAGTATCAATTTCTGATCTTTGGATATTTTGAATATGAAATAGATAGCCATTTTTGGGATATTTGAGATCTTCTGGAAGTTTAAGTATTATAACTATGCTACATATATACAGATACCTGTATGTTATAGATGTTATTTACTCATTAGAGAGATCACACCTCAAATTTCTAATAGAGAAATCTATTTTATGTTGGACTTCTAATAGATATACCCAATATCCAGCTATGATGTATTAAAGATTGCCTATGGACAAACTTGGGGGGGGGAGGTAAATGCGGCAAAAATATTTACTTGTACGATATGAAGAATATTTTCAAGGCGCTCGATATTGCAGATACATTTTAAATATATTTAATTTAAATTCAATAGCAGCAAAGTTTTATAATTTTTACAATATAAAGGTTAAATATCAACTTTCTACTTTTTACCAATACTAGCTTTATTCCCAGTGTAATATTGAGTAAATATTAACCAAAAAAATTAAAAATGGTATAAAGTTATGTTAATTACTTATCCATATTGAATATATTTCCAATGTATATCAAATACTATAAATGCATTTTAAATATATCTGAGGCAAATATTAACTTTGCTACTTTGTACGAAGTTACATTTGATACATTTGACAAAGTTACAGTTGATCTTTGTTTTCAATTTTTTTTAACAATATTGAGTTAACATTAAAAAATTTATCACTTGAGGACTACTTCAAAAATATTTCCAATACAACCCTATATTAAGAATATATTTTTTTGTATGTTAAATTCAGTGGAAAAAGGTATTAGTATAGTCATACTGAAAGTATAATGTTATTTTGAGAATTTATCAGACCTAAATGCTAATTTTTACCAATATTGGAATTTTATTTACCAATATTGGAATTTTATTTACCAATATTGGAAACTGTTTATTCTCAATGTGTTCACTTACTACTTTGTAATATTATTGGTTTTTGATATCAATGTTTTCACAATATTGAGTTAATATTTAAAAGTTCATTGGTAGTGAGACTGCTTCAGAAATATTCTCAATATATAATTAATATTTCAATACACACTTCATATGTTAATTAAAATTTTACAAATAATAATAACATTATGAGCATATATCAGGGCTAAACTCTAGTTTTTACCAATACTGGAAGTGGTCTTTACTCTTAAAGTATTCACACATATGTAAATTTTAATAATTAAAAGTAATTAGTACTTAATAATATTGGAAATATTTCTAATATACACTCAATATTATTGATAAATTTCAAATACTTTAAGATTCAATAGTATTAAAATTTGACTTCAAATGGGCAAAATATTAAATTTATAATATTGGATTTTATTTTCAATGAATTCACAAGATTGGATAAATATTGATGCTATATAGAAAATATCTTTTAATGTTTGCCAAATATTTAAAAAATAATAATAATCAATGCTGTTACCAGATACATTCATATATATATATATATATATATATATATATATATATATAAGGAATTATTTTAATTTCCCTAAAATAGTGATAGCCAGAAGCAAGGCATATGCAAGGAATAAATCCAGGGCCGTACCCAGACAAAAATTTCAGGCAGGGTCCAAACCGTGGAAAAGGCAGAATTTTTCACAAAAAGACGTCATTATTATTATTTTATTAACAAAAATCAATTTTTTTGGGAGGGGGGGAGGGTCCGGACCCCTGGATACGGTCTCGAATAATCACCCTATAAAAAGTGGCGGTCACTCTTAAAAAGGGTCATGGCTCACTCTTGATCAGAGCGCTCCACTCTTTAAGGGATGGCGTGCTGTCACCCTTTCCTTAGAGTGAGGCACTCTTTCCCGGAGTGGGTTTTTGAATTCTCACTCCTAGTCCAGAGTCAGAAATGTCACTCTTCAGAATAGTGATTTCTCACTCTATGGAGGTTGGCTGATTTTTGTCACGAAGGTAGGGTGATATATCACTCCTCAGCACTGGTTTTTCACTCTTGATTATTAAGAGAGATATTGGCAGGCGATGGGCTGAAGGAGAGGCTTCCATTTCAGTGAGTCCCAGTGGGAGGAAGTTCGTCTTAGCTCGAGGTCCCGTAATTTTGAACCAATTCCAGAGGAGGGACCAACCCCCTGAAATCGGCACCCCCAGAGGTATCGTTTAACAACTTGGAGGACTTTGGAGCCACGACGGATTTTACGTGCACCAGCTCCCATTAGCGTACACGGTTCCACAGCGGACGGGCCGAGAGGGGGAAGTCCCTCCCAAGCACTGGCCAAGCCGGATGCTGATTTTAATGTGTTATATTTTTAGACCATGTTAAATGCATCTTTAAATCGTACATAAAGTGTATATTTTCAAAATTTCAACACTCATGAAATTTGTAGCAGCAAAAATGAACTAAAAATAGCTAGCAAAATATCATAACAAAATGTTTCTTCGTTGAATTTGGTTCTGAATGCGTATTCTCAATGCTTGAACGAATCATAAATTCTGTACTTCTGTATTTAAATGTAAATAAATGCTGTTGCATAGCAGTCGTAAGCAGCGACGTTTTCGTCTTTCTGCCACTATCATGTCGTCTGCTCCGGAAGTGCACTGGCAACAAGTTTCCTCCTTTGTGCGCAATCTAGTTAACTATTCCTATATCTATGGCACTATGTCGTAGAGAAAAAACATACCGGCCTCCCCTCCTTAATATCTGCTCCTTAGGCAGATAGCTCTCGTGTAGCCAAACCTTAACGTAAAACAAACAAACATAACCGGTCCGTGGTAGCCCAGTGGTTAAGGCGTTGGTCTCGTAACCGGAAGGTTGCGGGATCGATACCGAAGTACCACTAAAGATCACCGTTTACATGCGGGGTACGTGCACGTTAAATCCGTGGTTCCGAAAGCCCTCTCGGAGGTCGCCAGCAGTTTCCAAGGTGTGTCAATATTCAGAAGTTTCCCCAACTTCTGATGAGGATCCAAATTGCGTCGGGAAACTCCAGGAAGGACGTACGTTAGCTCTAAGCGACACATTCAGTGACGTGGAACTGTCCTCTCACGAACAAGCATAACCAATCAAATTACTGACATGAAAACGAAGAAAAATATTGAAAATCCATTTTCATGAAGATGACTGTCTAATTGTGCTGCCCGTAATGCTCAATTCCAAAGCCCTCTCAGAGCTTGGTAGATGTCTAATATTCCAGATTAGAATCTTTGAACGGAATGAGAAAAGGACACAACGACACAATTGGGCATGTCAATAGCTGCATCTCCGGCTATAGACCAGGTGTTAGTCACTTAAAACACAACATTTTATGAAACATTAATAATTGCAGCATGACGGGACATTATATTTGCTAACCGAATAAACAATCTGTAGTTTACTGCCCAAGGCTACAAATATAAAGGGACAACGATTTCTGAATGCATGCGTTCAAAGACTAAAGTGTGGAAGCAGCGCTGGGAACATAAGGGAATCTTTACATTTTAGTCTTTGAACGTGTGAGGGTAAACAGGTTTTCGCTGTTAAAATTCAGTCAGTAAAATGTATGTTTATTTACGTACTTAAAAAAACGCCATGAAATTCAGTGGAAGAGCAAAGCAACTTCGGTAGCGATTTCATATATCTCGTTTCTGTATTATATAAACTATTAAAACACACACACTTAGAAAAGTTTTTGAGAAATTTCAACAAAAATGTTCATTAATAATTCCCCCCCCCAATCCCCCGATACGTCCAATATTTTCTTCCTCCATTAGCAACTGGGGGGAAGTCTCTCACTCCTGCTTCAGTTATGCACGATTCTATTTTTTTTTTTTTTTTTACGACTTCAAAATTATCCTAAATTTAGTTCAGTCTAAGACAGTTATCCAGAATATCATGGATGATATGAATATGTACTTTCATCCAATGCAAAGATATTCAATTGAATCAATCAAGCCAGTTTTGGCTTCGACTCGAACATTTATCTGATTTAATCCGATTTAATTTTTTATTTTTTAATTAAAAAAATATATCCGGCTGGGATTCTGTACCTTGCGATAATCATCTTGTTCCGGCTATTCAACCCTTTTAACAGGCTGTTTACTTATTTTTTCATCTTTTCGCAAAAAAGAAACAGGGTTAAGTAGGAAGGAGATGGAGCAGTTACCTTTGCTCCTTACGGCATAATTCCTATAGCCAGCAGATGAACTAAAGAATATATAACCGGTTTCGGTTTTCCATTGTAGCCACGATTTTGCATTCTGCTAATTAAAATATTTAAAGGCAAAATGTAAACACTGAAAAATAATAATAGGCCGCCCAAGTGGTGTAGTGGCTAAAAAACCATTCTATCACTCCTTGGGTCCGGGCTCGGTTTCCGGATTGGGCTTGGGTGCTAACGTGTCCGTCCCTTCATGGGGGGGGGGGGTTAACGCTGGCCGCCCACTGGGTGCAGAGTGCTCTCATAATAAAATGACCCGTAATTTGAGCCTTAGTGTTGGCAAATGCTGGATGAGCAAGTGCCTGTCCTTTGAAAAACAAAAACAAAATAAAATAATAATAAAATAATAATTGATGACAAGTATGCAGATACTTTGTTCTGAATTATCCTGTAATCCAGCGTTTCTCAACCTGTGGGGCGCGAACCCCAAGAGGGGGGCGCAGAGTGTTTGCAAGGGGGGGGGGCACGAGAAAGACCAAAGAGCAAGTAGTGATGCATGTTTTTAAAAAATCATCTTATTTATTCTCATTTTTACTCAAAAATATATCGATTTTCGCTTAAAATGTTCATTCAAACTTATTACTGATAACATTATTTTATAGAAAATTCGACTAACTAAATGTTCATTGTTAAAAATTTAAACACTGAATGTATGCTGAAAAATGTGAAGGGGGTCGAGTGCGCCACCGTAAGTTAGCCTTTGTTGGGGGGCGCGACGTTAAAAGGTTGAGAACCGCTGCTGTAATCCAAAGTTTATTTCTGTTGTAAGTAAGGTTGAATGAAGAAAAGCCTTTACAGGGTTTTACGGAAGGTCGTGTGCACTTTTTGGAATCGAATTTGCATTTATTTTTCTCGTTCGCAATATGAGATAAAAATTTAGCGAGTTTAGAATAATCGTCTGATATATTTAGTTTTGATTGTAAAGTAGAATAGATGATTCACTTTGGAAATGGAACCTAAAATTAAAATAAAATTCTTATCAACAAATTAGAAAGTGGTGTAAAAATTGCTTTTATTGCTTTAAAAGAAAAAAATGGTTTTTATAAAATGTTAAATTTGAAAAGGGAAAAAAAAAGATTTTGCAGAAAATAAAAGTAAGTAAAACGGGGGAAAAAGACTGTTCGAACGCATGTAATTCAGAAACTGAAGTCTCTGGTCCTATAAGAACTTTTGCTGTTTCAAGTCCATTGAACCAGAATGGATTTCAGTAGTAAAATCATTCATAAAAAATTTAAGTTAAAAAGGATGTTTAAATCTAAAGTTGATAGGCTTTTGTCAAGGCCTGATTGCTGGTAAAAAATATAGAAAATTGTATAAAAAGCTACCTAGCTGCCGAAAAATTGAATATGTGGTAACAGTAAGTTGAGGCATAGGTATATTTAAGTGATTGTACTTTTTTAAAAAGAGCAATTTTCTATTGCTCAACTGACGAAATGACCGTAAGAAATGGCTTTGTCAGTGTTTAAAAAAAATACTAGAAGGCAATCAAAACGGTTGCAGGATTTTGTTACAGTGGCGTATCAAAAGTAAAAAAAAGTATGCAATAAAACCCAAATTATTTTCTCCTATCAGCAGAATATTTTAGAATGAATTTTCGAAAAGGAAATTCAAGCCTTATAAGGGTGTCTTAAAAACACTGGGTTAGGCTTTTATTTCTTAAACATTGATCATAGACATACACAATAAATTACAGATATGTATAGCTGCCAACGTTTCCGGAATATAACTAACCACCTTTTGTAAACAGTATATTTTGTAATTAGTTTTTTCAAAATAGTAACCAAACCACGCACGAAACATAGAAATTTTGCTATATTCTAACACAGAAGTTATTGTTTATAAAAATACAAAAAGTGGTTAATTATTTTCCGGAATTGTTGGCAGCTATGGTTACGGAAGAATAACGTCTAGAAATTTTATGGTATTGATTAAAAATTTTCGGAACACTGATCATGTTTTGGAAAACAACCCAAGAGAAGTGGGGTAAAATGGATATGATGGCTCTTAAAAGGTATATACTTTTAGGAAAGGAATGAGCCATGGACATTTTCAAGAATCATAACTACGAGATGAAGCACATCGTCGGAAAAATACGTCATTCATATTCAAAAATTAACTGTTAACATCGGTTCCAAAAATATTTCATCTATTCTGTATTTTCTCAGTGCATACAAATAATTCCTAACAGAGCTCTTTTAGAATGTATTCTTACATTATAAATATACGTATAGTTGATAAAATTTATGAATTACGTATTTTCCTGTTAAAGCTATGTAACATATTTTGACACATAGATTTTGCGATCGGTTGTAATTTTTGATTTCTTTCATTTACTAAGTACTACACTTGACTTCAATAAAATAAATAAATAAATAAGAGTTAGGGATGGACGCGAGACGACTTTTTTGCGAGACGAGACAGAGATTTGCAGATTTTTTGCGAGACGAGACACACGTTTTTAACATTACGATATAGGGATTTTTGCGAGACGAGACAGAGATTTGCAGATTTTTTGCGAGACGAGACACACATTTTTAACATTACGATATAGGGATTTTTGCGAGACGAGACAAAGTTTTTAGGCTATTTTGCGAGACCCGAGACTCCCATTTTTCGTCTCGCGTCCATCCCTAAAAACAGTAATTTTTAATAAAATTCATGATGTGATAAATAAAGTTTTGAAAAAAAAAATAAAAATCGTGTAGTGAATGTATCCGATTTTAAGCACGTTCAGAGAATTATTTTCAAAAATTGCAGCCTGCGAATAATTAGTTTGCTTAGAAACTTTATTAGAAATTTTTTTGTATCACCTACAAATGATGCCTCAAAACATATATATATTACTTTTTCAAAAATACTATCCTTATAAATAAAAATGAAAATCTGTGTGTTTGTTTGGATGAATCGCATACAAATCAACACCGTTTGACCAATCGACTTGAAATTTTGCACAAGTACTTAAAAATGTACAGGGCAAATTGTGGTCTACTTTAAAAATCTAAAAATCCAATATCGAAAGTAAAAAATGCAAATCATTTGCGTGGCACAAACGTTTGTATCGTTAGTGAAATCACATCATTTTGATGTCACATTAGTCTTTGAAGGAAAAATTGCGATTAATGTTCGCTGGAAATAGCTTCTTGAGATTAACCAGTATAATTTATTTTTTCACAAATAAAATGATTTCCTCTGCATGGAGTATTAATATCAAAGGGTTGTTCCCAGAAAAACGAAGTCTTTCTAATACGAAAACTTATTCCATACGCAAATACGTTCAAAACGTGGATTTTCTTTATGAGTGCGTTTACGAAAATTTTTCTTGGGAAAATGGGGAAATCCGTTTGTTTCATATTCATCGATCCTTATTTTCCGAGTTTAAGTACTCTAAACATGAAAGATATCAATTTCATTGGATTGATGAATCAACAAATTAAGTGGAAACAGTGGGTTATGTGAACTACGGAAATCTTCATGTTGTAAATAGAATATGAAAATAATATGAATTTTTTTTTCTTAAGTCAATTCCTACTTAGGTCAACAAAGGAAAATTTTATTTTAGTTACTTATTATTTAAAAACTGTATTAACATCAAGTGCCATCCACTACAAGTTTTAAAAAAATATATTTGAACTTGAATGGATGAATAAAAAGTATTTGATTAACGATTAAAAATTTTGAACAGGATATATAAATACAGGGAGAGGGGTATTAAACAATACATTGTAGGTTGTCCGGCATTATCGTAAGCTAACAGGTGAAAATAGCGCTAGAGCCCTGAACATCCCTATTATTGCTGTAGCCATGAATGTTCGTTAATCAAGACAGCAGAAATGTTATAAAAGTTTCAGGTCACTAAGCGATCCGTGTTCTCGCGAACTCAACACCATTCGTACCGTTTTACAAGAAAATGGTTTTTCCGAGCTGAGATCGCGATAGGGCACGCAAGCGATGCGGCGAATCGATTTGAGACACGCGACCGTGTGCGCGAAAGCCGATTTATTTTACTCCCATTGCCCCCTCCCGCTGACGGTGCCCCTAGGAGGCAATGCCACCCCTCAGATTTCAAACGGAACTTTGTGCGCTGAAACTAGGAAAGAACCTGCATGCGTAATAGCAGTGGCGGATGTAAAATAACTGCCACGATGATTAATTTTCTAAGAGGCCAGTTTATCTAATTTGCCAACGCGATTAAATAATTTTTTATGTAGTGAAGACATAATGTATACATATATACTAGAAAATATTAAGCCCGTTGCATAGGCGATTACAACTGGAGCTAGAAAAGAAAATTGGCAAAAGTATATCTACATTCAGTATATTTAATCTTCCTCCACTTAAAATAAATAACTTCATATTCAATTTTTATTGTATGCCAAAATCGAATTTCATGCTTTTCTGGAAATGTGTGGACACTTTTCGCATTCGAATGATTTCGTCTTGTGTAAACAGCCCCTCTTATATCAATGCTTCATGCAGAAGGAAAAAAAGAATTCAACTGTGTAATCTGAAAAAACTACTTTAAACGAATTGGAATAGCAATTTTTCCTTCAGAATCTGATAAACGTGACTTCAGTATGACGTCATTGTCACTTGGAGCTCGTAATTTTGTCATGCAAATAATAATCTCTTTTTACTCTCGGAAATAAAATAGAGCTGAAAACAGCGAAAAATCGCTGAGAAATGAGGGAACTGGTGTATTTCCAGACTTTAAAATAGCGCAGATTGTTTTCTATATTTTTATGCATAATTATGAATCATTTCAAGCGGATGGTACAAACAGTATAAATGTTATTGAGGTTTTTGTGCTTAACTTTTTAATCTTTTTGGAGTAATGATGGTAAACGTTTTATATCTTGAAGTGGTCCCAAGGAATTGTTAGAGAATCAGTGAGTCAGGGATCAGCGTAACTATATCGTAGGATATATACCTACCGTATTTACTCGCGTAAAGTCGCCCTCGCATTCTAGTCGTACCCCTGTTTTGAAGCAGAAAAAAATAGCTTTAGTGTTAAATATCATGTAGTAAATTTTCCCCACATAATAGTCGCACCTATACTTTTAGCATAAAAAATAGGCAAAAAAGTGCGACTATTACGCGAGTAAACACGGTATTAACAATTATTGTGACGGGCCATATTGCTTTCTTATACATTTTGAGTGAAGAACGCTTAGGATCTATTGAAAAAGTTTACTTTTGTTACTGTTAGACTAATGAAAACATTATTTAAATGATAATTTGTCTCCCCCCTTTCTTTGCCCACTTTCTAGCAAGCATCTCTGTGCAATAAAACATATTTGGAACGATATTGGGATTAAAAGTGATATTACGGTTTCCGAGCAGTTCCTTCAGCAATAAAGGAGAACAAAATACACATTTGCAAAACTCTGTAATAATCATATAAATCTGATCTTCGCACATACGCAATAAAATATCCATAAATAGATAATAAAATCACAGAAACATTAAAAATTTTAATTACGTGCGAAAATCAATCATAGTAGAAAGCCAAGAATTCAGTAAGGTCACGCACATAAAAAAAAATAAATAAATAAATAAAAAAGTAAAAAAATATTCATTTTGCAAGTAGCCCTGTCGTACAAATAATGATTTAATTAACTCTGACCTTTCAAGACTAACCCTAACAGTTTTTTAGACCAATACAGGACAGAAAAGGCGGGGGGGGGGGGAATTGAGGCCTAATTGACTCACAGTCAAAAAGAATGATATCGTTTTATTTCGGTTACTCTATTATTATAAGTAGAATTTTTTTGTTTCCTAAAAAATGGAACAAAATTAAAATTATGAAAGTTCAATGCCGACCGTATCTTTTCACTTCATACTTTAAATCAGCATGCCAGGGGAAATTTTTTTTTTTTTTTCAACAAATAGTGTACGAGTTACAAAGCATCCAAAAGTGACAATGTTAAAGAAAAATTTTAAACTTTAAGCCATGACTCCTAAAATAATGAATGAGTTTTATTATATGTTATTTTAAAATGTAATTTATAAAAGTTCAAAAATAACGAAAACGACAATTTTGGATTATGCTTTTTCTCATTAATTGTATATTATTAAGTCGCATTTCGAAAAATAATAAATATGACCATGCATAAATTTCATTTTTATTGGGATCAGTGTAATTTGTCCCATTCCCTAACCCCTCTTTCGAAAAATTAATAGCTTTGTAACTATCAGAAAGAGAATCTTAAGGGAAGGATTGTATGCTAGACTTATTCTGTTCTTTTCCTTATTTAGTTTTCTAGTAACGGAACTAAGTATTGATTCGGTCCGCATTTGAAAACTCTCTCAGTTTTCTCTGTAAAGCTCTGAATTTTCACATCTGAGTTAACATGAGGTTCAAGAAAAAACTGAAAGAATAAAAAATATTGGTTTTTATTGGAAATTTCAAAGTTGTGTGAAAAATAAATATACTGGTGTACAAACAATATCAAAAAGAGAGGAGTTGTTAGTTAATATACAGGTTGTATTAAAAACAGTCAAATCATGATTCATCATATTTGGGGAAAGGTCCATTTTATATGGAGTGTGGCATACGTGCACTGCTATACAAGCGTCCTGAAGGGAGAGCGTGGGGCGAGGGCTGGGAGAATGAGGCGCAATCCAGCTCGGCCAAAAGGCACTAGAGATGAGACGGGCTCACCCGAGCCCGAAAGCCCGAGCCCGAGCCCGCGCCCGACTCGGGCTCTGTAATTCACGATTGCGTTCGGGCTCGGACTCGTGAAAAATTTCTCCTTTGTTGAACATACTCCTTGAAACAGATTTTAAAAGTGATTCATGGGATAAATAGACGTACTTATTTCAAAAAATAGCGGCACGGGGGACTAGAAGGTGTGTGAAGCTCCAAAATTTATTGTATCCTCTTAATGAAGTAGTTAATTTTATTTGTCTTTAGCTGAAATTTCGGGCTCGGGCTCCAACTTTAATAAAATTGCTCGGGCTCGGATTAAAAGTCTTCGGGCTCGGGCTTCAAAAAATGAGCCCGAACTCATCTCTAAAAGGCACCCCTTCGACCGGCCTTCAATTGCCGGGTGTTGTATGCGCGGAGGTGATCGTGCCGCCACACTACTCCGTACTCCCCCCCTAGAGAGTCAGTCGGAGGCTGACGAACGATGTTCCAAGCGTTATGGAACGCTGCCACTCGTTGTGGAATTTGTGAGGTCGCTGCCACTCGTTGTGGACTTTTGTGAGGTCGCTGCCGTTCGTTGCGGACTTTGAAAGAGCCGAGCGAGAGATGGAAGAGGGCGGTGCTGGCGCCATCTGTCGCTGTAGGCGAGAAGGAGAATGCGTGTTCGTTGTCCGCGTCGCCAATGAAGGGAGAGAGTGGTGTGAGAGCTGGGTTCGAACTCACGGAATTCGTGTGGTAGAATGAGGTGCAATCCAGCTCGGCCAAAAGATTCCCGTTCGATCGTCCTCCAATTGCCGGGGGTTGTGTGCGCGGAGGTGATCGTGCAGCCATAGTCCCAGCGTTCCGTCATACTGTTAATAAAGGCAACGAGAAAGCCTTCCGGAATAAATACCCTGTTTCCAAAAGCAAGCTTCTTAACACATAGGGTCGTGAAAGGGGTATGAACGTCGAGCAATGGCTTTTCCTATGCCATCCCAAACATGTTCTATAGTATTGAGATAAGGAGACTTCACAGGCCAGTTCATGCAACGAATAGTATCTTCTTCATTAAGATTATAAACAACGCGATCTCTGCGTGGCCTTACAGTATCGTCCATAAATGGAAGTCCAAGCCAACAACCTCGGAAAAACCTGACATGGCTTTCGAGGACCTCATTCCCATAGCGCTGTGCAATGATACAACTCAAATAAAGGTCGTGGAGTAGTAGAAGACTGCTCAGCAGGATGTCGCCCAGACAAAGGACTCCTGTACCAAAAAAGTACTCTACTTTCCTTGCGTTAGAGGAATGATAGAGTTCTTCGTTTGCTACGTCTGAAGACTCGTCGGGAATCATTCTGTGTGCTAAACCATGCATACATAACCATGCATTCTGTGTGTAAACCACTCCCCAGTAAAAATATCACGGTCCAATTCTTAATGCGTCCAAGAATGACGTGCTTGGCTTCATGACAAATAGGCTCTTGTGGGTCCTGCTCAGACGTAGACAAGCCACTAAACGCCGGGCGTAAAAGGCCATTTCTGCAAGACGTCTGCATACTCTTTACCCGAAAATTCTTTTTCCAGACGCACGAGCTAGGTCTCTAGAAAGCTGTGCAACCGTTGTCTGCCTATGCCGTAGTGCACTTAATGCCAGTTAGGGAGCCTTTTCAGGTGTCGCTCTACAGCGGCTTCGGCTGGATTTTCTGTTGTGGTACCAATTGTTTGGAATTGATTTCACAGCGGGATACCACTTTCAAAGGCACTTGTAACAATCATGCCACCTTCCCTTGTGGCTAGCCAACTTAAATCTACCGACGGCTCTCGATCTCGCTGAATCATCTAGAAGATTACGAGAACTCATTTTTATAAAAAAACAGCCAAACATAAAGTTTTTAACGCAATATTCAAAACAATGCAGGTAAAAGTCCCAGATGCTTAAACAGTCACATTTGACGTCGCATTAGAAAACTAAGGCTTAACCCCCTTTACTCCAAATTGAAGTCTGTAACAGCGGTATTCGTTAAATATACAGATTACGAATTTCGCAGTTTTAATGGAGGCAGTTTTGAATTATACTGAAAAGCGTGCTTGTGACCCCAGTTTTGGACACCGATGTTTGTTGTTGTTGTTGTTGCTAATTCCACTAGGTCTAGTCGAAGGCTAGACCAAGTCCAAGAGGTCGTGAATCTTCAAAAAGTCGTAAACCACAAGAGGAGCGGCTGCCAGATCCTCATGCGAAAGCCCCAAGCAGTTTAAAAGATGGGCTGGGGAGGCCTGAGCTGAAGTGCATTTAATGCAATTCAAAAAAGTTTTTTCACCAATGACATATTTAAGAGTCCCGATATGACCACTCCGGAGTCTGCTGATGGTGACTTGGACCGATCTGTCACACTTAAGTGCAAGGGCACTGCCAGGGGATTTCTCTGAATACCAGGAATGTATAAAGGAGGTGTCTTCGATATTTTCTGGTTAAGGGTCTTTAATTGTGAATATATCTCAGAAGAGGATAGACTTCCACAGGAGATTAAAGGAACATGTACACCTTCCTTTGCAAGAATGTCAGCAGTCTCGTTTCCATGTAGGGGAAGGAACCCATTGAAGAAAAATCCTACGCTGTTCTGAGAGTAAATTTAGGTCTTTTAGAATTGACACTGAAGTTCCGTCACCAGCTTTAGCTCAGTCGCTCAGATGCTGAATGGTACCGAATATATCTGTCACAATCCAAATGTCTACAGAAAAAGTTTCAGGCATCAATGCCCTACATTCTTTTATAGCAACGAGTTCAGCCCTAAATACTGAGAAGTAGTCTGGGTTTATTATCTTAATTTTAATAGACTGAAATGGTGACTTAATGAAGACGCCATTGCCTGTAATGATCATCTCTGCTGCTGTCAGTATAAACCTGGACAGCCGAAGATGGAATTTGATTTATAATCTGGAGAAAGTTGATATAAATAAGCAGGACAATCCTGTTTAATAGTCTGTAGATGGTTCCTCTCAAAAAGTTAAAATTCTTATTAGAATAAGATAAAAAATTAAGCCATCATAGCCCTAACCAGCTTATTTCTGTGTCAATTAAAGCGTAGAGGTTATTTCATTTCGAGATTGAAAAACGTCTTGAATCTATAGTAAGTTAGATGGATCGACCACGTAAATAGGGATAAACGCGAGACAGAAAATAGGCGTCTCGCAAAACAGCCAAAAAACTTTGTCTTGTCTTGTCTTGCAAAATCCCTATATATTAATATTAAAAATGTTTGTCTGTAAGCTGTGAAAAGCTGTAAATCTCTGTCTCGTCTCGCACAAAATCGCCTCGCATTCATCCCGATTACTAGTAGACACTCTTTGAATGGAAGACGTGTCACTGCCATAAAAAGCATCCTGCATATAAAAGTATCGGAAGTATGATTGAAACCTCTGTTCACCGA
Organism: Cheiracanthium punctorium; assembly: GCA_038373885.1. Classification (NCBI taxonomy): domain Eukaryota; kingdom Metazoa; phylum Arthropoda; class Arachnida; order Araneae; family Cheiracanthiidae; genus Cheiracanthium; species Cheiracanthium punctorium. Next base: position 58,393 of record JAWZYV010002522.1, on the reverse strand, counting down.
ATCCTTCAATGGATAGCAGAATATAATATCTCTATACTAAATCCTATAACGGGTTAAAAGTTTCTGATGCAGCATTTTACTTTATAGATGTATATGAATTTTAAATATGGGTCTTAAAAATAATATCACATTTTGAGTGACGCCCTGGTGTTGACTTTATAAGATTTGCTTTTAAATTCCATTACAGTTACTTTTGTTTTATTTTCTAAAGAAGATTTACGCATTCAAGGAACGCTTTTCATTTTCAAATACACGGTCAAATATATCACACTTTCACTGAGCCTATATTATGTATTCAAATGAGTTTATTTCAGTAATTTATCTTTTGCGTCACGCTATCCAAAAGGGAAGCAAAATTTGCATAAATGTTTTCTTATAACACACTATGTATTTGAATACATTTCACTTAGTTTAGGTACTATGACCCAAAGTAAACATTTACAAAGTAAAAGTTAAATATGATAGTTGAAAGACTAGGTTACTTACTTCATTATTTGGTTAGACTATTTATTTCTCTTTAGTGTCTAACAAATAACTACATTTTTTACGATCAAACAATATTAAAAAATAAGTAAGTTCATTAGTGTTTTTTAATAGGGAGGATTTTTTAAAAACCTACCTTTTTTTAAAGGTGGGGGGGGGTAAACCCCGAAAATTGCTTCATTTGTTTCGCACACAGGCGCTGGCCATGGTCGACGAGGCACTGCTTAGTAGAAACGCGACTTTATCCGTTCTTAAGGGCACATAAACCAATTAAACACTGGCAGTTGAAATTTTGAGAGAAGAGGGTGAAGCTGGAGAAGAAATTGTTGTCGCTTCTATCAGGAATTCTGGTAAAACAAGCTTTGGAAGAGAGGGAAAAAAAAAAGGAACAAGAAGAGCATAGCGAAGAAATCAAAAAAATTGACTAAAAAGGAAAAAAAAAAAAAAAAAAGGGGAAGAAGAAATTATGATGTCATGTGAAATTTTCTGCATCTTCTGACGGAGACTTCTCTCATTCTATACCGTACATCGACACTGAAGATGGTATGGATTTAGAGGATTTTGAAACTGATAAATTCTGCATCATATGCAAAGAAGAAGGCACGTATAAACTTTGGTATGAGTGCTTCAAGTACTTAAAATGGGCTCACGCTGACTGTTACGGATGGGATCTGAGAAAAGCTAACCAAGGACCTTACAAATGTGACCTGAGCATTTACACTACTGGCCAAAAGTATTGCAAGGTTCAGAAATCTAACCCTTTTTAAGATTAAGCCCCCTCTCCCACGAAAAAATTAAAAATCAATATAATTTATATTTTTAATGTCAACATGTTAAATTAATAACTTCGAAGATAAGATAGCATTAAGTTAAAGAAGAAAAACAATTATTTAATTTATTGAAAAAATATATAGGTTTTTATAGAAATCATAATGAATAAAATTAAATAAAGAATTAATTTCAAGGTCATTCTACAAAAAGAGGATAGCAAATAAATGCAATTGTACTAAAGATCATTTATTATGTTGCTGAGCAGCCTTGACTTTGATCACCACAGTCACTCTTTTAGATATGGAATCCACAATGTTTTACAGCACTTCCTTCGGTGTTTCGTGGTGCTAACTTAAATTATTGGTTCCAGAAGCTCTCATTTTGTTTTTTGGTGATTTTCAGGTGTATTCTTTCCAATTATACTACACAAGTTCTCAAAAATATTAAATATGGCAAATTTCCTGTTCATTTTTTCTGGGCTTATTCTTGAAACGATGGTTAGATTTCTCAAACTTGCAATACTTTTGACCAGTAGTGTAAATGCTTTTTTTTTTTTCTCTTCTTATTAAAATTATTTGCTAATAAAGTGCTCATGAATGCTAATTCACATTCCGGGGTTAGTTGTTAGTTTGTCATCTTACCCTATCCCATTAGTCATCTTTCCCCGTGGCTGAGGAAAGATGACGAAAATTACTGTTTTTGAGAGAACCGTTGTTTCGCCTCTTAAAAATTGAAACAGGCAATTAAAAAAATTCAGACTCATTCACAATACTCAGTAAAAATCATAGTTGTTTAAGTTTGTCATCTTACCCTGCTACTTGCATCCAAATTAAGCTGAGCACTCTATCAGCGGCTTCTAAAAGAACTTTTTTTAAAAATAAAAATTCCATGATTTCATCGTTATTAATTTACAAAAACTGCATTTTTAAAAGTATTTATTATATAATTTAAATTATATTTATTGAAATAATTAATTTTAAATTATTTATTGAAGAGGCATTCATTTATGCCTTTTCAATAATTAATTTAAATTTCAAAGATTTCTTATTAACACTAAAAATTTTTGTAATACAATCTAATGTACAATTGAAATTTTTATAAAAAGAAATTTAGACATCGATAGCAGTCATAAAAATGGACAGTTTAACTTATGTTAACTTAAACTTTAAGTTAACGTACATCAATATTAAGTTAACGTGCATATATAACATCAAAATTTAACTAGTACAACCTAAATGAGTTTCATATTTGAAAATTGATTATTGAACAGAAATACGTATTATTTGAAGGATTTACATTTTATGATATGAATGTGGTTTGATGTTTCAGTTTTGTGTGAACGTTCTTCGGGACGTTAATCTTCCACGCATTCATCTTTTCCGTTCACTTCACAGGCACAGATTCCCAGCCTGTCTTACTAGAAGGCGGGAGTGTGATTTGACCCCCTGCAGTGACTACCTGGGGTTTTCATTTATTTAAGTATTTATTCCCCAGGGTGGTCAGAACTTCGGCTAGCTGAGCGTATTTGATGTATCCCGCATTTTAAAACAGCTGATGCAGTCATCAAAAGATTAGCTGCAATATAATTTGCTTTAAGATTTGTATTCCTAGCATCGATTCATTAAATGTAATAATACATGTTTAAATGCAGTTAGATGAGATAACGAATACGGTGATTTATATATATATTTCTCTTTTTGGGAAATTGAATAATTCGAAAATCATGAAAAGTTTCTGGATAAGATATCACACATTATTTGTCTAATAAAGTGATCTGTTTGCTCTTCTTTATTAAATCAAGTGGAAACGAGTTTTCATGATGAATCATTTTTTTCGAAATACAACAATTTTTTGAACTTGGAGAGAAATAAAATTAGTTTTTTAGAATACGTTTTTTAAGTTAAATAAACAAGTTAGTTACAGGTATAAAATATAAATTCAGTATAAAAATTGTGAAAATTTTGTTGGAAAAAAATTCAATTATGTTTATATGGCAACGTGCTGGAAATTATAAATAGCACAAATCAATCACTAGCTGATTAGGCTGACACATTTTTTTTTAATTTTTTTTTTATGCAGATCAAAAGATTTCTATATATAGGATAGACAGTTTTTATAAGTAATTTATACAGGATTTATATATATATATATATATTTGCAAATTTCAATAATTTACAGATATGCCGCGTACTTCCTTGAGGTAGAAAATGGTTGAGATTGTGCTTTTTGACCCGCATAAGCTGGTTATACTTCTAGCGTTTTGAGTTCGTTATTGTTTACTTCAAAATAGCTGAAAAGTGATCTATAAACTTCGCAAAACTTAAAAAAAAAAAAAAAAAAAAAAAGAGAAGAAATTGCTCCAATACTGTCGTGAATTTTGTACTAATGGCTACTCATTACGTTAAAACAAACATGTGTATGAGTTACTATTTGGCGAAGTGGAGTTACATCTGTAGTGAAAGGGACGTTCTATATTTTGTGCAGAATTTCTCTAAGCTTAGGACATAACCCCAGGGTCTCAAATGTAAGCTCATGTTTGCTAGTAAATAGCTACCGTGTTTACTCGCGTAATAGTCACCCTCACTTAATAATCGCACCCCCCGTTTTGAAGCAGAAGAAATCGTCAAAATATTTTCCTCACGTAAAAGCCGCAGTCACGTATTTGACCTTCATTTATGTCGATAAGAATATTACTATAAAAGAAAAAACGCCCCTTTTTGTGTCCAACTGATGAAAATATTATTTAATATACGGCAATTAATCTGAAACATTTGATAAATTAGTAATTTTATTATAATACCAGTAATGTTTTACCATTACAGTGCACAATATTATGTAGTAGATTTTTCCCACATAGACTTTCACCATGAAAAATTGGAAAACAAAATCCGACTATTACGCGAGTAAACACGGTAGTTTGGAATTTGAAAAACATGAATTATGTTCTTTGGTGATTTGAATCCGAAGGCAGCATTACTTTAAAGAAAGTAATGTCTCACAGTCAATGAAAATAAACTTTATAGCCTAGAATACGTTAGTTACTACCCTAATTTTCACTTGATGACAAAATAAATGTGTACAAGGTAAAGCATCTTACAAGGACGCACACGAAGTTTTTGAAGTAGTGCATTGTTATTTAAAATGACACTAAAAGATAATCATACACTGATGAAATTCGCAGGGATTAAAGGAGTCGACGAGTTATAAAAAGGTATTTTCCAACCCATTTTCTATCGTTACTTAGTCTTACGATATTGATACATTGCAAGTTAAAAACTGTCACTATCATTGAAATAATGAGGATATTTTTATCTGGAAACAAAGGTAAATGATTTTTTCAGTGAGCTAAAATTCCGAATTGAAATTTAAATTCAACTTTTGTATTCCCTCAGTGTAAAATATCCAGACAGCACACTTTCTTTCTCTTTTAATGTGTCATTAAAATAATAACAAAAAAGTATCAGGAGAAGATATCAAACCCTTTGACAGCACTGAAATCTGCCGTAATGTTCGTGACACTTCCTGATGGAAGTTAATTATCGGAGACCACAATAATAGCCCTTTTCTCGTTGTAGCTGCGATTTTGTATCTTCCCGAGCTCGTAATAAACGAATTTGACTACAGGTAACCGTTATCTAAGGGTTATCCACGTCAGAACCGATCAAGCGAAATACTCCAAGCTAATAAACTATCCAAAACTGAATCTCATCTTTCACCTCCTGCTGATTCCTTTAGCATTAACATGTCTAATGGAGAAGCGCTGCAAAGAAAAGTTTGGAGCCCCTCCTTTGGTGGTCCCAGGTCGTTAGCAAAAAAGGGAGCACCCCGCTGCTCTCTCTTCTTGAAAGGGCCCCCCGCTGAGTAGACTTTGGAAATTAATAAACTATACACGAGCCAACTCGTATAGGTAACCCACCCTTTCTGCTGGACATAGTTACTGGAAGCTAGGCCTTCTGAGGGTTTAATAAGTCTGCCCAACCCTTATAGTGGTTTATTAGATGAAACTGAGCCACTTTTAATAGTTCGTTTAAACAATTAGTATTCAGTATATAAAAAATAGAAAACCAAAGCATTTTTTTACCTATGCTTTACCTACTATAGATTATATTTATGGATTGGAATATTACTTTCCTGATATGACTAATGCATTTTCCTGCATGCCAAACGTGCTTTCATTTGGCTTTCGTTAATATATGCATATTCATTAACTTTAAAAACAGACAGAAATATTTTTTTATGTATTGTTTTTCCTTATTGTTATTCTGAATCTTTTATTCTACAATATAATAAAATAAGAATCAAGAAAAAATATTTTATACTTAAATTTAGAAAGTGAAATCAGTTTTCATACATTTAAGTAAAATAAAATGATTTACTATGTTCGTCATTCAAACTTGCGTTTGGAAAGGGCTGGATTATTATTGAGCAAACATATACTACTCAAATACGCTTTTTCAATAATTAAATATCGGTTCATAGCAATATGACTCCATGCTATGAAATCGAAAAAAAAAATCGCTATAATGTACAATAAAATATTTTTCACACAATGATACTTATTAAAATAAATTTCACGCATTTCTTGAAATCAATAATCGTTAAGAAAACATGAGGTATTAAGCAAAGCAACACAAGAAAGCTATTCATTTAAAATCTATGGGCATTCATAAATAACCAGTTAATTTCATTTTTAAATGTCGACTTTCTTGAAAATTATTGCCATATATCCTTTCGTTTGTTCCTTTAAGATGCATTCCATTAAGCACTGAAAGTCATGTTATTAATATTACTATTTTTTTTCTTTTTAGTCTGATGAAACGCTTAATAACAAGACAAAAACGGATTCTAAGATGTAAATTATTAGGTTGTTAAATAATACTGACGATTTTTTAAAAGTATTTAAATTAAGGTGATTATTAACACATTAACTACCGTTCTCATTCCCTTTTTTCGCATCGTTTACGGTTTCATGTATAAAGTTGTTATTTTAAAAAGAGCTGCAGGTGTAAGAGGATTTTTGAACAGCTGTAAAACAAATTTATAATGTTGAACACTTAAAAAACGAAATATTGCCTCTTCCAAAACAGCACTATGCACGTGCTGCACTTTCATGAGACTTACTTTTTTTATTATATTACTTATTTTACATTGGTTCTCTCTCTCTCTCTATGTATATAAGGGTCGCCCAAATGAAAGTGGCACTGTAGGTGGTTTGAGAAATGTTTAATGGTATTAATATAAATTATTATACAAAAGAAAGAAGTAATACATGAGTAACAGATAGGCTAGACAAAGTCACCTTGTAGGTTGAAACAAGTGTCCCAGTGGTTAAAGAGATGATGGATACCTGGGTGAAGAAGCTCCGATTAAAGGGGCAACCTTTCATGCGGTATTGCGTACACACTTCCTTTGCTCATAGACAATTCCTCCGCTATGTCCGAATGATGATTCGCCGATTCATTCTCAAGAGACAGTCCGCAGTTACAACTGCTTTCTTGGTTATGGTAACTACATGCGCTTGACCAAGTCGGGATCTGCCGTCAGTACAGCTTTTTCCACTGCGAAAATCTCTACACCACCGGAATACCGAACTGCGTGACATACACTCCATAGAATACACATTTTGCATGATTGTCTCGTGAGAATGAATCGGCGAATCATCACCTACGAAATAGCGGAGGAAATGCCTATGAGCAAGGGAAGTGTGTGTACAATACTGCATGAAAGGTTTCCCCTTTCCCCGGAGCTTCTTCACCCAAGTATCCATCATCTCGTTGACCGCTGGGACACTTGTTTCAACATACAAGGGGACTTTGTCTAGCCTATCTGTTACCCCTGCATTACTTCTTTCTTTTGTATACTAATTTACATTAATACCATTAAATAATTTCTCAAACCATCTGTAGTGCCACTTTCATTTGGGCAACCCTTACATGAATAGCAAAAGTAAAATAAACTAATGACTAAAACATACCATCAGACCTCCATGAAAGAACAATGCAGTGAGATGGTCACACGTGTGAAAAAAGAAGCACAAAAAAGAGATTATTTGAAATGGAAATTGAAAATATACTTATATTCGCTGCTACTCTTATCAGGGGCCACACACAGCAAATTTTGAAAATAATAACAAAAATAGCAGGACTTCGGCCAGTGGCTTAGCAAAATGGTCAAACATCTACCTGGGGCTCGATTCTCCATGCAAAAAATATGACAAAGCAAGAGAAATAATATAAATTGTGGCTCTCTAAATGATGCCAAAACGAGAAAACTAATACTTGAACTTAAAGTGTTTACAAAACAAGCATGAAAATTTAACATTAATTTTAACATGAAAATTAACATTAATTCTAAACATTAATAGTCCAAAATTTAGTAACTACCTAAAATAACACTATATGTGTGTGTAGTAATATTGAAAAATAATCTTCAATAACCATCTTCTTAAACCATAGTATGCTTACTATGTATATTAAAAGTAATAATTAGAGAGGGTAATTGGATTATATAAACGAACAATGTAATACCTACTACATAACAACTACATTTATAATGATAATTAATGCACTAATAAAAAGCACAAAACTACTTTTTCAAAAATTTTAAAAATAAGTTTTACTTTTTTTTACTATATGTATATGTTAGATAGACTTACATTAAATTTGTTTTTACTGTTCTTGTATCAAACGGTATAGAAGTTTCTGATAAAGATGTTATAAAATATGTTTTCTTTTAACAGAATATCTTGAAGCAAAGTCGTATATGATTAACCAGGTAATTCATTGTCATATTAAATGTAGCCATCTTTTCGGTTATTTTCAGAACGTGACTGGGATTACCGCACGGCAGTCGTTCCGAAGTTTGGGTTTTAGTACCTATAATTTTCAACCTTATCCAATAGAAAGGAAGATTTATGTCATAGAAACGACCGTCTTTATTTTTACAACTCTCGGAAACGTATTATCGCTGGTGAAAATCGGCAACAATTATCAAATCGTAATGAATTCGGACATAAGCGAGAGACATTGTCATGGGCCGTAAATCTTGTCGTTTATGGGACTTGAGTGAGTGAGAAGGCAAATGAAAATTCTGAGAGTACTTATTATTCAAAACATCATGTTGAAAGACTCTGAAAACAGGATGCTTTAGCCAGTAGCAAGGATGATTTTTTTTTTATTGAAACACTGCACAATTAACATAGGATCGACTGGGGGCTAATAGGACACATTTTACATTTTCTGGTGTAAAAGGCGCAATGAACAAAATTTTTCTTATTTTTTCAGACAGTTCATTCAAATAGCTGCTATTGTATAAAAATAATAAGTGATTGTTTAATTATTAAAAGAGAAATAGGTTAAATTTTGTCCCATGGCGTCAGAAAATTTAACTCGTATGTAAATGATGACTCTCGGAAAAATGGGGGTTTTTCAAAGGAAGAGGATTAGAAAGTTATGCTTCAAAACTCCACTTATCCCCCACCCAATAAAAAATGTGCAATTTTCTGCAGTGCACGAATATCAGTTGCTACTTATCACATGCATTACAAGACAAGGATCAAAGGAACTTCCAGTTGCAGTATCTATCTATACTATTAAAATCTGTGCGCGTCTGTCTGTGTGTGTGTGTGTGTCTGTGTGTGTGTAACATCATCTCCTCCTAAACGGCTGGGAGTTGAGTTTCGAACGAGGTATCCACGAATTCGGAAAATTTCGAGAAAGAACCTGCGCTAATTTAAATTTCGAAATTCGAATTAGTTTAGGAGATATTGATAAAAAAACCCATCAAAAACGCTAATTTTTGCTTTCCGCAATTCCGTTATTGTAACCCCTGTAGTCAAAAAAGTGAGAAATAAGCATCGAGGTTGCCATGTTTGGCTATTTTATTAAATTATTTAGACTCCTGCAGTAAAAATAAAAGAATAATGATTTTTTTTTCTGTTTAGATTATTTACAAAGTTATTTTTTAATTAAAATATTGCGTTCATATTAAATCAGAGCTGGAATTCAATGTTTTTTATGTGTAAAAGAATAAGGGATTGAGAGATTTCCGAGACTAATATGTATATTTTTTAGTTTGGCCGAAAAAAAAATGGCTCATTTGGCGATTTTGAGAAAGTAGTAGGTTCTACCGATTTGTACAGTTTTGGGCTTGGCGCAAATTACTGAGAGCGTAACGAAATAGTATTTTTAATAACAAGTATAAGTTTTACGGCGCTATACTTTGATTTTTCATATAGAAATAATGTAGTTATTAAGGCGATTTTAAACGATTTATAGAATTTTCACGAAATTAAGTAAACTGATTTAAGTTAGAGGAATTCCGCCAAATTTCAGAAAATTGAAATTCTCGCATTTTGTACATGGCAGTTAACGATGATTAAAACCCGTTATAGTTAATAATAATTTAAATAACTGCTACTTATCAATAATATGCCTGCATTAAATTTTGGCGATGGAACCATATAAATGATAGATAACTATTTCACATTTTGATTGCTGTAAAATCAATGCTTCGAATGATTCCCTGAAAACAAAAAAAAATCTTGCAAAATGATGTATGTTGGCATTTGGCGATCGAAGTACTGTGTAATAAATAATTGATTCTTATTTGTTAAAGCAGCGCTACGGAAGTTTCATTTACTAAAAGCTGTTAGAAAGGCGTAATTAATACTGTCTAATACATTTTTTGTTTTACGAATTGAAATATATGTTGATTCCTACTTTAGTACATTTCTTAGCAAAGTTGGCGAAAAATATTCAAATGTAGTGCAGCTCTGTACTTATTTATAATTCCATTCCACAATTGAGATGAGCCGATGTCACTAGCGTATGCATAGATATTTTTTTTTTTAATTCCGCCAAACAAAGTATTGCGTATTGACTTTAGTGTCATGTTTAATTTGTGGTTTGAGCTATTGGCCATCTACTGGCGGCGTTAATTTCGCCAGTATGGCAGTTCTAGCAAAGTAAACATGAATAACTCATTTCATGTTCTATTTTTAACATTGCTGTAATTTCCGTAGCAACGGAATCCATTGTTGCCACTTAAGTTGTTAAATTTGACAATTAAGTGAAACCACTCATTTCTACAGCTTTTAAGACACGAAAAAGTGAAAGCGCATCAAACGTGAAATAAATAGAACTAACTGTAACAGACTTGCACTTTAAAAATAATCGAAGTTTTCATGCTATTCTACATATCTTTAATTTTATTTCCTTCGCGTGTGGATGTCATTTTTTACGTCATTTTTGCTGTTTTGCTGGCAGATTATTGAAAAATAAAGGCCTCGCAAATCTCTCCATTTATTGTATATTAAATTTATATATGCTGCAATAATAATTTTTATTAAGCTAAATTTCCTTTATCTATATCATAATTGGGTAACAATAAAAAGGCTTCGAGACTTATTTTCTGTTCTTCTTTCTAACACAATGATAATGGTTTCTAAGACTAGATCAATAAAATAGAAATTAAAGGCGTTATTGAAAATTTATGGCCATATGTACTTATCACAAAATATCCATTAGTTAGCATTTTTTTAAATATTATGATGAAGAAAAGAAAATTTTCTGGCAGGTGGAACTCAGCGCACACATACGCTAATAATACAAATGGATTAAAAAAATATTAAAATCAATTTTAAATGCATAGTCTTGTTCTAAATGAGTATAAATACATGGGTAATTTTTAATTTAATTTTAGAATTATTTTGAAATGTTTCATTTTTATGCTGGGAAAATAGAAAACAATCACAAATAAGTTAAAATGTCTGTAATAGTATAGGGGCCCAAAACAACCTTTTTTTTTTTGCCCCGGGGCCCCTTCTATGTCTGATCAGGGTCTGCATATTTTTGACTGCTATTGCGTGTTTGCAACATAAATCAACATAAAAATGAGTATTTTTTGCTTTCGAAAAGGAATTTTACATATCTGTAAATTGTATGCTTTTGTAACATCATTAATTTTCTTTGATCTTTTTTTTTATTGCACCCATAAATACAGTGTAGTGTCCACTTGCCAGGATGATTGCCAATCATTCAGTGTCCAGTATTCCGTGAACTTCCTTTTAGGCGATATCCTTTCAAATCTGACATGATATATAGTCAGTCCTCGCAATTAGCGACCCCCCCCCCCCATCCTCTCACTCACCATCTACGGAAAACTACGAAGCGTGAGAAAAACTTACGGTTTTCTCACAGGAATTTTCTTGAAAGCATCGAGACCGCTTCTGGAAGAATCACCGACATTTTTAATTTTCTCTTTGCCTCCTCCTTATGATCGATGCATTGAACAACAATTTTATTTATGCTTAGTTTTACTAAGTTTATTTATATTAAGGTTTGGTCATTTTTCGACGTTATAGTGCACTTTTTTGAGTTTGGGCACTCTTTATTATCCTTGTGTCCTGGTGGTGTGTTCAACTTCCACAAGAGTAATGACAGTTCTGCAGTATTGTAGCTTTTCAAACATTAATTAATCACGTGATTATGTTCTACAACTAGGAATGTTTTTTGTCTCAAAGAAGTGTAAAAACTGATTAGTACATTTTTCGTGGAACCTGAAACTGAAAAAAAAGAAAGTAAATATCTAGAAATTGTACACATTTTTTTTTTTTTTTTTTTTTTTTTGACGAGTTGATAACCTTATCTTTTTTGAGTTTGTTGAAAAGGGACAAAAGGTATAAGCATATGCATCCAAGATATTATTTCAGGGGAGGGGCTAAAAATATTGCTGACCTCGGTTACAGTGTTCTTCGTTTGTAGTGACAGTTTTCAGATCCGGTCCTAAGGTAGAGCGAACGGTGTGACCGCACCGGGCGCCATCTCTACCAAGGCTGTTCAGAATAATATAGCACTGTGGATGTCGGAAATGGCTTCATTTACCTGTTAATAATTGTTTAATAATAAATCTTTTAGTCAATGTACAGTAGTAATCAATCATGTTAATAGTGAATTTTAGTGAACTTTCTGTGAAAAAATAAATTATTAACAGGTACTCGAGGACGACTTATCAAACCCTACATTGTTACGTGATTCATAACCGTCTTATTTACCTTTACCACTCTTTAACTTTTTGCCAATGAGTTTCAGAGCACCATGCATATTTGACAGTCCGTATATTATTGAAGTTGAAAGCCTCATTTTAACCCCTGAAAGCTTTTATAGCTAAATGTGTGGCGTAGCTAGGTGCAAGAGCTGATCTAGGGTACGTGGAGCCTCCCTGCAAACGTAAAGAAGCCCCGTGTTATGCTCCAGATTAAGTTTTCCTTAGTTTTTTAGTTCGAATATGGCGCTCCGATGCCTTGCTTACCGTGTCGGGCCGTCCCTGGCTACGGGGGAGCAAGGAAGGTCAACTGTACCCGGGCGCAGCATCGGCCAAGGGGCGCTAAATGGTATATGAAAGCTACCTAGTTGCATTTTCAAAAAATAGGAGGGGGCGCAAAATCTTCAGTTGTCAGGTGGAAACGAGATTTAGTCATTTGCTGTGGGACAGAGAAACTGTTCTCTCAGCTTGTTTCCATCCCAGATTCAAACTATTCTGGATTGAGGAGGAGAGGAAGACCGAAGCCAACAAAATGGATGGAGGAATACCTCCAGAATATGTTTCCGACAACTTCAGATATCAGTATCGAGGATCATGACTGGATGATGAGGCCCATGGATGATGACTTTTCTGGTTTTTTTAATTTCTCTTTCGCATGCACTCGAAATAGTTACGAGGAAGAACTTACAAGGTTCTTGTCAGAGCCAATCAAACCCGTATCTTCGCTTTCGGCGTACACGTATATGAAAGAAGCCTTCAAAAAAACTAACACTGGCGTGCCGTCCAGTGCATCTGTACAAAGATTGTTTTCGATTGCATCGGACGTATTTTCTCCTCGACGATCATGTTTGGCGGATAACAATTTTGAGATCCAGCTCTTGTTAAAATTTAATAAACATGTTTTTGAATAAATTTATGTGATTTTTATTTTATACTAGAGGCATGGCAGTCTTCCATGAATATGTTGAAATTCTGCTTTCTTTCGTTAAAATTTTAAAGTGTCTATTATATTTAAATTATTAGGTTTTTTGTGTAATAATTTTCAGAATTTAATACGAAAATATGAGAATTTCTATTAATAATTAATAGTTTGTAAAATCCTTAGACTTATCTCTCTCTTAGCCTTAAAATAACAATATAATTCTATAAAATTCTTTTATACCTAACACAAAGAAAAAGTTGTGTTGATGATAATAACTTTTAAAATTTCTTTAACATATATAGAGGATTTTTTTAATGCAATGTTTTAAATAGATATATCATGAATTTAATTAGTAATTGTTTTCATTATTTTATAATATGCATATCATATGTGATGTTTTCAATTAAAACAATTATACAATATTACATGGTTCACACGGGTCATTCGTCATAAATCACTAATTTGGTAAATCATGAAAAAAGGCCTTTATACGCATTAATTTTGATTTGTGCTCAAGAAACTAGAATGTTTGTACAACATGAAAGGGGTCTCAAAACGGGCCTTTTTTTCCCGTTCAGACATCCATTTTATTATATTTTTAAAAACTTTTTTAGTTCTCATGATTTTTCTCATGCTTTCAGAGCTCACTTTCCCAATTTATTTTTATCATAGAGGTATTAAAACTTAATTAGTTTCAGCAATACTTCAATAATTAGCAGTAGTTGCCAGTAGCGTATATATAGGCTAGGCTTCCATTTCGGGGGGAGGGGGACGATTCGGTATTTTAAACTTTATTGTTCTAAAGTTAAAAGAAATGTTTCAAAATAGCTCCTTTTTAATAATTGCTTTACATTTTCGGAGGGGGCCCGCCTCGCCTGGTAGTTGTTTATTAGAGCAATAGTTTTTTTCTAATTAAAGGCGAAAAGGTGCCCGGGGTCTTCCGTGCGTCCACCAAATCTGCGGCGCTCAACGCTACAAGGAAACCACCTTTCGTTCTTTGGACGCGAGAGACACCCGCTGAGGTCATTAATCACGCTGGACACGAGTAGAAAACCAAGGCTTTAGATATCGATAGTTTTCTCTAATTAGGATATAAATATCCTTAAATATGAATGTAATGCAAATTGAATCTGTTAGCAAAATTTGTCTCCTAAAAGTAGCGAAAAAGTAGCGAAGTAGCGACTACATTTCAAAAGTAGTGTAGCTAACTACATTTGTCAAAAAGTAGTTGTAGTTGTAGTTAACTACATTTTTCGAAAAGTAGCGGTAGTTGTAGCGCGCTACAAAAAAAAAGTAGTTTTTCCCACCACTGGATTATACAGAGCAGCACATAACCTCTAATGTATTTGCTCCTCGGGACATAAGCAAGAGCGTATGTCCGGCTCGTATTTGTGTAACCCCACTGTGTTAATCAGATTTTTTGACCATTTTTTACAGCGGAAATTCCGATCCTGAAGTATATTGATCACTGATAAATGAAAAAATTGCAAGCAGGAGTAACCAAAAATTTTTCATGGGAATGTTACGGGAGTGAAGAATATACATTTTGTATGGCAAAAAACTCCACATGGGGGGTTGTGACCCCCTATCTCCTCCTTGGATACGCCACTGTACGCAAGCATCAGTTGTCACGTCATGAAAAACCGTCGTAGATGGCAAACTCCGAAGTTGTTCTGAGGGTTATACAAAATTAAAAATTTTGCTTTTAGTAAATTTTACTTTTGATACAGTTCGAATATTTGGTTTTAATACATTTCGGCCACCGAGGTAAGATGAAATATTACTAAATATGGAAACCCAGAATTTTCTTAACTATTGAATTTGACACTATGCAACTACAGTAGATTCCCTATATACGGTAGATACGTTCCGTGTTATAGGAATCCGTGTTGTACGGGTCCTGCGCTATACTCCACCTGGACTGCGGACTGCGCGGTATAATCGCAGCAAAACTTATTTGCGCTCCGTAAAAATGCAATGATGGTTGGTGTTGCCATTCAAGAGGAATGTTAATTACAGGAGCTAAGGCGTCATAATATCAGAACATATGTCTCCTTTCATGGTGCTGTACGAGTCTCCTTTAACGTGTTACACGAAAACGATCGTAATGTTTTCGTCGTGTTCTAAGAATTCGTGTTGTAGACCCATGTTATAAAGGGGTCAACTGTAATCTGTAAAAAGTGAAAAATGAAATTATTTATTTAGGGCGAATTGACAGTGAGATAAACGTCAGTTTTGTGTAACAAGTGTGATACTGCATTAAGAGTTCAATAAGGGTAATAAGCTTTTTCTCAGAAGTTACATCACAAACGTTTTCATATTTACAAAAGCGACATGATTTTCACCGGAGCAGGGTACATTTTTGGCTTTTAAACGTAAATGATGCATCCATTGTTTAATGTAGGTTTTTTAATTTAGGTAAAATTTAATAAAGTCGTGTGTAACATAACTGCGCTAATGCATTGTCCACGCTTTGAAAAATGCAAGATAAAATTGTTGTCAACATCATGTAATGTTATTTATGTGGTATATACTATATATACTAAACCTCAATGTGGTATATACTAAACCTCACAAAACGAATTATTTGATGTAGAAATCAGGCATTTTTCGAAAGAGAAAAGTTTTGTCTGCATACCATAAAGTTCTTTCTTTTTTGATCGCCAGTCACATTGACGTAGTTTTTGTGTCATGTTGCAATCGTCTAAAATTTGCACTCATGACGTCAACTTTTAGTCACGATTCAAGCATTTTTTCACGTTTTGAGATTCCTCATTACTGGGTTTAATTCGAATTATATATGTTTAAGGAAAATATGCGTTTCCCACCGTGCGGAGAACGGGTACGCAGCTAATCTATACTATTAAAATCTGTGCGCGTCTGTCTGTAACATTATCTCATCCGAAACGGCTGGGATTTGAGTTTCGACCGAGGTGTCTACGGATTCGGAAAATTCCGAGGAAGGTCTTCCGCTAATTTAAATTTAGAAATTCGAATTAGTTTAGGAGATATTGATTTAAAAAAAAAAAAACCGCCAAAAACGCCAATTTTTGCTCTCTGTAATTCCGCGATTGTAACCCCTGTAGTCAAAAAAGTGAGAAATAAGCATCGAGGTTGCCATGTTTGGCAAATTTATTAAGGGGTTAGGGGTAGTCAGAGGCGTGAAAAAATGCCATTTTTTATTAATTTTTTTTACTAGTAATTAAGTTTATTTCACATAAGTAAAAACATAGTATCATTTCATCATACTTTAACATTACTTCACTTAAATTTCAAAAAATAATAATAATTATTTTACAAATTATGGCGGTCTAAGTTGAACAGGTTTTAATAATGGGTCCTTGCGGTGACCATTACAGCTCCTTGGAGATTCATCTAAAATCAATGAAACAAAAAAGATTATTTTTATGGATAGATAATCTTGTGCCTGATCGAAGCTTTTTTTGTTTTTTTCAAAATTAACAAAATGGCGGTCTCTGGAAATTTTTTTGCAGATTTTCGGGAAAAAACCAACAATTAATTGTTTATAAAAAATCGAAGTTTTTAAAAAAAAAAAAATTCCTTCGATCAGGCACTAGCTTTTTATGTTTTGTAAAAGCTGTATAAGCTTCATTGAAATCTATCGAGCGGTTTTTGAGTTACAGTGGTCACCAGTTCAAAAAACATAGTTTTGAGAAAAACGCATTTAAAGTTTTACAGTCGATTGATGTACAGTAATACGAATAATTTCAATACTTACACTGAGTCATCTATTCCTGGACCATATAGAGTTCTTCAGCCGTTGTAGAACTTTCTAAAACATCAATTTGTTGTTGTCTACGTCGCATTCTACCTTCGCGAGTGTTGTCGTTAGCGCGCTGATCAGCTACTTTTACACGTGCACTATCGGTTTTTTCAGTATACCGATGCGAATTAGGCCCACAACTAAGTCCCAGTGTGTTCATTATTACTAGTAATAACTTTGTCCCTTCATTAAATATACTCATAGCTACGTATGCAGCAATTTGAACAATGGTAAAACTAGTATTGATAGTTTTTGGGCATATTTTCCACACTAGTTGGTTGAAGCTCTCATTATTATTTTGATTAAATCCACCTACACATCTTGAAAGTAAATTTTCATTACTAAGATCTTCATAAATAGGCTTGATTGCTTTTAAAACTTCAGGAGGTAAGGGAGAATTATGCCGCTAGCTAATTGTTCTCGGAAATATTAGACCGCTCGAGAGCCTTTTATTCTTCGCTAAATAACTCGAAAGTTATTTGTCGGATTCACTTCAAACTTTCAGAGAATATTTTTAAGATACTATACTTTAAGAAAATGCAAAAAAAAAAAAATCAATTTTTTGAAAATTCTGACTACCCCTAACCCCTTAAATGATTTAGATTCTTGAATTAAAAATAAAAGAATAATCATTTTTTTTTCTGTATAGAATATTTGCTAGGTTATTTTTTAATTAAAATATCGTCTGCATGGGAAATCAGAGCAGGAATTCAATGTTTTTATGTGTAAAAGAATAAGGATTTGGAGATTTCCGAAACTAAATCGTATATTTTATAGTTTGGCGAAAAATAAAATGGATGATATGGCATATTTTGAGAAAGTAGTAGGTTCTACACATGGCTCACTGGGATAAGTACAGGCTGTCCGAAAACCAGTTTCTCCTATGGGATTTTGCGTACAAGAAAAGTTTGCTTCTTCGCCGATTTGTCGCTGTTACCTAACTGTATCACTGTTGCCAACTCTGCCGGAGAAAAAGAATTGGTAAACTGGCAATACCGAAGTATTTTGTAAATCGGAAATGAATGTCCAAATGTCTCAAAAAGCATTAGCAGATAAGCATATTTCAGCAGAACAAGCACGTAAATGCCAAAAAAAATTTACTTTTTTTCTCAGCTTGAAAATATTGTTAGCCATTTGTGGATACTTTAAATTTTGATTTTAGGCATATTTTCTCCGGAAGAGTTGGCAACAGTGATACAGTTGGGTAACAGCGACAAATCGGCGAAGAAGCGAAAATTTACTCGTACGCAAAAACGGAGCTTTTCGGACAGCCTGTATTTATCTCAGTAAACCATGGTTCTACCGATTTGCACAATTTTGGGCTTGGCGCAATTTACTACGAGCGAACCGAAATAGGTTTAGGTTTGTGTGTGTAGGTTTTATGAGAATATGGCGTTAAACTTTAATTTTCCATGCAGAAATAGTGCAATTATTAAGGCGATTTTAAGCGATTGATATTTGGAATTTTCCCGAAATTAAGTAAATTGATTTAACTTGGGTGAATGCCACCAAATTTCAAAAGAAATTAAATTCTTGCATTTGGTAAATTAGAATAAATAAAACACGTTATAGTTGATAATTTAAAAAACTCCTATGATACTTTTCAATTAAATGTCTGCATTAATATTTGGCGATCGAGCCATACACAAATAACTATTTCCCAAAAATGATTGCTGTTACATCAGTGCTTAGAATGATTCTCTGAAAAAAAGAAAGAAAAAATCTCGCAAAATGGCTCATGCGGATTCCTTCTTTAGTACCTTTCTTAGAAAAATTGGCGATAAATTCAAATGTAGTGTAACTCCGTATTTAATAGTGTGTGTTTTTTGCGTTTGTATTGCTAATTCTGTGGCACGATTGAGATGAGCCAATATTACGAGCAGATGGATAGATAATTTTTTAAAATCCCGCCAAACAGGGTATAGTAAAATAGGAATTATGTATAAATACGTAAATTTTTGGAGATGAAAGAGAATGTTTTTAAGCCTGGTAAATATACCTGGTATTGCCTATAAATTATTGCATTTACTGTGAAGTTTAATTTACGGTTCATTTTGGCTATTTGCCATCGACTATCGGCGTTAATTATGCCAATGTGGCAGTTCTAGCAAGCATAAATAAATTTCATTTCATGTTCTAATTTTAATATTGCTACAGTTTCCTTAGTTACGGAATCCGTTGTTGCCACTCAAGCTGTTAAACTTAACATTTAAGTGAAAACAATCATTTCTACAGCTCTTGACTCGAAAAATGAAAACGCATTGGATATGACACAATTAGAACATTACCACATTCACCACGTCATAACGCGAAATTCATTTTCAAGGTCTTTAAGAAATCCTGTATACTATGTCAAAGCCTCATATCTTAATTCCGATTAGTTCGCAAGAAAATTGATTAATCAGTATAAACTGAAGCAATGAAACTTTGTAAGCGTTTTTTTTTAAACAAGGAAAATGCAAATTGACGTCTTTGGTGTAGAAGTGCCGATAGGGAGAGCTACATAATTCAGTAACGGTAATGGGGAATGATAATTGAATATGCGCATGCACAAAGACCCAAAAATCAAGAGACTATGAAAAGTCGGGAATATGAAATGAAAATAAAAAATAAATCAAATGATACGATATATAAGTAATAATAATACGAGAATGACATTATTACAATCATGTGTACAACAAAGGTCCCAATTGCTTATAATACTCCCCTAGCAATGACTTAGTCCGACCAGTGGCCGAGCGCTTAGCGCTCTGAACTGGGAGACGGAAGGTTTCTGGTTCAAAACAGATCGCGTCCGCCGACCTAACCGTTCGGAGATTTCCTGTATTCCGTTCTGAAAATAAAACAGTACTCGCAACATGCATATGTTAGGAAACATATATGGGTGGTTTCCTCCAAAACGTAGCATAAATACCGGTCAAGACCCCTTAGAAAGACACCCACCGAGGACACACCCACCCCTTGACCTAGATCCCATGCGTGGAGACTAGAAGCAGGATAGTCTCCAGATTTGTAGAGAGTTTAATTGAAAGCCCAGCGTCGTGTGCAACTTATATAAGCAGTTCTACGATACCGGATCCATCGAGAAAAAGCCTGGGCAAGGTCATCCGAGAGAATCTGCTTCTTTTTTGATCGCCAGTGACACTGACGTAGTTTTTGTGCAATCCTGTTGCAGTCATCTCAGATTTGCACTCATGGCGTCAACGTTTCATCATGATTTAAATAATTTTTTACTTTTATAGATTCCGCATCAATGGGTTTAATTCTAATTATATGTGTAAGGAAAATGTTCTTTTCCCACCGTGCGGAGAACGGGTAGCCCGCAAGTGTGTATTTAAAATTGGTGAGACTACCTCATATGTCGATAAGGAAAATACCAGCGAACTCGGACCGAAGGGGGAACAGACTGATTCGTTAGCCACTACATCACCTGGCCGGCAATTTTTCAACTATGAAACATACCGACCGTTTAAATGAGAAAATGGAACATCCCGGGTAAAAAGGGAGTGCAGGGAAAATAGTGCAATGCATCATGGGAAAATGGCATTTCTGCATTTACCCTTCATCGGACTAGGAATCTTTCTACCTGCATGTTTTTCCTACATAAAGGAAGCAGGGTAGAAATCAACCAGTATTCCGGTATTTACCCGGCATTGTGTATGTAAACGAGCCTAATGTTGAAATAAACAGCAACGCGTTCATATTTGTAATAGTAAATGTTCAAATACCCAGTGAAGAAAAATAGATTTGGAGAGTTATCGAGATAAATGGATCCTTTATGGCCTTTATCCAAGTTGTTCCTACGTACAAGTTCATCTTTATTTGAAAGTACAACTGACATCACAATATTTGGATGCATATACATTCATGGGTTAATGTGATTCGAACCCGAGACAGCTGCCAGCACCGATAAGTGTGCAGGCCAGCGCGGTTGTTAGGCCACTATGAAGAAATAACTTCTTTCTAAAAGAAAATATAAGTAAACATGTGCAAGATTTGCCAAGACAAATTTTCTTAATTTAGGAAAATAAACTAACATTGATGTACCTTTGCTGCAGATAGTGACACTTAATATTGGGGTGTTCTTGAAAAGTTTTCCTGAAAAATTATCTAATATAGTTGCAAAAGATTTTTTTGAGAGTTTGGTGCTTTTTTGCCCATTGTACAACCTAAAAAAAAATCGAGTACAAGTCAAACTTCCTACGCTAGTTTCGTAATTAAAAGGTAAGTTTTATGTACCAGGTAATCCAAAAGTCAGGAAAAACTACGAAACGAAAATAGTTCTGTTGGCGAACAACAGATGGCGCTATAGTTTTTATTTCACCAAAAGATAATTTACAAATGAAAAATTATTGAAAAATTACAAGTCAGCTTAATTACAGTTAATTGGTATTACAGTACATTTTCAATGTACTGCCCATCATTCAGAAGTACAGTTGTGAGACAAGTCACCACACCGTTCACAGCATTTAGTAGCATTTCTTGCGTTACGGCAGACAAACTTTGGCGGATGGCATCTTTCAGTGCTGCTAGTTATGCCGGTTGGTCGCAGTACAATTATGACTTCAAGAATCCCCACAGCCAAAAGTCACAGGGCGTAAGATCGGGAGATCTTGGAGACCATGATTGATTAAAGCCGCGACTGATAATGCGATCCTCCCCAAATGTTGAGCGTAGCAAATGTTGCACAGGCAGAGCAATATGAGGTGGTGCTCCATCTTGCATAAAGGTGACTGTTTGAAGTGCCTGTCGCGCTTGCAGTTCAGGAATAATGTTGTTCTGTAACAGTGCTGCATATCGCTGACCAGTGACAGAAACTGTTTTGAAACCCGTCTGTGTGACTTCCTCGAAAAAAAAAATGGACCAATTATGAAATCAGCAGTGATGCCACACCAGAATTTCACTTTAGGCTGTTGCAAGGGTACCTCAACAAATGCATGTGGATTTTCTGTGGTCCACACTCGACAATTGTGGGTGTTAACAGCGCCAGAAAGTGGGTGTTAACAGCGCCTCATCTGTCCAAAGCACAGTGTGAAGCCAGTCGTGCTGCTCTTCCATTTTATTGAATACCCAATTGGCATAATCTCGACGAGAGTCGTAGTCAGGAGGTTTCAGTTCTTGGTTATGTTGCGACTTATAGGGATACCGTTTCAGAGTTATTCGCAGTGCTCTTCCCACACTTCCGTACGACACTCCCGTCTGCCTCGAAACTTCTCGGGCACTGCTCTCCCCAGAATCTCCCTATCCAGAAATTTTTTTGGGGAGGGGCTAAATTTTTAAAAAAGCTTATTTCACCCAATTAAAATGTACTATAATTCAAAATTTTAGTCTAAATCAATGTGCATGCTTTTGAGAGGGGCTAAGTAATAAAATATGATCATTTTAGCTATTTAAGGTGTATAATAAAGCAGAATGTTACCCTTCACCAATCTTTTTTTTTTGGGGGGGGATGAAGCCCCCTAGCCCCTCCCCTAGATCCGCTCCTGTCCCTATGTGCAGATATCGCCGACATGGATTGCACCGTCTGCTCCACTGTCGTGACAGCAGCGGCTGCTCAGGGACGACCAGCAGCAGCGGCTGTTCAGGGACGACCACTTCTTGCACGTGACTCCAAAGATCCGGTAGATTCAAATCCGGTAGATCCGGTATTGAATCTACCGTACCCCAAAGATCCGGTAGATCATTTTGATCAATGCAGAAGGCGTTATTGGTCCTTTTCTGCCTCGCATGCCCTTAATGTAGCGATATGCTCGCAATGCCGCTGTGGCACTTTCCGCATTCTTATAATAAAGTTTGGCTAAGAGGGATTTCAGAACTATGGACAGCATCCATGCGTATAAGCTTCGATTACCATTACTTGCTCCCAGGGCCTCCGAGAGAAATTTTATAAGGCGGGACAGAAATGTTCCCGGGCCCCTCCTCAACTTGTTTTGCCTCAAGAAATATATTTTAAATTCTGCCCAATTTTACTTTAAAAGTAGTTATTAAAAATAAAAAAGTTAACATTGTGGGGTCATTTTTATTCGTACCCAAATTTTAATTTTAAGAATAGTATTTACAATCTGTAATAATGTATTATAAAAAATATAAAAAGATGAAGTATCATTATGGTATTTTTATAACCAGATTCCAAAATCTTCCTTTGCCTTACCACCCTCGCAGTCTAACATGTGTTGCAAATCACCATCACCAACAGTGTGTTATTTATCTGTAAATGCATCAGTTCATATTTTGCTATAGTTAAACACACAGTTTCGAAAATTAATTATTTTTCTTTTAGTGATTTTTATATAGAATGCTAAAAGAAAAGAATGAGTAGGGTAATCTTCATATTTAGCGATTTTTTATTCATGCTTGAAGGTTAAATATATATATATATAAATGGTAGAATTAGCATATTTATTATTTAATTTTAATAATGGCTTTTCGTGCCTTTTTAGTTGCAAAATTTCGTATAACACCATCAAAATTAATAGTTCTGGCAATGTCAAATTCGATGCTTAGTCTTGCTAAGTCTACAAGTCGTTCTTGAGACGTGGTTGATCTTAAGAAATTTTTATGAGTTTCAATTTGCCAAATGCTCGTTCAGCAGAAGCTACCGTTGCTGGAATGGTTACGTTGCTGGTGGCCGTTGCTGGAATACCCTTATAAAGTCTTACTTGACAAGTTTTTTACTTGACAAGTAAATTTTAAAATATTTTTCTTCATTATCTAACTGTTTATCAGTTTCTTCACTATCCAGATGATGCATCTTTTATTTTTTGCGTCTCTCATCATATTAAAGCTACAGTTTTAGCTTCAGACTAGACTAAATTCCAATCATTTCTAAGTGTTTTCAGATCGGAGAGCAATGCTCCTATATTTTCAGTTTCGACATCAATTGTTGTATTTCTGGTTTGGATGACTTTATTGCACATATCGATTCGAAGCAATATTTTGAACCACACAGCTGACATTAACACACACACGAAAGTTGACATATACCATAGAACTCCATTAATTTCATTTTTAGTTTTTGGAGATAAATTTAAATCTTTCAATTCTTGCAGTGCTAGCTTGATTTGCAAACGGTTTGACACTGTGAATTCGATCTGACCATCTAGTATCTGACATGCTGTGAACTGCGCAGTCGATATGCTTCCGTAAAATTTCCCAGCGCTTCGGACTAGAGCTAAATAAATTATAGGTTGTTTGTATTGTACCAAAAAAAGTTATTGCTTTTGGTATGCATTCAGCAGCGTCATTTCCACATAAATTAAGCGTGTGGCATCCGCAAGGTGCAAATATTGCTTTTGGATTCTGTTCTAATATTTTCTCTTGGGAACCATTATATTTCCCAGACATATTTGCCCCACTATCATAAGACTGAGCCCTACAGTCACTGAGTGGAATTGAGTTAGCTTTCAAGGTAGAAATTATTAATTCAGCAATTTCTTCTCCTTTTTTGTTGCTGCGATCCGAAAATGTGAGAAATCGTTTTTGAACTTCATAATGCCTATTTTTTGAAGTTAAAAATCTTAACAAAATTGTTGTTTGCTCTTTATGGGAGGAATATGGAGTTGCATCCACTATTACAGGAAAATATTTAGACGACTGTCTTTCATCAAAAATTTACTTTTTGACAAGATCTGAACATTCTGCAATAAACTCATTTTGAGATTTAGGCGATAAATAGTGAACTTGCAGTCGTTCACCTAGGTTCTGGGATTCTTGTACTTTCAATACATGTTCTCGAAGGATAGGATCGTATCAGCATATTAAAAAAAATTACGAAACAGAATACCATTGGGTTTACGAACCATTGGGGCGAACGGTGCGACCGCACCGGGCGCCAACGTACCTTACTTTATATTATGTGCAAATATATATTTGAATGTCCATATATTGTTGAAATTTTCGTTTTAACCCCTTTCAAAACTTTTCTAGCTGCATGTGTGAGGGAGAGCGCGCATTTTTGTATTTTGCACCACTTAGAAAAATAGCTAGGACCGGCACTGCGTTGAGCTGTGATTTTTAAAAGTAATCTTAAAAAAAAAAGATGTGAAAGGAAAATTGTAGTGCATTTTGAAAAAATTACGGGCCCCCTCTAGTTCGACGGGCCCCGGCTGCACCCCCCCCCCCTCGCTGGGCCTGCTTGCTCCAGTTGCTCCCTCTTATATTGCTTGTCGCTTTGTATAATCCTATATCAGAAATCCGACAGCGCCATCTGTTGGACACCAAGAGAACTATTTTCATTTCGTTGCCACATAAAACCCGGTTTCTTTGCCATCCATTTGGTGCAAACCGTAGCTTTGTATCTTGATTCGTTTTCGAATTATTAATTTTTAAAGTTTGTCCTGATTTTTGGATCACCCGGTATTTTTAACCCTTTATAAGGCCGTGGTAAGAATACTTACCGCCTACGGTCTATTAAGTACAGAAATCAATTATCACTAGTGAATTTTCGGATTTTTGTTCAGTTATATTGGCTGTATATTTTTTCCATACATCTAGATTCTAAATTATATTTAGCTTATGAACTTTTCTTTGATTCGTTGCGAACATGTATATCGGATTTGTGTGCTTGGCTCAAAGCCCGCTTACAAATCCTTATTAAAAGAACAGAACAAGGGGTGGGCACTAAGGGGTCCTAACCCGTATTTACGCCAAGTTTTGGAGGAAACTACGAACGGTTAGGTTGACGGACGCGCGATGGTACCCGAACCCGGGACCTTCACACTTCGCCCGTCTACCATTTCTAGTGACATAACCACTGTGCCATGGTGAGGCCTTTGATTCGTAATTTTAAAGAAAACGTGAATAATTACTCGAAAATTAAGCCTAAGAATCATCGCTTTTAATTATATATTTTCCGATTAATTCCGTGTACAAGCAGCAGGTAGTTTTCCGACATTGATTTTGTGAATAATTAATGTATTCTCCTGCAAAATTTCTTTGTTTGTTTAATACTTGTTTCTCCAATTTTCACGTGGGATATTACAGTAGAGGGAAAATATATGAATTAATCCTAAAAAATGGGCCAGAAAAATCCCAAGTACTTTCGACTCTTTGCACGTAAACTCGCCTTATAAAGGGTTAAGAAGCTTTTCTCAACTTCATCAAGAGCAAGAATGTATCCTATCTAACGATCGTCCGGTGGGGAGTGGGGTTCTGGTTCGTAAAATAGGTAGTACTGTTTGTTAAAACCTGAAGGCGCAATAATGGGGCTTTGTGGAATTTTAGAAGTGTTGCCAGCCAGCTGGTTGCAGCTTATACATTGGGTACATTCGTAAACGACAAACTCCTTGCACGAGTTTTCGTAAGAAAACTGGAATGCGTTTGTTCAGTGCAGTACAGTTTCTTTTGCCTTTATGAACGACATCAGTTTATTCAGTTTTGTACCTAGGAGATGTGCTTGTTTACAATATGCGTATGTTGTTATTTTTATTGAGAAGATTTTAGTACAGACTCAATATAAAATTAATAGGATTTAAAAAGAAAGAATGGCCATCATCGAAGTGCACTGATCAAAATTTAGAAATTTCAACTTAAACTTGCATTTTTTCAAAAGTATTTAGAAAGAGTTTTAAAATTTTGCTAATAACAGTTTAAATCAACTTCAATCTCAACACTAAAATATGCATTTTTGAATTTACTAAAATGAAAAATACAAGAAAATGATTACCTTTGAAAAATTATGTACCTTCGTTACAGTTTCTAACGCATGCATGAATTTCCTCCCCGAAAAAATAATATTTGCAGCTTCAGCAAACGTAAAATACTTTTCATAACATCGGATGCCATTTGAAAACAAAAACAACGTGCAGCAAGAATATCTTCTCAACAACTGATTGAACCTGCTCCGTGCTCAGTTTACTTGAACTAAACGCTAACGCTAACGTTTGAAACTAAACGCACTCAGTTTTGTATACGAACGTTCTAGTTTTTAAACTGAATGCACTCAGTTTTCTTTACAAACACCTGAGATAGAAACTCATTGCACGAGTGCAACTCGTTTGGCGTTTATGAATGCGGCCATCAGTACTCAATCAAACAAATAAACCAATGATCTTTTTTAAACTAAATTCGACTGTTTTTTATACTTTGATTAAATAGTTGCTATTTTCACATGTTATTTCTAGATCGTTCATGTCCTATCTGAAACTTTTTTTTTTTTCTCCAATGGGCGGGCACTTGCTCATCAAGCATTCGCCACTACAAAGGCCCGAGTCACTGTCCATTTTATTCTGGGAGCACCCAGTGGACGGACAGCATTACCCCCTATGAAGGGACGGACAAGTTAACATCCATGCCCAAGCCGGGATTCGAACCCGGACTCACGGCGTGATAGTATGGTTCTCTAGCCACTACACCACCTGGGCGGCCCTATCTGAAACTTGATGTCTAATTCGGCAAAAGGAGAAAATGGCGGAAATGTGCTTTAGCCCACCGCTTGGCGATTGGCAACAAACTGGCGAGTTGGCGCGTTCCTGTGGAACACATTTGGAATTGCAACCTCTTCTAATTTCTTCAGTTCAGTTATTTTGGTTACTTCTTTTTCGAACCGGCAATGGCTTTGTGACAAAAAAGGCAGAGAGATTGAGTCAAGGAGGAACAGCTCTTCATTTTTGCAAATATATTTTCCCAAGATGCACCGTAGAAAGATAAACAAAATAGTGATTTAGGAAAACCAAGTATTTTTAAAAATGGAACTATTATTTAAAATAAAAATAACAAACTATTAACAATAAACAGGGACCCCCTCGAAAATATGCTACCTCTGTCTCTTTGCGAGACACCCAAATAAAAATATTGCTGGGCCCGGTCATCGTTTTAAGGGGGCAACCAAAATATATGCTTTGCGAGACCTCAAAAAACGTCACTGGATCCGGCCATTGGTATAGGGGGCCCCTTGGAATGCTACCACTGGCCCTTTGTGAGAGTAATAAAAAACATCACTGGGCCCGGCCATTGCTGTAGGGAGGGGGGTTCCCCCGAAAATATTCTAAACTAAAGGCTCCTTGCTAAACTAAAAAGAACAGACTATCATGTACATCCTCTTTAAAAACGTATTCCCGTCCCTGGTAGCACTAGTTCATAAAACGTTCAAAACACGTTTTTTGACGTTGAAAAGACGTGTTGTGGACGTTTATTGAACTAGCTGTGCTACTAGGGAAGTGAAATTTCCTATGTTAGTTTCATAAATAATTACCCTAAAATAGCACAAAAGGTCACCCCCCCCAATCTTTAATTAAAATCGAGATCTATGGATGCTGTCCGTTCCATACCGCGAAGAGGCTTGTGGGAGGGCAGACTTTGCTGGCATATGGCTTGATTTAATTGGTGCATTTACTGCGGCTCCGCAAGCTCGCTTGCGGGCAGCTAAAGGTTAAAACGGTGGTGCCTTGGAACGGTGGTGCCTTGGAGACGGAACGACCAGAATGAATTGACCTTAAGAGGGCGTTTATCGGTATTTTAAGAGCAAATGAAATGAACGAGAAAAGCAGAGGGAGGGGGGGGCGTTTTTGCTGCATTGTATGGTAATTAATTTTTGAAAAACGCACAACCGAAAGGAAATATGAAAAGTTATAACTATGTACAACCATGGTTATAACTTTTCATATAACCTTTGGCATATAACCATGTATA
Source organism: Cheiracanthium punctorium (assembly GCA_038373885.1). Taxonomy (NCBI): domain Eukaryota; kingdom Metazoa; phylum Arthropoda; class Arachnida; order Araneae; family Cheiracanthiidae; genus Cheiracanthium; species Cheiracanthium punctorium. Next base: position 29,762 of record JAWZYV010002522.1, on the reverse strand, counting down.
ACCATGTACACCCTCCAAAAAAAGTATTCGAGCAAGAGAGAAATTTACTATTTTAGATTTGCGAATAATAATTGAGTTTTTGAAAAACGCACAACTTGATAGAAATATGGATAGTCATATTTATATATAGCCTAATTCATATTCTATGATAAATAATTTTTAATATACGAAAGCAACGTAGGAAATTTCTCTCTTGCTCGAATACTTTTTTTGGAGGGTATACAACCTAATTCATATTTTATGATAAATAATTTATAATGTACGAAACAAAGATAAGAAGTTTCACTTTTACTCGAACACTTTTTTCATAGGGTATGGTTTTCGTTAATTGTACAAGGCTAAGCAAATTAGAATAAATGGATTATCAAATAACAAGAAATAATAATAACGTATTTTAACAGCCCAAGGGCGTCAAATTGAGCAAGTATATTTGTTACTTTTACCTACGTGCGTCAAACAGTAGCTAGGATAAAAAGGAACAATTACGCATGGGCGAAAATGCAAGATATTTCGGATCTTACCACAGCTTTTAAGGTGGATTCATATCTGCCGCGCCGCACCGCAACCATACCGTACTGTTTCGCCGTTTTGGACCGCTGGCTGTCCGCGCGGCGAGCTTGCGGTGCCGCAAGTAAATACACCAATGCTCTTCTGTAATTGGCTGTAGCTTTGCGTTCGCTGCGGAATATCTGTTCTCGCCAGATATTGCGCAAACCCTCTGCGCTCGCTGCGCGGGGGCCGTGTTGCTCCGCCACGTGACGTCTTTGCGGCGTCTTAGCGGTGCAGTACGGCCAATATGAATCCGGCTTAACATTGCAATATTTGGCGCAATTATCACCCATCCAAAAAATAGTCTCCAAGAGATGGGTTAAAGAACATTTTGACCAAGAAAATTACTTTGAATACATAGTTTCGTAAACTTGCACGTTTTTATAAAACTTGTTTTCAAAACTTATATTGGTAGTTATCCTGTTATTTACTTTTATTGTTCTGATGTTATGTTTTAATTGTTATGATATAAAGTTGAAAAAAAGTTTAATCTTAAAGCGATGACTGAGAGTCGTAGGTATGTACTTTCAATTGGATAAAGGACTTCTGTGCAGGGATCCGTAACTTAACGTAACAAAATTGTAACGTTATTTGGCCTTGTAACAAAATAATTCGTTATACAATTTTTATATGTACAAATAACTGCTTGATTTTCGTTATGTATTAGTTACGTTACATTTTGTATTTTATTATCGTACCGTAACAAATCTACAGAACGCAAATGAATACGTTATTGCAATAACGTTATTCAGAATAACGTTATTCAATGGTATACTTATTATAACGTTATTCCGTTTTGTGTTATACTCAGAAACTGAACAAAAAGTAACAGAATGCATTCGGTTACTCATGCTAACGCTTAGTTTATAACTTTAAACTCACCTAACTATTTAAAAACGATACAGTATCAATTAGTTATAGAATATAGCATTTCGCTGAATAACGTTTTAAATACGGTAAGAGACCATAACGTTAAAGGAACAGAACGATATTTTCATACCGTTATAGCTACATAACTATATGCAATAATATTGGAACATTTCGTTACAAATTATAACGTATTGGTGTCAATATATTTAAATACGGTATAAGATCTAACGGTTCAAATAACTTAGAGATTTCTGATCCGAATCAACGGCTTTTCGAACTGAGAGGAGGGTGTAAGATAAGTGTTGCGTGAGAGCCACCCTTACTTATGTTTTGTATGTAGCACACACACGGACATAGGGGCTGTCCAGGAGCAAGGGCTTCGGAAGCATAGGCCAAGGGGATCATTTGCCTCCCCCCTAGATTATTATATGTCGTTTATCCTCTGCTTTTTAGTTTTTTTCCAATACGATAACCATATGTTGAAACAATCTTTGTCCTCCCCCCACCCCTGCATCGGAAAATTTTGTGCCGACGCCCATGTCCAGGAGTCGCGAGTCAGACAGTATGATATGGGTATATTGAATAATATAAGGGTATATAAAGGGGTACATACAAAGCCATTGCTAAGGCTTTATTTAAGGAGGGGAGATAAATTGCCAAGTCAAATATCGGTTTTTACCAACTTATTAATTTTTTTATCAACTGTATTACCAAATTTTAATTTTGCCAACTGGGTTTGTATAATTTTGTCAAGCGTATCAGAAATGAATTATGGTTTTCGTTATTTTATTTATTTATTTTTTTTTACCAAGTTTGCCAATTAGGAGTCTAATTTTGCCAAGTTTAGCAGAATTTTGCGAGTATTAGATGGCAGACTCCCACTACCCCACCTCCCCCTTTAGCAAGGGCCCTGTGTACATGATCTTGAAGAAAAACCTTTTTTTCTAATAGTGGGTGCATGAGCTAAATTACTTGAACTTCTAAAGCCGAGATTCCAAAAGGAGTCAATTAAGCTTTCAATGGGTCTATATTATTCCAGGGACGTATTGGGGATCGAAAATAACTTTTCGCACTTTTAACAGATTTCTTCTTCTATTTCTGCTTACTTTTTAAATAAAAAATTTAAACATCTCTGGGGCACAGTCAGCTGGGACATGCCACCTTTTTACGATTGTAAAAACTGTTTTGGATGAAGTGGAAAGTCTCAGCGTTTTGGCTTATCCCGCGGTTGTCAGTCTGACTTTGGAGTTTTGGATATTGAAGAGAAATCGTTTTTTATTATCTGGGTTATTTAATCGTCTAATCCGAGATTTCTGAGGGTGACAATGAAAGTTTTAAATGGGCAGAGGTTTCAGGGACGTTTTGAAGGGTGAAGATTATTTTTTTGTGTTTTAACTGTTTCTTGTTTTCTTTTTTAAATGAAAAAATAAATTTGTTGGTCTATTAATAAAATGAAATTAAGAAAGTCGAAATTAGAGGCGTAGCAATGGATATATATCCCCCTCGACGCCGAAATTTTTAGATCAGTTACCATGAGCTTTTAGATTTTTATGTCTTGCAGAAATTACATTTATTTATTCCCGACGCTAATGCATATTTTTACCCCGAATAAATTACCCTCTACATTTCTGGTCAAGGTAGTGAAAAGGTTGGGAATCTGAAGAGAATTTCGACAACATTAATACATTTTAAGAGACATACTGGTTTACGTGTTTAATACCAAAAGTGATATCGTTCTTTTATAATTGCCGACATGAGCCGATCATTCTCGTTACAATTTTTTTCGGAAGGGGGGGGGGATTGGTCATATGAAGTGCTCGAAAATGATACAGCTTGTTCATTAGAAATATGAGTGTCTCACGTTTGCGTACCTCATGCGTGCTTAATCATGTGTACTATGATTCACGTTAACCACAACAGGGCAATAATTTGCTAGTGACAGTTCTGGATCCGCGAGTAAAGCTTCAATGAACAAAAGTGAGAAAATTGAGAGTCAAAATAATTTTATTTATGCTCAGTCAGTACATATAAGTATTACACGACGCTATTTTCCATTTAAATGTTAACAGTAATGTGTAAGGTATGTATGACAGACATTCACTGTTTAGTACAAGGACTAGTTTCTTCATGCTTCGAATCCTCACACTCACTCGTTGTTAGAACTACAGTACTATTAAAATCAAGCATGTTTTTCAGCGTCGACATAATTTGTCTTTGTCTACATGCCTTGTCACGGCGAGGCACTTTTCAGATGTGATTGCCAGATAAAGGGAAGGGGAGAAAAAATGTTGAAAGTCGCACAAGGTTTGCAATTTTTGATAATTGATCGCCAAGTTTGGTGTAAAAATTCGTCTTCAAAACCAAACCAAGCTCTGTGATATCTTCCAAATTTGGCTAGAAACTGGCAAACGCTACAGATTATTACAAAGGAAAAGTATAGTTAGAATATGCCTGGCGAAAATTGTAAAACAGTTTTAGAAGGCGATTTTAATATAGATCTCAATTCCGAAGATGTGTTTTATGGAACAGGAAGACAAATATGGTACACTCATAGATTACGAAACACTTTCCAAATAGTATTTATAAAGGTGAAGTATAGTTAGAATATGCCTATGAAAGATTCTTAAACAGTTTTGGTAGGCAATTTTAATAGATTTCAATTTTGAAGAAGGGTTTGTGAGCAAGAAAGACAAACACGGCACACTCATGAATTATAATGCACATTCCAAACAGTATTTAAAATGCTGAAGTATAGTTGGAATATGCTTGTAAAACAGTATGTATTGTAAAACAGTTTTAGTAGGTGATTTAATGATAGATTTAGAATCCAAAGATGTGTTTTATGGAGCAAGGAAAAAAAATACAGCACAATGAATAATGATACACTTTTCAACTTAATGAAATAAGGAAGCAAACTAGGGAAGAAGCAAGGACTATGATATGCTTTTAATACATAGCACTCAAGTGCGTATTTAAAATCTGTGTTCCAGATTTTAAATACGCACTCCGTTCTTAAGTGTTTCAGATTTTAACTTTAAAAAAAATAATACTACAGCCAACTAGGAAAAATTCAAGCTTGTAATAGTCCTGTATTTACTTTGAACAAATAACTATACATCTTACATTTTAGCAGTTTGTTGCTACGGCCAGGCAAGTAAGGCTTAATATTAATTAAAAGGAACATTCAGATAAAAAATACGATTTTCGCCAGTTCTACAGGAACATTTTGACTGACAGTGACTTGACTTTGATTCACGGGGATTATGTAACTCACACGACATCACAAAAATTTGTCAACCCATATGTCTTCTGACTTAAAACTCGGGGCGCAAAAAAGGAAAGTTGTTAAGAGATGTAAAAAAGAATTCGTTTACATTATGGTCTATGGATAGAAATTCTTGAAAGTGCGCTATTGCATCGGCAGAAAACCGTCCGAAACTGTAGACCGTTAGATCGACAGCCGCGCAGTATGTCCGAACGCAGTACCTTCACACTTTGGCTATCGACCATACTCATTAGTCTTAACACTAGTGTCTAAACGGCGCAGTCGATTGAGCTCAAATTGAGCTTGTATGTTATAGGTCACGGTCGCATGACCTGCGTAGATTTTGGTGTGTGTAGTGCTAATAATTTGTTCACAGGATTTCAAAAGTAATTCTTGTGCATTTCGGCCTACGAATGCAAATCAATTAAAACGTACTAGTGTTTAAATGGTACATTCGAATAAGTTTAAAAAGGGTATGTATATTATAGATCGCCGTCACACAGCCTGTATATCCGCCACTGGGTGTAATAAGCATCTTTATAACATAGTGAACTTTCTTGTATTACTTCAGTTTTAAAGTATTTCAAAACCAAAGATAACCATTCCCCTCTTCTTTGAAATGCAAGAAATTCCCTTAAAAGTGCTCCTATGAGAACCCATGAAGGACGACACGATCCATAGATTGAATACTATTGATTTATACGAAAGTTAATGCGAGTCATGGAACTGACCTCACGCTAGATATACACTTACAGAATTTAGTTATTTTTAGCTTAAAAATGCAAAATAAAATACCAGGGACCAAATACAGGATGTCTACCGCTCCGAAAATCCGGAAAGTCTGGAAAAAGCCGGGAAATTGGAAAATGGGTCCGGAAAGTCTGGAAAAAACCGGGAAATTGGGTAATGGGTCCGGAAAATTCACCGAAAGAATCAATTTTTTTTTCGTGTTCTTTTTTTACCCTTCCTCTTTAATTGTCAGACTGGAACCGAAAGCAACTGCAATGCATTTTTCGGACCGCGAAAGCATCAAGCGATGTGTTTGTTTAAGGAGGGAAAAATGCGGCTCATTAATCGTGATGGGAGGGTAAAAGACAAATTATCTTACTTGGTAACTTATGGGTTAGGACCGTCTTTCCAAGAACAGTTAGTTAATTCTATCATAAATAGCGACTACTTCTGTTTCTTTTAATTGATGAAAGCTTAATCCTGTATTTCAAGAAGTTGTACAAAATATGCAAATATAAATACAAGGGAGAGGGCATTGTCCAATTCCCCAAAGTAAAATGCATTGGTCAGGAATTTTTTTCCCGGAACCTCCCAAAAGTCAGGAAAAAGTCAGGAAATTGACTTTCAGAAATTTGGTAGACACCCTGAAATAGCTGCCTGGTTTGTCATTGCATTAGTGAGGTTCTTCGTATATGTATTATATTTCTAAAGATAGGTTTATATTTTTTAATTCTGACTAAAAAGATTGTACGGAAATCTATTTGGGCGGTCTATAAAAAGTCCTTTTCGTTTGCACATCACACCGTTGTAAAATCACAAAATAAAAATATCATTATGTTCAAAATAATTATACAAAATAAACGTCTCCTTTTAAAATAAAAAATACGGTGAAGGGGATGGCATACCGCCTCAAATACAGCACTTCTATTCTGATTGAAAAGCAATTCGTATCGTAAATTTATGGACGAGAAATTTTCGTGAGAAATATCATGTGAGACAATTCTCTGTCTCGTCTAGCGTCTCGCCTTGCTAAATATTTCCTTTCTCGTCTCGCGCCTTGCCTCGAAAAGTTTTCTCTGTTTCGTCTCGCGTTCTAGTCTCGCATGCTAAACAGGAACGCGACACGATGCGATATATCTCGTGTCCATCCCTAGTTGCAACTCTGCCGGATTAAAAGTGGCTAGAATCACAGCGAAAAATGGATAGAAATGGCTAAAAATTATTTCGAGCTGAGAGAAAAATAAATTACTAATAAACTAATTGCAATAACAAAACAAAATTTTGATTTTGCCTCGTTTTGAACGTGTCCTTAAAGGAATAAATTGTAACATCAAGTCAAGGTGCCCTATTGTGTTCTCGACATCCAGAGAGTCGGCTACGAAGTTTTGTTTCGCTGTCGCAGAATGTCTACTCTTTTAAAAAGACGTAGACCATCGTTTATACCATCATGTTTGCGCATGCGCATTATAAAATAAATTTAAATAACATGTAATGATGCAAATGGAGAACTACAGACACGGACAAGCGGAATGGACCTATGACTAACGACGTTTCAAATGGCTAGAAATGGCAGAAATAGCTTCAAACAGGAAGAATACGGCTTAATTCCTTAAGTTCTGATATTCTGATTGTCTGAGGTGGGTGATTGGATGGGATATTTCGATGAAAGGTCTCGACATACTAAGTCAAATGTAAGTCATGTAATCGAAGAACCTTTCTGCGCTGTTATCTTTTGTCGCAAACATAGCCAGAAGTTTTTCTGGAGAAGTTGTGAAAGGCAGCGGTGCACCCTGGCATCGAATTGTAAAAAAATTTTGAGGGAGCTCGAATGATTCGTTGGGACGTGTGGGGGGGGCGGCGTTAAAAATTACTAACAAATAGTTTAATAGTTTCCATAGAATCAGGATTTTTGTAATTACGTTACAAAATGTGCATTTTTCATTATAATCATTATATTAAAAAATCAATATTACATTTCAGAAAATCTGCATAATTGTTTCAAGTATCCTATCTTAATTTCAAATTAAATAAGTTTAAATGGAGCGCATAAAAATGTATATAATTTAATAGACATGAAAAAAATCATGTGTTTTTCGCATTTTTTAAAATTACGTTGATTATCAACTCGGGGGATCTAGTCCGAGGGGAGTGCTCTCCGTGGGTGTTTTCCTAAGGGGTCCTAAACTGTATTTACTCGAAGTTTCGGAGAAAATCCGGGAATCTCCGGAAGGCTAGATAGGCGGATGCGACCTGAATTTAAACCAGGCACCTTCCGTTTACTAGTTGAGAGCACTATGTGCTCGGCCACTGGTAGGGCACATCAAGTTTTTTAACTTAATTTAAAAAAAGGAAGAGGTTCTATGTTAAACGCGTATGATTTTTAAAAATAACTTTCACTTTTTTTGGTAGAGTTTTGGATCAATATATTTAAAAAAAGGGTCAATTATCTTTTATTTCGCATTAGAAAATTTCACGATTGCAAAACTATAAAGTAACGAATCTGAGTATCCCGAAATAATCTTCAAGATGTTTCTTTATCCACTCATCTTGCTTAGCCCTAAAAACTAATAAAATTTTCTAACGGTCCCGCCACATTTCTGTCAATTCAACTCTGTTTAGACAGAAAGATTCGAAAATCGAGATTCAAAATAAACTCTAAATTTGCGCTTTCAGCTTAGATTTATCAAAAATTTATTATGGTTAATTTTTTTAAGTTTAAAAAGAGTCTTTTTATACAAGCCCAGTAGTTGGTTAATTGTTGAAAACTTTTTACTATGGATAATAATACTTTCATCACGAAAAAGAGTTCGCTTAAATATTACGAATGATTTATCGAAGAATTGGTTATTACAAGTGTTTCAGGCTGAAAAAGGGAGAAAACGTGAGGAAAATGCAACCCCTACACATTTTTAGTTGCTTTTTCCAACGATGTATCTAATCAGGGATTTATAAATACAGGGTGTATCACTACACTAAATTCTGTCCCGGGTTTGGAACGCTTATAAAAAATAATATATTGCCGATACGGCAACAAAGTAATCTTTACTGAAGAAAGGAACACTACAAGTTTTGTTTCACAAATCACGAGCTTCCTGTATCTCTAAATATATACATATAGAGTGTGTCACAACCCCCCCCCCCCCCGGGTTTGGAAGGCTTATAAAATATATTAACAATACAGCATCAAAGTTGACTTTACGGGGAAAAGAAACATTACAAGTTTTGTTTTTCACAAATAACCAGCTTCCTCGTCGTTGAATTGGTCAAGGCTCTATCGACGACAATCGCCTTCATCCGTGGCCACCACGCTCTCCAAACCATAAGAAGTATGCGATTTTTTTATGGAGTTATATAATAAATCATATGTTTGTGTCCCGTGTGCCTCATTTACGCCAAAGGATCACAACCGCAATCGCTACCATTGATCGCGACAAGTTAAAGCGAGTATGGGAGGGAAGAATTTGACTTTAGACTTGATAGCTGCCACATCACGAAAGGTTCACATATTTAACATTTATGAAAAAAAAGCTTGTAACATTCTTTATTCAATAAAGTCAACTTTGTTGCTGTATTGGTAATATATTTTTTAATAAGCTTTCCAAACTCGGGAGGGAATTGTGACACACTCTGAATATATGTCTGTTCTTCTGTCTATCCTCTGTAAAGTATTAAGATAAATTCTAATATTCTGCGGTTTCTTAAAAAAAACGAAAGGAAAATTAAAATTACAAAATATTTAATTTCATTTAAAAAATTATTCCTTGTGTGGAGGTCTCTTCACCCTCCTGCCTACGCACTACGGGGTAACTTTCAACTGTGTGTTTCGGAGGCTTACTATACCACTGCTAGGGGCGTAACCCTTGTGAGGAGCACTTTCCAAGCATTGTGTTGAGGGGACGCAAAATTCAAACCCTGCTAGAAGCAATCATGACACCTCAGCTACAATGCTGTTGCTCTTTCTTCTCAACCGAAAGCTGTCGACCACCTCAAGTTTGCGGTTTTCTTGACCCCTCCAACAGGAACAGAACAACCCTCTGCAAGAAAGTCGCCCCCTCAGTCTCAAGGTCATCCTTTTGTGGCTATTTTATCTGCTAATCATCTGCAAAGTCGAGAAATATTTGAGACGATTCATTTGAGACGATTACTTCTCACAAAAGCCTTTAAGTACTTTGTGAAAAAGCTCCGTATCCACAGTCTTTTGTCTTATCGAAAAATAGTAGCACCACACTCTTTGAGTCTCAACCAATATAGAAAAAAAAATATTTGACAGTAGAAAGATTGGAACGAAATTTTTGAGGAGGCTGAAGGCCCCGCAAGCCCCAAGGAGTCGACGACTGTGGCCGTACATATATAAACTTAAATTCGGCTTGATGGAAAAATATTAAAACTCATGCTAAAATTACCCGGGGAATGATATATCCCGATATCCTCAACCCCGGCTTCATGTGTTCTTACATCGTCGGTCTTCTGTCAAATGAATTTATATATTTAAAAGGGGACAATGTAATCATGCTTTCCTCATGCTCATGACTAAAAACTCATCGTGGTCAGGATGCACGAACTGCTTGTTGTACAAAATTTCTTCGGATGACAATAAATCAAATAGTACAAATTGACATAGTTCCTATAAAACTAGGCGCAGAATTTGAATATGGCAGCTTTACGATTTCACATTAGTTCTGTCTCGGTATGTTCGAACATTCAATAATTAAGAATACAGTGTTCAAACGCTAGTGCACTTCAAAAATTAATGTACAGACCGCAATGTATAAGAATACTTTTTTGTGACATGAAAAAACTGTGAATCCTACACTTACGAGAATCTAAACAGGTTGTAAAACAGAGACCTACAATATACATACTGAATTTGAACTTATACGAATGCACCATTTAGACACTAGTACACCTTAAATTATTTGTGTCTGTAGACCATAATAATGTATAAGAATCCTGTTTTGCAACCCTGTTAACAAACTATAAGCTGTGCACACACCAAAATATTTGCCGGTCATGTGCCTGAGATCTATAATATACACACTGAATTTTCGCTTAATCAAATACACCGTTTAGAACTAACGTTAAGACAATGAGTATGGTAGACAGCCAAAGTGTACTGGTCCCGCGTTGGGGCATACTGCGTGGCAGTCGATCAAAGGATCTAGAGATTCAGGCGGTTTTATGTGCATGCAGATACAAAGTAAATACGCGTTAGAACCCCTTAAAAGGTCCTCCGCCCAAGTCCCCCTCTCCCGTGGGTAGATGCCCTTCGTGTAGCCTTGCCATAACACAAAATACTGAAATACTCAATAGACGCTAGCGCACTTTCAGGAACTCCCGCTCAATGTATTAAATTCTTTTTGCAGCCTTGTAAAAAACTACACATCCTGTACACGCGAAAATCAATATGGGTGGTCTATAATATATATACAAAATTTCAGCTCAATCAAATGCACTGTTTAGGAGCTATCGTGTTTGCTTACGTACACAAATCCATCACCGCAAAAACAACATAAATGAATTAATGCCCGAAAACGTGTAAATACATAAAAATCTTAAAAGTCGAATATTTTCATGATTACAATACTTTCCATATATGTTCGGAAAGTAAAAATGCGATAGATTTAAAGATGAGGATCATTGACACATGAGAGAAATGACAAAATAGTATTCCGAAAATCAGTCATCACATTTGCGTAATAGCAATATATATTTTTTTTTTTATCGTAGCAGTTTCATAGTTTTGCACCATTTTATTCTTTATTGGACTTTTAATTATAACCCTTTTGAGCAGTATGGCTAACGGAATGTATGGGTACATCCACGCGCTACTGTAGCGTACGAAGACTTCCTTCAAGGGGAGGGGGAGGGAAGACATAATTTGCATGCACATTAAGAAAGTACTATCTCCGCACTCAACATCATTTCCCCCCTTTCTTCAAAAAAGAAATGGTATGCAAAAAACAAGAAAAAACATAAGCAATGGCTGATTGGTACATAATTTGAGTTCATGAGATCAATGATGTTACATATGATGTTACATAACACGTAAAACAGTATGTCTTTTCAAATTTATTAACATTCCTGATAGCCCTAGATCAGTGATTCCGGATTTCTTTCCACTATCTTGCGACAGTGCAGAGAGTAGTTTCTTTGGAAGGAGCTATGCATTAGAGTTGTGTATAAATAAACGTAATTTTCGCAAGGCATAAAAATCTAAATGCTTATGAGGTCGCATCGTGGCCAAGTGAATAAAACATTGAATATGGTGGATTGCTAAACTATTAAAGTCCAGGCTTCCAGCCAACTGCGTCTATCTAACGGTCTGAAGTTTTGGGCGATTTTTGCCAGATGTTACGCGAATATGCTTTGAATTTCTGAAAAAGACCACGCCCAAGGCAACGACCCCCCTCCGCTAAGCAGATACCCGTCTGTTAGATTTGCCTCAGCAAAATACTCACATACTCATTAATGCTAACACTGACAGATCTAAAAATTTCGGTGTTAGGAGGATACGTATACCCCTAGCTAAGCCCTTAACTCACACTTCCTTTAAAAAAAAAAAATTAAATGAACCTACAATTTAACCTTTCCAGGGGCGGTGTCCAGGGGCGGTGTCATCGGTATGTCACTTTTTTACATTTCTTTAAAGTAAAGAAAGAACAACTACTAATTATTTTAATTTTAAAAATTATTAGGTCGGTGCATAATTATCAGGTGTTTTTCCCTTTCCCCATCGGCCGGAACAGTCCCAGCTTTCGCTCCCTTCCAATCTGCCATAAGTGCCTGGTCGTCAAAATCCGATGGTCGACCTCGTCCTGGCTTATCTTCTAAGCTAATGTCACCAGACTTGAAACGGGCAAACCACCCTGCATCGAAAGCTGGGATTGTTTTGCCAAATGGAGAAAGAGGGAAACGCTTGATAATTATATATATGCACCAATCTAATATTAATTAAAAGTTCTACTGTTTAACACCCCTCCTATTGCTAACAGTTGACAGGACTAGCGTTTAAAAGCGTTTTGTGTTTAAAAAAAAGATTTTTTTTGTTGTATTGTATTGTGGCAAAATTACGCAAGGGCTATCTGCCAAAGAGAGGGGTGCCTTGGTCGAAGGACATTTTAAAGGGTTCTTACGCGTATTCACGCTGTAACTGGAGAAAAGCGACTAAAACTCAACACTGTTAGATTGACAGCCGCAGAATAGGACAAAACGCTGGACATTCACACTTTAAACATTTTTTTTTTTAATATTGTAAAAAAGTGACATGCTGAAACTGACTGTGTCCACAAAAGGTTATCTTTTATTAAAAAATAAAAGGAAATACAATCAAAGTACGAAAAATGATCTTTGACCCCCAATACTTCAATAAAATAATCTAGCTGAAGTAGCAGCTTTAAAAAAAATGAAAAAAAATCCTCTTCAATATACATTGTCAGCGATCCAGAGTGAGGGGAGGGACACAGGAACACGTACCAAGTGAAAATTACAGTGTAGAATATTGACTTCGTTTTTAAATTCAAGTGAATTTATTTACCAGAAATATGAGATAAATGTTTTGTGCCACCTCCAGAATTTTTTCTGGATCCGCCACTGTCAGTATCTACCCTGTTCATTTTAAATTAAATTCAAAATGTGCAAGTTAAAGGGTTATTTGGGAGCGCCCCTTATTGTTGGGGGCCCAGGCAATTGCCCCGAATGCCATGCTGGAAATCAGTCCTTGCATGTATCCTGTGTTTTATGTACGGAACACGAGTCCAGGTGGTGAACTCACTCAATACTTTTACCTTTCATTCACCCTCCTCTCAGTCCGAAAAGCCGATGATTCGGATCAAAATCTTTAGGTTACTCGATCCGTTAGATCTTATACCGTATTTAAATATATTGGAACAATTTGTTATATTTTGTAACGGATTGTGTCAATATGAATGGCATTTCGTTATTGCGTTATAACGGTATGAAGATGTCGTTCTGTTCCTTTAACGTTATGGTCTCATACCGTATTTAAATTGTTATTGTGAACGAAAGGTTATATTCTAATTAATTGATACTGTATCGTTATCAAATAGTTATGTAAGTTTAACGTTATAGACTAAACGGTTAACATGATTAACCCAATGCATTCTCTTACTGTTCTTAGAGTTATAACGTTATTCTTTTCTGTGCTATACATAATAATAAGTGTACGTTGAATATCGTTATTAAATATAACGTTATTCCCCGAGCAGTTTTGGGTCAAGTAACCGAATACTGATTTCTCAAATCATTAACGTTATTGATTATAACGTTATTTCGTGAAGAACGATTTGAAAGTTACGGTATGAATAACGTTATTCGGCTTGTGAATAACGTTATGATTTGTAACGAATAACGAATTGGTTATAACGCGCATTACGTTAAGTTACGGATCCCTGCTTCTGTGAATGCCAAACAATTACTGTCAAAGCCAGATAGGAAATTAAATTTACCCTTCATTGTTTTCGGTGCTTCGTACATAGTTGCAAAAATATGCAAATAGCACATTTTCTAATCTAGAGAAAGAAATCATAGACCCGAAATGAGTTTGTGAGTAGTTTCAGCTGCATAGCTGCATAACTGAAGTTCGTAAAATTAACAAAATTTAGAATTTCGAAAATCTGTATTTTTTCCAATTGTAAAAAAGGAAGATATATACTATTTGTGTAGAAATGGACGATTGGTCAAATAAACTTTTTCAAGATCAATTGTTTTATCAAAATAATGCCTACTACAAAAAGGTAACCACAGTATAATGCATTTTAATATTCTCACTGAGAAAAGTGTAAAAAGGAAAAGTTGATTTAAAATTACAGCTCTTGGAATCAGTGTCGTACGCAAAATTAAAGTACGAAGCCCTTTCTAGCCAGTTAAACACATTTTTTACCTTTTCGCTTACAGAACGATACATAGACAAAACTATCTATAGTAATGAAACTGCAATATCTGTTTCGTACCTGATGCTTTCAGGAAGTATATTTGGAGGAAAAATGTTAATGCAACAGTTTATGAATTTTAGCACTAAAGTCTAAGCGCGAATGTCACTTAATTTGCCATTTTGGGTAATGCTGCCCGACAGTCTTTGTGGATCAGCTTTTAACTCTCTGGGCTGTAAAAATACTGGTTTTATAAGTTTATCTTATTTTCAAATACTATTTACAAACGTTTTAGTTATTAAAAAAAAAAATCCGCAGAACCCAACAAAATTAAGCATGTGGAACTATTTAGAATTATTTTTACATTTAACATTAGGTAGCCATAGCTCGGTAGCCGAAAAGAATTTTACTAAATAATGTTTGCTTACAAATGCAACTTATTTTTAGGTATTTGTACAATATTTGGTTAAGTTTTTACTGTCCTAAGTGTGTAAAATTTTGTTAAAAATGATATTTTCTTATGTGGAAGTTTTTTCAACTTTAAAATATGCTTTTTCTCTAGTAACTTCCAACTGGATATTGATTCTTAATGCATTTAAATACACGCCTCAGAAGTGAAATTGCTACACCAATAAATAATGCGCGTTGCGTCATGGAAATTTTAGTAGCGATAGTGGTTGAGATGGATACGCAAAAGATTAAAAAAAAAAAAAAAGAAATGATATTATAAACCAATTTATTCAGAATCTGATGTGCCCACCTCGGCAAGCAACGGGCCTCAATCCGACGAGGCAGGCAAGGCATGCTATCAATGAATTCATTGATGGCTGCAAGAGGTAACATTTGCCAAGCCACATCACTGCGATTACGCAGATCATCCACAGTTTGCGCAGTGGTCTTCGGGTCATGTCACTTTCAATTAGATCTTGCAGGTGTTTCATGGGATTCAGATCAGGAGAGGCTGCCGGCCAGGGGAGGGTGTCCAGTGCGGTCCAGCGGATAAGAGTTCGCCGTACGGCATGCCACCTGGCATTGTCTTGCTGGAAAACCATGTAGGGTGCACCCTGCAACAAGGGGAGAGTAACAGGTTCCACAACTTGTGAGATGTAGCAGTGCGCTGCTAAACTGACGTCAATGTGTAGCAAGGGTTATTTTTTGGTCTTGCAATTTCACATTCGAGGAATTTAGTTTCTTCACTATCAGTAAGAACAGTTTGAGGTTTATAACAATTAATGAAAATCAAAATATGTATCTTCGACAAGTAATGAAAATAAAGATATGTATTTTCGAAATATCTCTTAAAAATCAGTAAAAGCACAAAAGAACCTCAGTCCACAGGGGATACGCGGTCGAAATAGCTCAGATCTCTAAGTGTATAAGAAACATTTTACGAAGTGAAATTTTATTACCTCTAGCGTTTTTTCATCTAAACGAGAGAAGCTAAACGTCTTTAAATTTCCTAATTCAGATGTGTTTTCTGTATTTTATATTTTTTTCAGATGGAAGTAAAAGGATCCAAAGAAGAACCTTCTAACAAGCCACATTCAGTGGGTGCCATTAGAAACATTTACAAGTGCAATGAATGTCACAAAGCATATTTTAAGAATCCACTCTTACAGCGACATTATATCCGTGCACATAATGTAGCCAAAAGTTATAATGACTATGATAAAGCATTTCCCCCTAAGGAATACTTAGAACACTTCCGCACTCACACAAATGAGAAGTCTTATACGTATAAAGACTTTGGTAAAACATTTACACAGGAGAATTATCTAAATACACATCATCGCATTCACACAAGAGAGAATTCATTTGCTCGGACGGAACATTTGGAACAACATCTTCGCACTCACACGGGAGAGAAGCCTTACGTGTGTAAAGACTCTATTAATGTATTTGTACGGAAGGCATTTACACAGGACAATTTCTTTCACACGAAAGAGAAACCTCATATATGCAAGTTCTGTGATAAAGCATTTGCTCGGACGGAACATTTGAAACGACATATTCGTATTCACACAGGAGAGAAACCTCACGTATGTAAGGACTGTAAAAAAGCATTTACGCGGAAGACAAATTTGAACAGCCATCTTCGTATTCACACGGGAGAGAAGCCTTACGTATGTAAGGACTGTAAAAGAGCATTTACACAGAAGTCCAGTTTGAACAAACATTCTCGCACTCACACGGGAGAGAAGCCTTACGGATGTAAGTACTGTAAAAGAGCATTTACAGATATTTCCAGTTTGAACGTACATCTTCGCACTCACACCGGAGAGAAGCCTTACGTATGTAAGGACTGTAAAAGAGCATTTAGAGACAATTCCAATTTGAAGAAACATCTTCGTACTCACACGGGAGAGAAGCCTTACGGATGTAAGTACTGTAAAAGAGCATTTACAGATATTTCCAATTTGAACAGACATCTTCGCACTCACACGGGAGAGAAGCCTTACGTATGTAAAGACTAAAAAAGCATTTGTACAGAAGGCCAATTTGAGCAAACATCTTCGCTTTCACGCGGAAGGGAAGCGTTACATTTGAATGAAGACTGTAATACAATATTTTCCCAGAAGAAATACCTGGACCAACATATTAATGTTCATTGTTGAGAATAACGTATTTCGTAGGCTGCGTAATTAAATGAGCAATTAAGTTTTATATAGACATTTTTACATTCATTTACATTTTATGTGATTCCTTAAATGTAATTAATTTTTAATTAAACATTTAAACAGGATTCTTCTTGGTTATCCATTCGTAAGTAAAGTAATATACACAGGATATGAAAATTCAGCAACCAAGTATGCTTAGTGATCTTTTTTAAAAAATATTCTTTAAAATGTAAGATGACAATATACAGAAAGTTACTGTAGCTCATATTTATCATTTTTCTCTGTTAAATAGCCAGTCATTCAATATAAATTTTACAAGAAACACTAAACTCGCGTATGAGTCTAGCTTCACGTTGCTCTACCACAGTTTAAGCAACAATGATGTGTTTGAAACTCTAGCATTTTTTAAATAATGTTCTCTTTCTTTGCGACCCACGTTAAAAACAATAAATAATTAAGAGCTTTATGTGACGATAAGCAACACTTTGTTTCAAGAGGTGCCATGGGTACATGAAGCATACGCAATTTTTCTCCGCAAACCTACCAGTTAAGGCGAACAAATCTTGATCCTGATGATCAATCAGGATGTCTTTTCTTCTTTTTTTTAATCTTATGGTAGCACTCTAAATTCTTACTTTAATATTTCTAAAATTTAGACTAGCGGAAGTTGTAAAATGACTAATTTATTGACATTCATTTCTCTAAATATGCATATTAAGTAACTCTAAATATGTAATATGTAATTAAAATTTGAACGTTTAAATATATGCATTTTTAGGTTTACAGTCTTTTGAATAGTAATATTTTTCTAGTAAACAACGCCTACTACAACAAAATTAATCGTTTAGGGTTCAGCGTCGGAAAGTTTAACTGATCTGTAAATCATGTAGAACGACAGTTCTACGAGTGACGCAGCCAGGCCCAACCAACCAAACGTAAAACTTCGTGACACTTACATTTACAGCTAGCTTTCCAATTTTTTTGTTGTTCTCTTCTGGATCTCGGAATCCGCTCTAACGAATTTTTTACAATTAATAAGATTTTAATCGGTGCCAAATTCGATGAGTGACGTCGCCGGTTAAGCTAGGAAAACTCGTTTTTTTTATTTAATCCAGTTCAAAGAGGGATCTCTTTAACCCGTGTAAGAAATTACGGAAAATGTTCTTGTATGGGAGGCGGTAAACAAGGCAGGGAGTGTGAATACAGTGCTGTTGCCGGACGCGAAAGAGAGAGCATAAGAAAATATTTTTTAAGGATAAGTAGGCTCTTAATTTTTTTTTTTGGGGGGGGGGGTTTCAATTAATCATAATTTTCATCACAGTATTCGAAATTGTTATAAATATGCTCTGGACAAAATTGAAGCAAAGAATTGACCTAAAAAATCTAAAGGGAAATGACTCGGCGCTCAATCTCAATCCATGATTTCATACACATATAATAATACCGTTCATTCTTCCTTTTGAATATGTTATCCCTTATGTTTTAAATTAGTCACTCTTTTAATAATATTTCTATTTCCTTTTCTTCTCGCTCTCAGCTGTCCCAAATCTCACGCAGATCCGTGACAATATTTGTACAAATTAACTTATATCGTAAGCCAGTTTGGTCGTAGACAGCTCGTACGTTCGCTTCCGCTCTGACCGGTTGACTTGAGTTCTGTCCCCGCCGTCGCACTTTTGCGAAATGAGCTTTGTGTTACTGTCGTTTTTGTTTTATTTTATTTTGAAAAATAATAACAGATTATTATATACCTTCCTTATTTTTTCTGTAATTTATTTTGCTATAATTAATAATTAAAAATAGTTAAGACTTTGAATTAAAAAATAATTAATTTAAGTAATTTTTTGGTAAAACTCCTTCCTAACTTTTTCTTTAAGTATTTCCTTTCTCTAGTATTTTGATAGCTATTTCTAATTAAATTAAGTCTTTATTTTTCTAATATTATTAACTCTATTTGGAAAATTCAATATGTAATTAATATTTCAATGAATTTTTTTTCTCTTCAGAAAGCTCACATAATTAATTAATAATTATTTAGTATTCAAAGGAAAATAAATAGTAGTTTTACATACGAACTAGTTTTAATAATAATTCTTTTACTCTTCATGTATATATAAAATTTATTGTAATTATTGAATTATAATTTTAAGAAAAATATTTTTTCCAAATCTTAGGTTTTCTCACTTTTATTTTGTATTCCTTTAAATACCAGATTTAAAATTTTGTTCAATACTTTTCAGATAGAAATTTGATTAATTAATCTAAATTTATACATGCACTATATTTTGTATTAGACATTTAAAGGCCGGAGATAGCATCTAAAACAAGATGTTGTGCCCACCCGAGCCGAGTTAAGATACTGAAGATGGTAGATAACTGAAGGTCCGGGCTTCTGGTCTACCTGATGGCTGATAATCTAAAAATTCGGAGTTTTGGACGGTTTTTCTAACGATGTAACGTAAATACGCGTCAGAAGCACTAAGAAAGGTCAACCGTGCAAGACCCTCCCCCCCCCCTTACATAAGCAATACGAAATACTCCTCGTGTATGTTTACCATAACACAATACAATACAAACTTTTCAGAAATAGTTATATGCTTTTAGTGTATGTTAGAAAAAACTGAAATTAAATTAATAACATATTGTATTTCTTAAATTTATAAAACACACAAAAAGCAGATATCAATATTCTATTAATTACTTACTTGATGAAAGACAGCATGCAGTACGTAAATTTATCAAAAATGTCGCTGCCTTTTAAATCAATCAAAACAGCTCAATTAACTTAGTATTTTAAAGCCTCTAGTTTATGGGAATCATTGACACCAAGGTTTTTCTTTTTTTTAATCATCCTAAAATAAGTATAATATGTGCTAAGAAAGTATCTTAAATAAATACAGTAGAATTTTTCAAATTCAAAATCGACGGGACTTTACCGATTCTGCATAACACAAAATTCTAGATCATAAAAATCCTGTAGTATTACAGAAAAAAAAAATCGTTATAATCGTTATAAATCGTTATAAAAAAATCGTTATAATCGGAGAAATTGCTCATTAGAAAGATGCTATTCTTTTAAACATTTTTAATAAAATCTAAAACATTTTCCTTCGAATACGGATTTATTGTTATTTTAAGGTCTACTTTCGTCTTGATAATTAAAATTCCGTAAATTAGCAGTCCAAATTTAAGAAATTCTTCTGTATTTAAAAATAACAAAAGGGGGTATATTTAAAAGAAAAACGGGAAACAGATAAAAGTTTAAACACGCATGCGCGAAATCACTAATAGCCATTGGAGGAAGCGTACGATTCTAAAAGAGATAACAAAGCTAGTGGAAACGGAATTCTGCTTTAGCGTTACGACATTTGAGTCAGTAAAGAATTAGGGACAGCAAAGACACAAGTGGACACGGAGCTTTATACGCCCGGGTTCTGTCAGCACGCCCAGTCTCTTTTCCACCTACAGCATGCGCATTACTGATCGACATTACCTACCATTACCTACCGACAGCATGCGCATTACCGTTAAAATTAATAATTTTAAAGAAACTTAACTTACGGTTATCGTTAAACTGAATGCAAATTAATGAATCGCGATGCATTAAAACAATAGAACCAATAATTATATATTGTTGTTGTTGTTCTAGAATTACGGCCGATTAGAGCTACACGTAGGCTCTAAGCTGAGAGGTGGGGTGCCCTCCGTGGGGTTCTTTCTAAGGGGTCCTAACCCGTATTTACGCTAAGTTTAGGAGAAACCACGGAAAAATCCGAACGATTAGGTCGGCGGATGCAACTTGGTTTCGAACCAGGCACCTTCCGTCTCCCAGTTCAGAGCGCTATGCGCTCAGCCACTGATGGGGACCAATAGTTATATAATTATAGTAAACAGTTAACTTACGTTTAGCATTAAACTGAATGCAAATTTATGAAATAAAATCAAAGAATGTGGCAGGGTTTCTAATCTGTACTCGACCCAAATTATAAATAGAAAATTACTCAAAAAATTATTGATTATAATCAGTATTATGCCTCTTATTATAAAATTCTAAGAAAAACATGTCAATTTTCTGTTACATGTTACAAAAGAACTTGCTGTGACTTTTTTAATCAGATACTCTGATACTGCATGAAAACAGGTTTGTATATTTATTTACCTAACTTAGTGTCAAGCAAACTTCCGAAATTCGCTCGTGAAACTAATTTATTATCTTCTGACCATACCCCTAAAAAGTAATGATATCCCCACGAAAAAACCCTTAACTGGTTAAAAATTTGTGACGCAGCATTTTACTTTATAGCTCTATGAATTTCAAATATGGGTCTTAAAAATAATGATATCAAGTTTTGAGTGACGCCCTGCTGGGATTTTTAAAGATTTGTTTTTAAATTCCTTTACAGTTACTTTCGTTTTATTTTCTAAAGAAGATTTACGCATTTAAGCAATGCTTTTAATTATGAAATACACTGTCAAATATATCACACTGTCAAATATATCACACTATCGGACTCGAATATATCGAGTCTATATAATGTATTCAAATGAATTTATTTCAATAATTTAATTTATCTTTTGCGTCACGCTATCCAAAAGGGCAAGTAAAATTTACGCAAATATTAAGTTAGTGTCATAGTAACCAAACTAAGTGAAATGTATATGAAAATTTTGATTTGAATGAAAATTTGTGATTAGATTTACAGGATAACAAGGCCTACTACATCAAAATTAATCGTTTATAGCTCAGCGTCGGAAAGATTAACTGATCTGTAAATTAGATTTACAGGATAAATGAGCGTATTTTATAGGAAAGGGATTAGAAAGTTATGCTTTATAACCCCCTCTCCTCACCCCCCCCAAAAAAAAAACTATTTTCATTTATGAACGAATTTGAGTCATTCCGTCAAACATGCACATGTGAGAAAGCACTGTTGTTCCACATTACCTTTCAGCTATTTTAAAAGGACAAACTTATATTTAGTTTTAACAGCGCCCAAAATTTTTTCAGCACATTCTTTAATTTATGATGAAGAGATTTTTTTTTTTTTTTTTTTTTTTGAGGCAGTCGCTGCAGTTTCTCACAGACGGCATCTCCTCTATTTTTCCCCTATGAAACATATTTTTGAAGCTCAGACTCAGATATAGGATGGTCATCAACGTATTCTAAAAGAGCTGAACGATATTTGCTCGAAGATGGCACTGTGAGTCGTAATCATTATGTTGTGCGCATGCATGTGTTAGTAGTGGTTGTCGTTAGTAGTAGCATGCTGTGTTAGTAGCGGTCATGATTCGTTGCTATGCGTCACTAAACGGCGCTTGTGTAGCTAATCATTAAAATGTGGTCCAGTATTTAACTTTGAGAGGCTAACGCTATTTGGCTGATGTGCTACCAAAAAATGCTGGATGCTTCATGGGTGAGTGTGTTCAGACTGTCACACAACTTCCCAATTTGAGTAAAACAGGAGCTAACCTGGGAGATTTATATCATAAACGCAGTATTGGGGTTGTTAATACGAAAAAAGCACTCATTGCAAGCATACAGTAATTCTTGTACGATTTCCACACTTAATTTAAAAAGACTGATGAAGACAATCACACTGCACGTGCTTACTACCCATTGGAGCAAAAGAAAACAGCATATAAAGGTCATGTAATCTATCTCCTCAAACTTTCCAAGGAAAATCTTTGGAGAAATCAAATGATACTCGAGTGTCTCAGCATGGAAGCGTGGACACCTGGTTTATCTCCTCGAGTAGCTCAAGTCGCAGGTTATAAACTGGTTGAGTAACTCTAGTTACTCAAAAGTGATATCGTGAACATGCCTGATGTAAAGACGTTTGTGAAAAGTAGCTAGACTCTTCGGAAGGTTTCCTCAACTTCAACAACAACGACCCACTGTACCCCGCTCTACGTTACATTGTAACTTCGATATCTCAAATATACTGCAGAAAATATTAAGCTATTTGGCCCACTCAATTCTTAAGAATATCAGCAGAATATATCCTGTATCATGGTTACAATTGAGGGGAGAGCGGGGTACAGTGGGTCATTGAAGATATTTGTGATTTAGTGAATAGCTTTTGGATGAAAAAATTAAACTAGGTATCAAACAACTTAACTCTATGGGAAAAGTTGGGCCTCTCACTTCGATTAGGGCAGGATTAGCTATTTTGTTTTCTGATCATCTGCAGGATATTTGAAGAAAGAAAGACTTTATGTTATAACACGTGTAATTTTCAAGTAAATGCCTTATGTGGTATGTTTGTACAGTCTAAATTGCCTTTATGTTGTATTCAAATGAATATTTTAACGATTTGGAATTTTGAGGCTAAAAATAATACACTGGTTCACCTGGGGGCACATTGGTTAATTTGAAATGGGATACAGGGGGTCAGTGATCCATTGTGTCCCTATTTATAAATTTATTGTCTTTTTGTAAGTTTCTTACTTTTTAATGTTTCAATGATCTAAATTTATCTAAATAAGTATTCCACAGCAGCCACAGACTCTTCAGTTTCCCAAGAAAATTATGTAAAAGAAAATATGACACCGAGATGGTAAAAGCCCTTTCCTAACTCTGATGCAAGAGAGAAAAACTGAGAGGCAACCTAAAAAAATCAGAAATTCTTACACCTGTGAAAACCACAATCAAACATGAGATCATAGAAAAAAAACAAGAGGGAAATACCTAATGATATGAAGAGGAGAGAAAAAAATTTGCAAGCAGTTACAAGAATAACTCAACTGAAGAAGATGAATGAAAAAAATCTTCTTGTGAATCTGATTTTGGAATTTGAAAATGTAGAAGATTTTAATGTTGAAGGTTGACATTTCGTATTATTCAAGGTCTACCGCAAGAAAAATGCAGTTTTAAATAGTATTTTACTGAAGTTTTTGGCAAAAATAAAGGAATTCAGCCACGTTATGTACTTATTATCTTGAGGCAGACATTTATACAACAGACGGTAAAGATATTGTGAGAATGTTGCACAAACCAAATGCATTGCAAGGAGCTGAGAGAACAGTGATAAAGTTGACTTTTGATGTAGATTGTCTGTTATATAATTTCCAATAGTTATTTTAAAATCAGTTTTTGATTTAATGCGTTAAAAATAACTAAAATTTTTTAAACTGAATAGGACTCATATTATTTAACTGAAACCTTATTCTTTAATTTTATTAGAAAATTTAGTGTGTTTATATTTTAGAACCATGAAATTAACATTTACCTTATAAACTTTGCGTTACAATAATACCTAACTTAATACTGAAAATTCCAGGCAATAAAAAAGTTAAAATTACGCACTATCGAGTGAAAGAAATTTTTTTATTGTGTTTCTCGTTAGCTGACCCACTGTAACCTATTTGTTGACACAGTGTACCCCTTTATGGGGTACAGTGGGTCAGCAAAATGTACTTAAGAAAAATGTTTTTTATCTTACAAAAACTTTTCTTAAAATTGAACTAAAATTACTTATGGCAACCAATAGATGAGAAAACATAATGCATGAGTTTTATATTGTTTTTAAAATATTTTAAGAATTATATTAAAAAATATAAAATTCTACCCACTGCATCCCCGTGTATTTATAAAAATACATATGTCTGGAAATCTTTCTGCATACTTCGGTGCCTTTTAGAACACTTATGCTCAGTACTTTTAATCCAAAAATTATATCCTATAGATTTCCAGTAAATTTGGAATAATCCTGGTACCTGTAATCTACACGTATTAAGTTTATATGAATAGGCAGGGATGTTGGGTCCACTGTTATATTTCACGGAAACATTTAGATTTTTTCAAACTTTTATTTCATTCAAACACATAAAATATTTAAAAACTATTATCCAAAATACATTTTTAATTTTACATTATTCTTGAAAATAGAAATACTTAGTATTCCAGTGGATAGAACTGCCCTTACTTTCAATACGCATTTTATCATATAACTTTAATTAGTTTGTGTATTTGAATAAACACATAGTTTTTGATGGTAAAAGTTAGTCAGCTATGAAAACTGATAAATATATATCTGGGCAATTCCATATGTACATGGACACATGACTTAGAAAAAAATATTTTTATTTTTTAATAAATAATGAGAGAAATTATTCTGAGTTGTTGTAGGTGTGTTGACAACAGTTTATTTTGTGTAAAAGTTTCTTTTCATCCAAACAACTATACTTCAGACATCAGAAGATTTTGTTCTACACAGCGTTAAATTTCAGCGAAAAGATGTTGTTTTTGTAATTTAGTAAATTTTAAAATTATATTTTTTATTGTTTCTGAAAAATACATTCATAAGGTTTATAAAAAATAATAAAACAATTGGTTATTATGCATATAATATTCCTAAATGAGTTTAGGGTCTAGAAAATTTAGCATGAGTTACCAAAACATAGTTATGGTATCCTTACAAATGCCATAAATTATCATTTGCTTTAAAATTTAATATTCTCTTCAGTTTTTAGACGTTTTAATTATAAGAAAATTTAAAAAAAATAGCACCCAGATTTGTTGGTATTTGCATAAAACTATTATTGTAGTATGAGTTCCACATAACTCATGCTCCACTTAGAAAGAGAATTTAGTTATTTGCATAAATATCATACATGTAAGTTACCATAACTGATAAAGTCAGGGACGGACTGGACCGCTGAAACAGCCCGGGCGATTCGACCGGCCCGGCCCCCTAACATCAGTTGCGCCCGCATGTCGGATATTAGTTTAGCTGTGGGGGGGGGGGGGTAAACAAGTATAGCTGAACGCTAATATAATGAACTCTCTTATAACGTTAAGATGTTATCTGTACATTCAACCACACACCTAAAGCGCAGAAGCTCGCTTACAACGACACTCGCTTATAGCGATATTTTATGTACTTATTTTATGTTTACCTAAATTATCTGTTCCCTTCAATGACTTTATTTAATACCCAGTATTTTTTATTAAAGCTTTTTTCAAAGACAATTTTTAAAATATTTAATTCAATAACTTAGAGAGAAAGTCTCTTAAGACTTTGAGGGAAATTTCATTTTGATTTTTAACCTTTGGAAGGGGGAGTGTTCAGACCCTTTAGTGTTTAGCCTCCTTCGTGGATGCGCCTATGCCTAACGTACCTTGATAATGAGAATGAAACAAAATAATACAGAGTTTCCAATATAGCATTTTTAAAAATTATTTAGTTGACATTCAAACAATGAAACCATGCTAAAAACTAAGCGAACAATATATACATAACATTTTAAATTCGTTCTATAAAGTTTAATTCAGTTGATAAGAGAATGAAACATAATATACATATTAACAAAAGTATATAGCAAATGAGCCAAAGGTGGCCGTAGTTTGTTCTTGCCATTTCGTAATTGTAACCCCGCAGTGGAAAGAGCGAGGTTTGAGCATATCTAGGTTGCCATTTTTGGCAAGTGTATTAAATTATTCAGACTGTTGAAGTAAAAATAAAAGAATAACGATTTATTTTTGTTTGGATTATTTGTAAGGCTATTTCTTAATTAAAACATCGTGTGCGTGTGAAATCAGAGCAAGAATAAAATGATTTATACTCAAAAGAAAAATAGAATTTGGAAATTTTCTGAAAATAAATGTGAAACTTTTTAATTTGTCGAAAAATAAAAGGGGTTGATGTGCGATTTGTAGGAGGATTCTAACGCTTGGCGCTATTTATCGTAATTTAATCGTCTGCTATTTGGGTTATGAATACACCTGAGAATAAGTTTTTGAAATTTTCATTCAGTTGGAAGTGTGCATTTTTCTGAGAAGCTTTTCTGCATCTATTTCTAATGTATTACATCCAGAAAAAGAATGTTAGAAATATCCATTTTAATTGTGTTTAATCACACTCATGAATAATGATATACTTTCCAACTTAATGAAAGAAGGAACGAAAATAGGGAAGACCCATGGATTATAATACGCTTAGTGCGTATTTAAAATCTGAAAGTGTGTCAGATTTTCTATGATTCGAGATTTTTTATGTTCTCCACGCAGAAAGCTTTCCGTAATTGTAACCCCTGTAGTGAAAAAAGTGTGAAATAAGCATCGTGGTTGACATGTGTGGCGATTTTGCCGAATAAAATGTTTTAAATTCTTAAAGTAATAATAAAAGAATAATAATGATTTTTTTAGTTTATATTTGTAAGGTTATTTTTTTAATTATAATATCGTGTGCGCATAAGAAATGAGAGCAGGAATGAAATGTTTTATACGCAAAACAATGAGGATTGAAGATTTCAGAGACTAATATGTAAATTACTGAGAACTTAAGGAAATAGCATTTTTGAAAACAAGTGTATGGGTTTTGTTAAATACAGCATTAAATTTTAATTATCCGTGCAGAAATAATGCAGTTAAGGGCATTTCAAGAGATCTAGCTTCAGAATTCTCGCCAATTGAGTACATTGATTTAACTTGGGGGAATTCCGCCAAATTTCAGAAAATTGAAATCTTCTCATTTAGTGCATCGAAGTAACGATGAATAAAACACGTTATAGCTGATAATTTAAAAAAAGCGGCTGTATTAAGGGATTCCCCTTTTCAAATAAATGTCTGCTTTACTGTTTGGCGGTCGAACCATTTCCCATTTTGATTGCTGCTAAGTCAATGCTTCGAATGATTCCCTGAAAAAACTCTTAAGGACCCTGAAAAAACTTTAATGCGCCATTTTGGCAACAAGTGCCAAAATGGCGCATGTTGGCACTTTGGCGAGGCTTAGATTTGAAACTGGATTTTATTTGAGACTGGTATCTATATAAATAAAACAGTGTGTAATATATAATAAGACTGGTTATAGATAAAAATGAATGTTGGTATGTGTGTATGAGGTTGAAAAACTCCAGCACCGTTTCACCGAACACCATGAAATCTGGTTCACCGAAGTCTTTTATCATGGAGAAGGTTTTATGCTATTCGTTTCCCTTAACTTGCCACTAGGTGGCGCAGCAGAACGTCGAATTCTATTCCGTTTAGCCGTTTGCTATGCGAATATCTTCCAGCCAATTTCGATGAAATTTCGTACACGCGGATATTAGAACACGGAGAATATTTTTCACTATCCATTTTGCTGCAACTTGCCGCTAAATGGCGTTGCAACGCATCAACTTCTATACCGTTCGACCGAACGGCATAAAAATTTTTATACTTACACATTTGAGCACGAAGAATATATTCTAACTATGTTACTTTTGATGTTACTCACAACTAGATGGCACTGCAATGCATTATTATTTTAACTCGCCACTAGATGACGCTGCAGCAGGCCAAATTCCTGACCATTCAAACGGTCGCTATGAAAATCAGTAGACATAGCTATTTGAACAATGAGAATATTTTGGCGTTATCCATTTTTCTATAACTCGCCACTTGACGGCGCTGTAGCAAATCATTACTTTAATTAACCACTAGATGGCCCTGCAGTGTATCATTTCTTGACTGTGCAAATAATCGCTATGAAAATAGGTATACATAGATATATTTCCATAAATGTCATTGTGTTTATTTTACTTAACTAGTTCTAGACTTATAAATGCGATCCATTATGTTTGATTTACTCAATAAACTTTCAGTACTTGTATAAAATTCTATTTTCTAGTTTTGTACTGATTTATTGTTATCGGAGATCAGAACTTTGGATTTAGTGAACGAACCCTAGAACAAGTGAGATAACAGCTCTTCGCCATAAATCTCCAAAATCTCGCCCTCCCTGCGGGGGTGACTTCAAATCAAATCAAATTTGTGAACGAAATTTGTTGGTCCTCAGAGGCTCACTATAACCAGAGACATAACCATACGGTCGGGAACCTATAGTGTCATAGAGCATAAAAATGAAATCTGTTTTCTTTATTTAGGAGTTTGCTGAACAAGAAAGTTCCAATGTCTGTGTGTTACCTATAAATTTTCACACATGTCACAAGTTTTATAGAATTAATAATTAAATATAAAATGTTGCAGATAATTATATTTATTGTGTATATGTTCGTTTTATAAAAGGATAAGGCAAGATAATATTGATACTTGATTTTTCAATGCTGAGTTATGAAAAAGGAGTTAAAGAAAAGCAGTGTACAGATGTCACACATATAACGGTGGAATCGTCCAGCAAAATTTATCAAATATATTTAAAAATGTATCTGATTTCACTTTTTCATTTTTTCAGGAAATGTATCAATTTACTTGCAGAGAGAAGTCCTGTGTATCTGTATTGCCTTATTAATGTTTGGAAAAGATAATTTGTAATGTATATACTACTTTTCTAAAATAAAATACTTTATGCCATATATAATTTGTTTAAAAATTTTACTAAGAATTTTTTTTTTTTTTTTAACTTCGAGCATGTACCATTAATTTTCGAGCATGTTAGGAAAGTATTGTAATCATGTAAAATTTTGACTTTGAGATCTTGATGTATTTACACGTTTTGAGGTCTTCTAAATTCACTTATACTATTTTTTGGAGATGTATGTGTGTGTGTACGAGTGAACACGATAGCTCCTAAATGGTGCATTCGATTGAGCTCAAATTTGGTATGCATATTATAGACCATTGCCATGCGAACGTTATTGATTTTGGTGTGTATAGGACTTATAATTTTTTACAGGGCTACAAAAAAAAGTTTCGTTATGGCCTATAGATAGAAATTCTTAAAAGTGTGCTAGTGTCTGAATGATTTATTCGATTGAGTGTTTATTGGTTATGTATGTTATAGGTTACGATCACATGACCTGCATAGATTTTGGTGTGCATAGAGCTGATAATTTGTTCATAGGCAGAGATCCATCTACGATCTTTTCAGATGAGTAAAGAACTCCTTAACCGATTTAGAAGTA